>JAJEJO010000715.1:419535-658146 GCA_020662805.1 Glaucomys volans | reverse complement strand
CTCCCTCTCTCCTCCCCTGGCTCTTGGGCTATGTCTTGTCCCTGGCTCCTCCTCCCTCTCTCCTCCCCTGGCCTGGCTTCCCCTGAGCACTTTTTCTCCACCATGCCCTTCGGCTATGGTGTTCCGCCTCATCTCAGGCCAAGAGCCGTGGAGTCAGCCCACCATGAACTCAACCTCTGAATCCACATCCAAAATAAACTTCCTCCTCTAAGTTTTTCTTAAAAGATATTTTGGTCACAATGATGAAAAGCTGGATGACACAAATCCTAAGTAGCTCAAGGATTCCCTCACGTCTAGCCTGATCTCGGGTAAATAGTACCTGTGTAACCGGGGTCCTGCCTTGAGTGCCCGTTCTGCATTCTGCTTCCTGGCAGATCTGAAATTAGACAACAGCACAGATCGTCGACAGCATTATTGGAATAAAAGTATTATAAGATACTCCTTTAGGGTTGCTGTGTACATCAACATCCGTGATTTGTAAACATATTTATTGGCATTATGCTTGGAACATTGTCCTGAAGTGTGTGTGAGCTGTGTGACACCCTTGCACTTCAGTCTCTTTACCAGTCATAGGAAAGAATATTCAGAGTAGGTTCATCACCATAGTCCAATATTTTAGTGATCAATAGTTATTTTTTAGGGACCCTCAAGTCATAGGGCTTGCTATATACTAAGTAGGAAAGAAACAACATAAAATGCGGCAGGACTTATAGCATAAGTACCCAAACAGACGGGATTATATTTTTTGGGCACGAGTCAAAAAAAAGCAAAGTGAACTAAAATTTATTTGATTTTCAGGGGCTCTTTTTTTTGGAAGAAAAAAAAAAAAAAAAAGAAGTCATTTTTTATTTTCTTTTTTTTTTTTTTAACGATTTGAAATATGTTTATTCATTATTGTACAAATAAAATATGATTATGAAAGCTGTTAATTTCATGCACCAAAACATTAATGAAGGCCTTTCAAGCAGTTAAATAAACAGGAAAACATATTGACAGCTAATATAAATGTTTATATTAAATAAGAGACTGTAGGTTGTAGCAGTGCTTCTCAGACTTTAATCTGCTTACAAGTTGGCTGGGGATCTTGTGAAAATTCACATTCTGACTCAATGAGATTGGCCCAAAGATTCTGTTATTCCTTGCAAGCTCCCAGGTAATGCCTATTTTGAAAAATATTAAATCCAGCTTATGAAAACAAATAGCTATTAATACAAATACCTAGAAAACTAGAATGAGATACTAGAGTTCAAAGTGGTGAGAATTGTCTGATCATTATAGTCAAAAAATAAATTTTAATTACTGCTTTAAATTTTCAGTAGTAATTCCTTTATGGTACATTTTTTATTTTCTAAGAAGTCATCTCAGTGTAACTGGGTGTGGTGGCACACGAGTGCAATCCCTTGGGATGCTGAGGCAGGAGGATTGCCAGTTTGAGGTCGGCCTCAACAATGCTTTCAGCTTGCTTTTCAGTGCTGTGACCAGAAGACCTGGGCTCAGCATTTCAGAGGTCTCGGTCTATAGATGGTCAACTCTGCTGCTTTTTGCCCGAGGTAAGGCAGAACACCACGGCAGAAAAGTGTGGAAGAGGAAAGCAGCTCAGGACATGGTGATCAAGAAGGAGAGAGAGAGAGAGAGAGAGAGAGAGAGAGAGAGAGAGAGAGAAGGGGCAAAATATAAACCCCAAAGGCACCCCCAGTGACCCACCTCCTTCAGCCACAACCCCCTGCCTACAGTCCCCACTCAGTTCAAGTGGATCCAATGCAATGATTAGGTCAAGGCTCTTACAACCGGCTCAGTTCACCTCTGAAATTTCTTTCATTGTCTCACGTATGAGCTTCAGGGAGACACTTCACATCTAAACCATAAGAGCAACTTAAGGAGGCCCTAAGCAACTTAGCAAGACCCCATCTCAAAATAAAAAAAATAGAAGGAGCTGGCTGGGGATGTGGCTTGGGGTTAAGCATCCCTGGGTTCAATCCCTAGTCCAAAAAAAAAAATCATCTTCTCAGTATAAAATTTGGGGTTTTATATTTTAAAGTTGCAAAATCAAAGCTCTGAAAACTGACATATATGCTTTACATTGCATAGCAGATGCCCTCTGAGAATACAGAATATATTACACTCCGATCCCTGACTCGCTGCTAGTAACGGCCACATGGTGCACAGGGACAGCTCTGGTGGCTGCGACCTGGCATCCTCGCCATGTTTTTATTCTACAGACTCAACCTATTTAGAAAACGTCTTGAAATTGAGTCTATCAATTAATATATTTTTTTCAAGTTCTTAAACTCTTTGGCTTCATCACAATTTGCTTCTGGTTCATGTTAATAAATAAAAGGATTAAAATTTAAAATGCTGTCACAGTCCATGGAGCCAGGAGCCCGGGTGCCTGGCTGCTGGCGTGCACACCCATGTGAGCGGCCGGAGTCCTAACACTTATTCTCCTTGCCCAGCTTCAGCGCTTCCATTGCAATAAAAAGTATTTTATGATCGTTGCTGCAGTTTGAAACTCACGAATCCCGTTGTTTCCTAATGGGGACCAGTCGCTGTGCCAACTGCAGCCTGTTACAGAAACATCTGACGTGGCATTAATGACTGTTGGGCATGTCCTTAAATTCACTAGGACATCTCTTCACATTCAGAAAAAAGGGAACTGTGACATGCACCCGTGTCTTCGAGAGGACTGTATCACCATGGGTAACACCTCAGAGGTAGGTGATCAGATCACCATGTTTGGAAGCCCAGGGACACGCCACAGGGACGTGGCCTTCATTTGCCAATTATCTGTGAACAGGCTGGAGGAAAGCACGTCACAAACGATTATATGCAAGTGATCAACAGGGATGCAAAGGGGTTTTTTGTTTTTGTTTTTCTTGAAAAAAGCAAAGAAAATCAGAGGAAAAGAAGTAGAAGCCTTGCCATGGGCCTGAAGTCTGCAGACCCTTCATGGTGTGGGGAGCCATGGTTGCACCATGACCCTAACCTAATCCTCATGATCACCCTGAGGTACAGAAGAAATAATAACGTCTGTAACATATCACCTGTGCAGGAAGGAGAGACTGTGGCCGGGTGAAGGGACAAGGGACAGACCAGACCTGGACTTACATCTGATACTCGTCAGAAAGCAGGATTGGTGTCTTCCTCCTTGGTAACACTCAGTGAGCCGGGAACCCAGGGGCGTTTCCTTTTTTATTGCCCAAGCTTCAAAATATTGCCATTAAGAAAACAGGACATAAAACAACACGGCCTCTGACCAGGAGTCCGAGCTTCACACCCAGGGCTGGCGCTCGGTGTGTCTCACTTGCATGTGCAGGGGAGGGTGGGCCAGGGGTCAGGCTGAGGACCTGTCACCGCGCCCTGCGAGGACCAGGGAGGCGCTGCCACAGACACTCAGTCACACTCGGAAACTCCACCTCTCCTCCGCCTCAAACGCTGCAGGTCCTCACGAGGGGACGTCTGCTCTGACACTGTGGTGCCTGGGCTCCCATTTTGGGCTCCTTGTTTGCCTAAAATTCAGGGAGGTGGCGCTGGCGGCAGGCTCCCTGAAGCCAGGCTCCGCGGCCACTGGGGTTCTTGGCAGGTGCTGGGACCGAGGTCTGGTCGGCACAGGACTCTGGGAGGATGTGGCCCACGGGCTCCTTCACTCCTCTGGCCAGCGTCCATCACTCGTGCTTGCAGTTGTCAGAGAGGGAGAGAAAGGTCAGATCCCAGGGTGTGGGCCCTGCTGGCCGCCTCCCTCAGCTGCAGGCTGGCCCCTTTGGGAGGTCCTGTGTCATGGGTCCTCCCTCCATGCCACCTCCTCCTGGGAGTGGCAGCCACACTGTGTACAAAGCGGGGTGCAGACGGCCTTCTCTGAGGCGCTCTGCTGGGTGCTGCTTCCCGCAGAGCCCTTCCTGCTCTGCAGATGAACAGCGGAGAGCAGAGGGAGAGAGAGAGGCTCTGGGACAGTCAGGCACACAGGCTTTGAGGAGACGGTGACCTTCACACCCTCGTCCACGTGGCCGTTCCATGCCCCTGCAGCGGGGAGACCTGAAGTGCAGTGGTGTGGGACAGCTGGTGGCAGCGTTGACACAATGAAGGGTGGCCAGGGAGGGAGGCAGGCAACCCTGAGACTGAGGAGGGGGCAGGACACAGATGTCCTCGCACACTGTGAGTCCAGAGCCTCCGGACTCTCTTCCTGACATGATGCGGAGCCATTAAAGCAGCGTCCATCCCTGGGTTTGTATTTGAGCAGGTGTCTCCAGCGACAGCGTCCATCATCCGTTCACAGGGGGCAGCAAAGCCCATCGAGCAGGAGACGGGGGCACAGGATGGATCAGGACCTGAGCTGGTGCCACCGTAGCTGGGATGGTTTTTAAGGAAACGAAATCACAGGGCTGAGAAATGTCCAGCATGGGAAACACGCAGCACTTAGGGATGGTGAAGAGAGGAAGCTGAGGAGGACCCCATGTTCCTGGCTTGGGGTCCTGGGTGCCTCTGGAGCCTCCAAGAACAGCAGGACGCCAGCGTGGAGGTCTGACGCCAAAGGATGATTTCTTTGGACACATATTCAGTAATCACGATGAGAAGAACAGATAAAATCATCCAGAAGAACACGAGGAAGATGAAGAGTGGAAGGCCTGTGGCCCAGCTGCCCCTCACCCCCACGTTCCCAGTTGTGTTTCCTCCCCAGGGAGTGCTCCCACCTGCCTCATGTCACCCCAAGGCCCTGGGGCACCTTCAGCCAGTTGTTAATCCTTGGGGCTCAGAAGTCACTCTGGCTATGTTGCTGCTCAATCGCTCCTGAAGTTGCCTCTCCGGCCCATTTTGCTTCTGCCAACCCTTCGCCCCACCTCAGAAGCCTTGGACTAGTTTTCCACAGGGGGTGGCGACTCTGACAGTCCCTTGTGTTATTCTAAGACTATTTACCTTCCAGCAGGAAATATGAGCACCTGAGCTACTTACAACCGCCCGAGCCCTGCCCAAGATAGGAAGCACATTTTTAGTGCATATTCCTGAAACCAAAGGGTCTTTTGGGCATATTTCTGGAAACAAAGAATTTTTTCATTAAATTGATTTTCTGCATTTGAAATTCCTACTAAATTTAAATAAAGACTTTCTTGAACTATATATGTAAATAAGCAAATAAATTAAAATCCTGACCTACTTAGCAGCTGGTAAGGGCAACAACATTAAAGGTCAGAAGAAGAGGCATCTCAGAAGAAGGAAGGACAAGAGCAGTGAGAGAGGACAGGGTGAGAGAGACACGGTCAAGGAGGCCCAGAGAGTAGAGGGCGATTTCAGAGAGAAAGTCGCTTTGCAGTGTGGCTGCAGGGGGGTGATAAACTGAATGTGTGGGAGTCATTCACTGACATGTGGCCCAAGGCCATGACAAGACTGGGCCCCAGAGGGTCCTGTCTGTAAAAGGCGACTTCTCCCTGCAGAAACCTGTTCTCATCCCAAGTTGGAGGAACTCCGCAAGAACCAAACATCAATAGTGAAATTAGACACCAGCAAGGAACATCGGCTTAGGTTTCCATCACCAGCTGACTCAGACTTAGGAGAAAACACTTAGAAAACACGCTTGATTTTCAAATGCAAATTCCAGATGCTTGGGATTCCATGTCAGAACCCAAGGCTCTGCACCACAGCACTGCTACCACGTCCCTCTTCAGCAGAAGTCCAGGCTACCTGAGGGTCGCGTCCGCCCAGCACTTTGTGAGCCTCATTGGAATTCTTCCTCTATAAAGTACGTCTAACATGCTGACAAAGGCAAGAGAGATTTGCCAGCTAGTTTTGATATCAAATCTTGACCACTTTTATACAATCAATTAATAAGTTTTGAACCATGCCTTTGATTACTAACATGGCGTATTGGGCACGTTCCATAGAGAATGGCAGTCACCATCACAATAATTCGTGGTTGCTATATTAGTCTGAGGTGTCCTGAAAATAGAGAACACTTAATATCCCCCCCAAAAAAGAGTTAATAAGCATCATTTCTTTTCTTTGCACATCTGTCTTCCCTAGCAGGCTTGACAGCAACCCCTCCTTTTTATTAAGGGGAAGTTATCTCAGGAAGAGGTTTCAAAATGCTGCTAGCCCTGGCTTCTGTCGCCGTCTTTTTGGGGTAGCTGTGTGACTAGGAGGTGGGGCTGTTCTGGGTCCAGGCCAAGTGGATTAGCCACAGGTCATGTATGAAGTTATTAGGTGGGAGGTAGGTTCATAAAAATAGGCCCATCAAATACTGGTTCCATTTCCTTCTGGAAAAGATTGTTGAACCTGGCAAATATTTATTATTTTTTCTTATAGATACCAAAGTGTGTGTTTTCATCAGCCAAAGGCAGACATTCCACTTGAGGGGAAGAGGATTTATGTGCTTCAAACTATTTCCAGCTTCCATGTTTAATATTAGATTAGGAACACAATGGGCAAAATTTGTTGCTCATTTCTAATTTGATTGAAGTAACTAAAATGATAATATTCACCATGGCATTAATTTCAAAGAAAATTACTCCTCAGGCTCTTCCCATATTTTTCCAAAAGAAAAATGCTACAGATTCACATGACAAACTTGGTATAGAGTTCATCTTAAGCTCTGTCCTTCATTAAAATGTCCACATGATTTTCAAACTTGTATTTCATGAACAATTTAGCTTGGTGAGCAGCAGCCCGAGGTCAGCACACAGTCATCCCATAGCACTGTCCACTTGCATTTACACTTGAATTAATTTGAAAAGGATAAGTAAAATTTCAGTGTCATTAGAGGCAGATGGAAATGGAAGCAACTGAATTAGGAGAAAGGGGACACTGATCCTGCGGCTTCACCTCTCCTGTCTCCAGGAGTCTGTCCACCTGGTTCCATGTCCTGAGCAATCCAGGCTTCAGGAGCATGGGAAAATCGTGGTTGAGATAGAACCAGTTAAATTGAATTGATAGTACTTAGTGCCTATTAAAGTAAAAGTGAGTGTGTATTTGTTCATTCCATCTAGGATATTTATTTACTATATTCAGGAATGATCCTGCAAACTCACCTGTGGAAGACCACTATGGACCCAGGGGAAGAGGATTCCCAGCCTGAGTGGTGCTCCAGGTGTCAGTCAGGAAAGCAGAACACTGTGGCTGATGTAGACAAAGGGACTGACTCGAGATCTCAAATTTCATGTGGACTTTTTTTGGTGGTACTGGAGACTGAATCCATGGCCTCCTTCATGTTAGGCAAGAGCTCTACCCCTGAGCTACATCCGCAGCCCCTGTATGGACTTTTTAACAAACTTCCATACGTGTCTGTTCCTCACTGACTCTGAGCTGGGTTCCAGGGTGGAGTTGAAGGAGACACTGGTACTATTGGCTGCAGAGTGGCATCTGGACCAGGATTTGGAGAAGCTGAGAGGTCTGGCACTTTCTGGGTCATTAAAATGAACCACCAGGTCAACGGCAACATGTCTGAGCTATGGTAGTGCCTACTCGATACCACTCTTCACATGAAAATGGCCACTGCTTGACCACCATGTTCCAAATCCAACAGGGTTTTCTGACAGCCAGTTATAAACTGGGCACCTTAGGGAATGGGGATCTGGTAATTGTGGTCCTGGTTAAGTTAATGTCCCAAAATACAAGGCCACCACAATGTTGCATAGTTTGGGAGAAAATATTAATCAAATAAGCATACAGAAATAAGCATACAGTAAGAGTGTACCAGAGTATGGAACAGAGGTATAAATTGCCTTGCAAAAAAGGGAGTCAACTAGTTAGAGAAGTTATAAAAAATAAAAATCTTGAGAGGTCATCTGAGAGATAAAGTTTTCATTAAGTAAACTTAGAAATGAAGCTTTCCCTAAAGTGGAAAGAGCAAGTGCACAGCCTAAAGAGGAAGTCTATGGCTCCCACCTGATCTACAGGTGGAATTTAATCTGGATTTTGGGATATTAAGTTGGATCTGTACCTGATTTACTTGCATACAAGTAAATAAGAATTACAGACAAATACTTACAGAAAGATAGAAGCCATTCAATTTATAGACAAAGAGAAAGACAGATGATGGTATAATGAAAAAACTGTAAAATATTTTTCGAAACGTATGTCTTACCATTAGGTTATTTATCAATTCTTAACTTTTAGAAGCTTAAAAAATCAACCAACTAACAAACATAAGTCTATCAGAACAGAATAAATACTCCATTACAATAAATCTACATTCACTCATTTATAAAAAATTATGTATTTGATGCCTACATATTGCCAGATGATTGTAACAATTATCTGACGATGAGGTAGGTAGGTAGGTAGGTAGGTAGGTCAGCAGGCAGATGACAGACAGACAGATTCACTCAGGGAAGTTGCAGCAGAAAGATACACATGAACAAACCCCCACAGTGCAATGAAGATATGCATAAACCACTCGGGTGCAGGAGCCACACCTATAATCCCAGGTATTCGGGAGGCTGAGGCAAGAGGACCTTAAAAGTCCAAGGCCAGCTTAGTGAAGATCCTGTCTCAAAATAAAAAATAGAAAGGTCTGAGGATGGAGCTCATGGCTCCATCCAGGCTCAGAACACTGGTTCAGTTCTCAGTACTGGAAAAACCAAAATCAAAACCAAAACAAAATAGTGTAGGATTGCATTCAACAGCAAGATCATATTAGAAAGACTAAATGAATGAACTGTTTAGCAACTGAGCAAGCACTGAAGGAGCTTCAGGCAAAATCAAGTCCACATGCAAACCTTGAAGAATGGATGAGCACGGTTACTCAGCCCAGCACTCTGGGCCCACACCACGTGGAGGTTGCTGTGGGTGAGGTAGGAACAGGAGATGAGGGTCGAACAGCGAGCACCCACACACAGCTAAGAAATTGCAACTGCATTCTAAGGTTGAGAGTGGCTGATGAATTTTGGTCGGCAGAGATAAAATGAGTGAATGCCATCTACAGACAGCACAGTGACACTGAAGATGAACCCAGGGCCCACAATTCCACAGAGCACCAGCCACGTTCCTGCTTGGCGTCTCCGCCTTCAGGTCCATCCACAGAAGACCTGACTGACCTCCTGTCCCCCTCTGCACCTGTAGGCACCCGCTCGTCCCCGCAGGTGTTGGGATTCCTCCGAACTACAGACCACAGCCCTGGTCCTCTTGGTGTGTTTGACAGGGCAGTGTCAGCACTTAGAGGCTCAGACACCGCGAAGGGTCAGGAAGTTAGAAGAAATGAACAAGCTGGACAAACTGAGCAGAAAGAGGGTCGAATTACAGCCCGAGAGCCCAGCCCCATGCACGAGCACGGGTCACCGTCTCGGGTGAGGAGGGCGTGTCCACGCAGCTTCGTCATTGAGAACCACCGTGCTGTGCCCAAACCCGGAGAGGTGGGCCTGCGGGGGCGTGCGGGACACGGGTCTCCCTCTCATGTGTCGCAGGCTGGTTGGACTCAGCGCTCAGGGAAACCTCTCAGTGGCTGTTTTTTCTCATAAATACAATGCAGAATCGACCCCCACAGCCTCCCCACGGCTGGCCATGGAAGCGCTGCTGGTCGTCCCCTTGGAACAGAATCTGTATGTAACGGGCGTGTAGTGCTGGGTCCTGGGGATGGAGCACCGAACCAGGCAGAACCCACACCGGCCTCACCACCGAGGCCGAGGAACGGATCACAACCCAGTGCGCCTGGCGTTTCTTTGCTCGAGCCGTGTGCTCCCTGGCGCAGCTAGCCGCAGGCTCACCTGAGAACAGGTGACATCTAACTCTAGAGGCACCGAGAATGGAGTCGGGTATGTGAAGTACCTCGCGGACCATCGACACCAAACAGGAGTTAAGAAAACATGAGTTGACCCGCTGCGGCCATGGTTAGGTGCGGGGCGCCCTGCGTAGTGAGCGTGGACGGTGCCACAGTCCTGAGTGGCCCTGAGCCTGGTTTCCACCGCAGTGCAGGGGTGTGCGCATGCGCCGCAGGCACGCTGGGATAAAGAGGAAAAGCTACCTGTCTGGTTGGTGTCACAAAGAGAGGAGCACGAATTCCTCCATCGCAAGTCCCTGTTGTCCAAATCGGTGTGTACAGCAGGTGAGAAGAGACTGTGCACGCAGCCCGAGCTTCCGTCCTGGCCCCTGCCATTCACTGACACTGTGAAGCCTCCAACTCACTTGCATCCCCGTGTGCCAGTCCAGCGCCATCTCCCAGGGCGGCCGGAAGAGGCCTGCCGGGCGCAGGTCAGATCAGGCGCTGCTGGGGCCACAAGCCTCCAAGGCTTAAGGATTCGCGTCCCTATTCTGGGCCCTGAGCCCTACCATGGTTTTACCAGTGACTATCTGAGACCTAGAAACACCCAGAGGAGGGATGGGCTTTCAGGTAGTGTTAGGGGAAGGTGCCAGGAAAGACAGATTGCTTCACTGCCAAGGAGAAAGAAAGGAACTACAGGATGGCTTTATACCTGTCTCGTCAACCACCGATGACTCTGTGGCCATGGTAACAAGTACAGCTCAGAGCTGGATTTAAATCTGTCTAATGGAGCAATGCCAACTTGCTTCAGTGAAGTCCATCAGTTAGTAACAACCTCCTGCCTTGAAAGCCACCTCCGGCAGCCCGTCACTGCAGTGGTCAGGCCTCTGCAGCCCACACCGAACTCCTACTATCTTGGGAAATTATGAAACCATGCTCCTAAGACTACGACTGCCACTCCTTCCTCTGCAACCCACACAGGACATGCTTCTGTAACCAACAGGAGACGCGATTCTACAGGGGTGGACACTCCCTTGCTCCCGTACTACACACCCTGAGACAGACCCTTCCCAACTCCCTTGCAAAACCAGCAGCTTGCGCTGCTCAATGAGGTGACATCTGATCAACGTGGCGCTTTGTTACCTAAGTTAGCAACGGAATCAGCTCTTAAAGATTTTGAGGAGGGATTTCATTCTTTTGCAATGAATGCAGTTTTCCCCAGGATAGTTGTGAAGTCCCTTGCTTGGCCGGGTAACCTGGGATCTTAGACCAATTTACACATAGGCTTCTTGCATCCAAATTTCATTTGTCCTTTAGTTTTGCAGCCCCAAGTGGCTGTTTCAACAGTGATCTCAGCTCTGACTTGTTCTGCTGAGTGCTCAGTACAGAATTCATGCTGTTATCTTAGAATTTGTTGTTACATACATTTGGAGTTTTGATTTGAGGGTGCACTGTTTGGTAAATATTTTTGCCACTAACATGCTTACTTCAGCCACTTGCTTTTACTTTTAATGTTTGACTTTATCTTTGCATGAGGACCTGTCCCCTGTTTTAATTTGGTGTGAATTGTCTCGTGTCTGGTGAACTGAATCAGGGAGTGCTCCATGGGGATGGATGGAGGATTAGCTGGTTAGACCTCCACATGGTATACCAGCCCTCACACATCATGGATGGGGATGCTTGCCTGCAGGTTAATCTGTACACAGATGATTGGCCAAAACTTGCCTCCATCTCTCTCGAAACTCACAAAGACACTTGCTGTCTTTTTTTTTTTTTTTTTTTAAAGGAGGATGGGCATCCCTTGGTGCACAGCTCAGGTCAGTGATGACCTGGTCATGATTTACACAGCCTCTTCCTGGCCTCTGCTTCGTTGGGTGACCAAAACACCATTGATAAGGCACACTTGGTACATCCTTTAGAGTTTCTTTCTCATTCATCATGGGTTGGTCTACGTCAAAACTGTCACATCTTCTCGGCAAAACCCAAGCATATTTCATGAATTCCTATATTCCCAGCTTTGTGATTTCCTTGGAGAACGGATAAAAAGTTAGAAAAAGCATTATCATTTTGAGGAACCTTTGTGATTAATAAATACTCAATATTTGAAGGTAGAGAGAAAAAGATAATTAACAACAGTATCAAATAGTTCACACTTGATACTTTAAACACATTCAAAGTCACAAAACCACACCCCAACCCCAGCCACTGCTGAAGGCCTCTCAGTTGCTTCCTGCTGGCGTCCTGGGGACCACCTCTCCTGGGTAGCACGCAGCACCCTCCCGCCTCCTCCCAGCCCCTTCGGCGTGCCTCCTTTTCCTCGGGAAGGAACCCCACAGCCAGAAGCTTCCTCTAGAGGAGCTGAATATAAATTTTGGTCTACAACCAATTTGAGGTCCATAAATAAGGGTTTCTCTTGTGAATCTCAGGAATTTTAGGCAAACATGTTCTGAAAAATTCAGAATTATTTTAGGTACTTATTGTCTAGCTCTACAAGAGATGAAGAAAACTTGCTGTCCTACTCTCAGATGTGGAAACATAGTAAGAAGTAGCAAGATGGGAAAGAGTAGGGGAAATGAAACCCAGTCATGTGTGATTTGGAAATGCCCTTGGAAGAGCAAGAAAAGAAAATAGGAAATGCACTTCATAAGGCCGTTCCAGAACCCTTTCCTTCACAGTAGGTTGAACAAAGATCTAAAACCATAAACAGAATAGCGCTGACTCAAGAGGAGATTTTAAAATCAAACCATAAATTTTCAAATATTATTCTGGGGTAGATACAAGACACAAAGTAAATGGGGACTTTTTTTTTTATATCAGGGACTGAACCCAGGGGCACTTGACCCCTGGGACACATCCCCAGTCCTTTTTAGTTTTTACTATTTTGAGACAGGGTCTCACTAAGTTGCTTAGGGCCTTGCTAAATTGCTGAGGCTGGCTTTCACCTTGTAATCCTCCTGCCTCAGCCTCCTGAGCTGCTGGGATTCCAGGCAAGCACGGGCTTCATTTTTGCCTTTCATACGTAACCAGAGCACACCTAAAACTGTAACAGGAAAGTGCTGAAGCACAGCACTGGCTCATTTCTCAGCGAGTCCTGCAATGTAACAAGCTGAGAATGAAAAGCCACCAGCTAGCCAAAACTGCCACCTGCCACCTCCCAAAATAAAAACAAGGCCCCAAAGTCCCTTGATCCTTTGAATCAAGAACCTGTGGAAAGCAAAACAGACAATTCAAGTGAAGGGCCATTAGAAACAGCATTCTCTGCTTGCTTAGAAGCAGAGATGACAGTCCAAACTCCACCAACAACTTCACTTTAAGGAAGTGATTGGCGTTCAACTGGTCTCCACTCCCCCTCTGGACTCCGAGGGACAACTGTCCAACTGAGATGGATGTCAGTGCATCTTTCTTGTTAATGTGGACGTCACATATTTCATCAAATTATGCTAAAATCATGGCCTGAAGCCAATTGATTGGTAGTCACAATAGCAGAAAAGAAAGCATTGTTTTGCTTAAAGTAGGAAGTTCTCATTGGGTCAGAGGTGGTAAAAGGCAGCCTTGAATGCAAACAGGAAGTGGTAAAAGACTGCTGGGAAAGTAACCAAGTTTTACACTGATTTACTTAAACCATGTAGTGAAAATGTCCATGATCCTAAATCCTTTTGTGCCAAAATATGACTGCTACGTTAAGATCACTATTGTAAAACTACTAATTCTTTGTTACCCAACTCCTAATAAGTAGAAGTCTACTTTTCAAATGAAACGGCTAGATTAAATTACTGCAGGATTATTTTACGAGTCTCATGCTACATAAACTCGTCTTCTTGCATTCACACGAATGTGAAGCCATGTTCTATGACCACCAGGTTTAAAAACCTGGCAAAGTTAAGATGCAGCTTGCAATAACCGGTGCCTTGGCCTGGCGTCCAGGGCCTTCTGTTTGCCTCTACGGATCTGAAAACTCAACTAATTAAAGTCTCGTCCATTCTTAATCACAGACCATCTTCTCAGCCCCACATGCGGTACCACCTCTATCACTGAGACCCCAGACTAATGGATTGTTTCTTATGAAATCTTGTTATTTTCTTTTCATCTTATCAGCATGTTCACTACAGCCATCCTGCTACTTTTAAACAAGGGAGGAGAAGCTCATGACCGTCATTTCCAAGTTTAAGCATTCATAAATACAGCATATACTTTGGACGATCCTGTCTTGGTCAGTCAGTATAGACTGGGTGGCTCATCAACAACAGAAATGTGTTTCTAGCAAAGTCCATGAGTGGTCAGGTTCTGGGAGGTTTCTCTTCTGAGGCAGATGCTGCTCTCCTTCGGTCCTCAGATGCAGAATAAGGGTGAGGGACCTCTCCAGACTCTCCACAGGGTCACTGCCTCATTCCTGAGGGCGCCACCTGCATGTCCTAATCCCCTCCTCATGGCCCCACCTTCCAGTACCATCCCAGGGGGTCAGGATGACGCAAGCATTTAGTCCACTGTAAAGTCTACATTTTAAGAACAAAAAAAAGCCCATGCTAGGCAGACGATGCTGTAACTTCTCCAGACTCTTTTATAATGTCAATTCCTTACCAGAAACCAAACTGTTCCCAGGGGCTGAATTTGTGATCTTCTTTAGACCATGACACTTGGAATGTATTTTGTACTTTGATGCTTTTGCTCGTTTGGGTTTTCCGCTGGTTCTCTGTAGCTCAACGAGACCACAGGATACACTGCGGCACACGTAGGAAAGCGTGGATGAGGATTTGTTTTGCCCCATCCCGAGGGCTTCCCCTTCCTCTCCCTCTGCTCTACTGACCGTTCTGATATTTACTTACAGTTTTAGTTAGTGTGTGTGGACGTGCACGATGGTGAGAGGCACTGTGGAGTGTTCGCGTACACACACAGGAAGGCGAGGCCTGACTCCCTCCACCGACTTTCCCTGTGCTCCCTCCCTTCCTTTCATCCCCCTTTGTTTTCTCCCCTGATTTTACTTCTATTCTCCTTTTTGAATCCTCCCTCCCCCTTATTTTGGATTAGCTTCTGCATATCAGAGGAAATATTAGACCTTTGATTTTGGGGGACTGGCTTATTTTTCACTTAACCTGATAGTCTCCAGTTCCATCCATTTACCAGCTTATGCTATAAAGTCATTCTTCTTTATAGCTGAGTAATACTCCATTGTGTATATCTACCACATTTTCTTTATCTATTCATCTGTTGAGTGGCACTTAGGCTGATACCATATCTTGGTTATTATGAGTTGTGCTGTTATAAACACTGATGTGGCTGTGTCACTGTAGGATGCTGATTTTAAGTCCTTTGGGTATATAGCAAGGGATGGGATAATGGCATCATCAAGAATACAAGTAACAATAAATGCTGGTGAGAACGTAGGGAGAGAATATGTTAATACATTGTTGATGGAACTGCAAATTATTGCAACCTTATTTTTTTAAATAGGTGGATAAATACATAAATGCTGAAGTTGTTTTCCTGTCGGATTCATTCATGACTTGGAAATTCTGTGGAGAAAGATAATTGCTGCTTAAAACCATGGTTATCTGTGGAGAGCAGTGAGACCCGGCCATCAGTCGATCCTGTGGTGTCAGCTAAAGCCGAGCCTGGGAAACAGTCCTTGCCAAAAGTGAGGATGTTATCAGCCTTGACTCTCAGTTCCAATGCTAATAGCTATCAGATGTCCCAGGACAAGGGGTTTCCTGGGTGCAGCAGAATGTTTCCAGCCCTGTGACTTTTTAGTGCACAAAACGCCTCTGACAGCTCACAGGCCTGGGACAGTTTACAACGCCCCATGTTTAGCGTCCTGATCATGAGACCCTGTGTGATCAACCTGTGGAGCTAGTTCTGGGTCACTGTTCCTCCATCAGAGTGTGGTGTCCCACCTGGGCCCCAGCTCTGCTTGAAAATGTCTCTGTGTTTTTCTGCATCTCCAGCCGCCCCTGCTCGAGACCCTTTGATGATGCTGCTCAGGCCGTGACAGACGTCGGGGAGCATTCCACAGTAAACTGCCAGAACAGAGACCATCGCTCTCACTGGGCTGTTCTGATTGAGATCCTCGTGAAAGGGTCTCTTCTAGAACAAAGCTAAAAGTCTACGGGAAATGCAATCACTCCATCACAGGTGAACGAACCTGGCATCCGATTCTGAAAAGAAACAATGGTAACGAAATGTAAAATATGTAAGAAAAAATACCTGGCAAAGACAATGTGTTTCCTGCTGCCATTGGATTACTCAAGAAGAGTCTGCAAATACCTTCTGCGAGGTGGCCAATCCTTCACTGCAGTCCCTTAGGTTGGACAACCTGGTCTTCCTAGAGTGGAGCGTCTGGAATCAATCAAACCACGCTCCACTGGGGAGAAATAAAGCCTAGCAAAGAATTTTGTAAGTTCATTAAAACTCAATGCAACGGACAGCCCTGCTCCTCCTTTTGTCGGTGATGGAGGGAAGTTCAACACCTCCTCTCTCCTTCCAAGCACCAGAAACTGGACTGTGCTAAGGGGCACATGAAGAGCAGGACGCGACCCAGGAAAGGTAAATCGGAGGAACCATCCATCCCCCTCTCCCCCCCTTCTGGGGCACCTGTCACTCACAAACCACAGTGAGTGACGGACGTTCCTGAAGGGCTGGTCCGGGAGACCATGCTTCCGACTCAGGGAGCTTGCGGAGGGGGCCTATAGGGGCGGCACCCGTGCCCCAGGGACAGAAAAGACAGCTCCCAGGGGACGAGCGAGCAGGAAGAGCCCAGAGTGCACAGCTCCCGAGGCCGAGTGGGCCGAGTCCGGAGCGGGCAGGAATGGGAAGACCAGTCCAACACGCGGGGCTTCCCAGGAGAGCTGAAAGGGCGTGACCCGGGGCCAAGTTCAACTGCAAAACGAGGCCCGGAGTCCAGGCTGTGCTGGATTTGCCCAGCGAGGCCGAGGGCAGATCTGGGAAGGACTAGGCAGGTACACAGGCAATGCGGCTGCTCCAAGAAGCAGGTGCGGAGGAAGCCTTCACACAAACCTCCATCACGGGACGGAATCAGAAATATCCCAGATGATAAATACGAGAGGATTTTATTTTCTTATTGTTGCTAAAATATTAAACGCTATAAAGTAAAAATGAATACGATGTGTTGTGGATTTTATAATGTTGATATCTTCATATAAAGGAAAGGAGGGGCAATGTATGAATACTGTTGGTGGGAGTTTCACATTATAGATAAAAAATGAAATCCTTTTATAATAAAATTTAAAATCCTATATGGAAAATGCCTCAGTATTCTGAAATTAAACAACTACCTATTTGATTTCTGACCTATTTCCATCTCTAAAAACCAGTTACAGATAATTAGAAAATAACTTGGGCTGAGTGACATTTAATATGTAGCGTAACAGAATCTATGAGATGATGCTAAAGCGATATGTAGAGATTCTACGAGTCATTCATTGCTTTTTGTCAGAAAAAAAGTCTAAATTTACATTATTCCTAAAGTTATAAGAGAAGTTTAATTTGAACTCCAATTTTAAAAATGCTGAATATAAAAATGTGGCTATAAGTTGACTAAAAAAATCAACAGAGAAACCAAAACGATCAATAAAATTGATAAACCTCTACATGGATTCAGAAAAACGGCCAGTCTGAGAACAGAAAAAGTGACACCAGTATTAATGTTATAGGCATTAAAAGCAGGTGACTACGTTAGGAGCGCTCTTCCGAGGCAGGGGACCGCGACACCACACCAGGCTGGCACGTGAGGGCTGTTCGTGCGCACGCGCCCGAGGACGTGGGCCGCGCTTGTCACTGAGGACGGGGCTCCTTGAGCAGAGCAGCACAGGCCCCTGGTGACCTGAAAGTGTTTTCAGAGGGGACAGGACCGGCGTGGGCTTCAGCCGCTTCAATTCTGAGAGCCTCAAATTTGACTTCAGTGAAGTGGGGGGTTGTGCTGCATCTAATTCCTAAGGTGCCCTCACATTTTAAGCATCTGCCGTGCGTGCAGTTCTAACGCCACCGAGATTCACGTGTGTTCTGTAGTCGCTAACCCTGCCTGGTGGCCTTTCCCTTCTGTGCCAGGGCTGGGAGGGCCAGGCTCCCACTTGCTGTCAATCAGTTTCTAACCCTGCCTGTACCATGTTCAGTTCCTCACCATCGGCAATGTCCTCATTGTGAATGTTTCTCCTGTAGGGGAGACAGGCCAACAGAGTCTACTGATGAATTCCAAAAGGTGCCAATGTGATCAAAGGGGAAAATGTCATTTCAACAAATGGTTCTAGAACAACTGGGTAGCCATATGGCGATAATACATTTCAATTTTTACTTAACAAAACTTAATTTGAAATAAACCTCTGTCCTAAGTGTAACACCCCAAACTCTAAATAGTTTAGAGAAAATATAGGAGAAAATATTCATGACAATAAAGTAAGCAAAGGTTTTTTTTTTTTAAGTTTTTAAATCAAAGCACCAAACTCCCAGAACCATGAAAGAAAATCTTTGTAAATTTTTTGATGGGCTGACAGATTTGGCTCCATGGAAATGTTACAGGTTGCTATGTGGGCAATGACTAAACAGACTCCATTTTGCTCTGAGACTCCATGTCATGTAGGAAATGAGATTCTCCCATGGGAACACCCCACCTCTGTACCCATCAACAGTTGCTTAGCTCCTCCCATGGGAACACCCCACCTCTGTGCCCATCGTCAGTCACTTAGCATGACATGTTTAACAATGCAAAATGGTGATTCTTACGTGATGAAAAATTGTTCTCTTTTAATTCCTATGTTAGTAACCATTAGTAACCATTCTTTAGTTTGTACCTAGCTAAGGGTCATTTTGACCCACTTCCCCCTCTAGTGATGATTTCATGACGTAAGTTTGTAATTTCAAATCATAGCAACAGACACTTGTGATTGATGTGATTTTTGGCATAAGAACCCCTGCAACCCTGTGGTCAGAGCTATTCTCCCAATAGCCATTTTTGGGGCATCATGTGGGACAGTCAGTCAGCCAGCTTAATAAAGACTCTCAAATTTGGACTTCTCAGTGGTGAATGGTCTGTTCTTAAGTTGTGCCCCATAAAAAATTTGACTTCATCAAAAGTATTAATTTCTTTTAAAGACACAGTTAGAAAAATGAAGAGACACACCAGAAGACTGGGGGAAAAAAACTACAATACTCACAAACAACAAAGAACTCACAACTAGGAGATTCATTTAAAAATTTACAATGCTTATGTATGAGTATGTGTGCAGAATACATAAAGAACTCTTGCAGTTCAAGTAAAACATGAGTCACCCAAATTAAAAATTTAAAGAACTATGCAAAGCGTTTGAACAGACACTTCACAAAAGAAGCTAAACAGATGGCGCCAATGCAAAGGTGCATAGGATCATTAATGGAGGGTTGCTAAGAAATAAATCAATGCGATGTCACTGTATAATGAAATGCTACTAACACATACAAAGTGGCAGAATCAAAAAACTGTCGATACTAAGTGTCCGTGAGAATGTCAGGCAACCTGAATTCTACTGCCTTGCTGGTGGGAATAAAAACCTGTAGAAATACTCACAGAACAACCAGACAGGTGCTCATCAAGGTGTGAGCTCTTTCCACAGACCAGGATTCCACTTCTAGGTAGCTGTCAAAAAGACATGAAAATCCATGGCCAGCCAGAATAAATGATCCCGGAATGAATGCTCCTGGCACCTCGATTCACAATTACCAAACTGAAATTAGAATCCAAAGTTCAACAACAGGTGAGTGGACAAGCAAACTGTGGCACATTCGTACCAGATGTGTCCCTCAGCCATAGTACAAACACCATACAACACACGGGAATCTCAAACACACGCTCAGCAAAATAAACCAGTCAAAAGGAGGACACACCTATGATTCCATTTATGTAAAACTGCGGACCCAGAAATCTACTTGTGAAAGGACCCAGTAATGTCCTGGGTGAGAGAACTCTTCCACAGCTTAATCCACACGTCCTTCCCTGGGGTAGTGACTCAACCACGTCCTTATAAAAGTGCCGATTGTATTGCAAGCCGTGGAACGAAGAAGACAATGGGAACAACACGCAGCTTTTTCTCAAAATTAACATGAAACACCTTGTCCAAGTTAATGAGTTCAGCCCGAAAATGAGCTTTGCTTTTGTGTTCTGTCATTTTAAATCTTTCATAGATGATACAAATGGGAAGGAAAATAATTTTAAAATTTCAAACAAAAGGTAAGCTAGCTTGGAATTTTAAACTCTAGGTATTTATGAGTCTATTTTACTAATATGAATATTCTTATTTGATGAAAACAACTGGCTGCATTATTCCCACTGGAGTAATCTGATTTCTTCCAACAGGAACTCAATCCTTACTGAGCTCTACGACAGCAAGCTGGATATATATTCTAAATTTTTGTTTGCAGTGAACTATTTTGAAAAATGTTATGCCACCAGTTACAGTAACGATCATCGCTGATTTCTAATTATTCACCGAGGGCACCTACATCCAGGTAACACACGATTCCGTCAGATCACGCAGGAAGTCCTCGCAGTAACACCGCAGACGC
This sequence comes from Glaucomys volans, assembly GCA_020662805.1. Lineage (NCBI taxonomy): Eukaryota > Metazoa > Chordata > Mammalia > Rodentia > Sciuridae > Glaucomys > Glaucomys volans. The sequence goes on along the minus strand of JAJEJO010000715.1, from coordinate 637,922 downwards.
CGCCTGTCTGTCCTTCAATTCCATCTCCATTTCTAGAGTTGCACTGCCCTCTGCTGATGCTCCAGCCTGCATGGATGGGGACATGAAAGGCAGAGGAACTCCTTGCTTATGTGCCCAGGAATGTCCACCAAGAGTGACAGCCTCAGAACTGTCCCCAGCTGATGGTCCCAGTTCAGTGGTACGTCATAGTGACTAAAGGACACATGTGAATCTCGGTAGCGTTGGGACTGCATGCACTGCAGATTCTTCAAATGTGAGGGGACCTTAGGAAGTGGATGCAGTAAAACCCTCCATTTTGCTGAAGTCAAATTGAGGCTCTCAAAATTGAAGTGACTCTGATAAACCACATGACCCTTGGACAATTTGTTGAATCTTCCAGAAACTCAGCACCTTCCTCAGTAAATTGGGGATGGAAACAATGACAAGATGCTATACAGGGCTTGTGAGTGTTGAGCTTCTGAGTGCTCAGTGGTAATTACTTAGAAATCAAGTATTACAAATGTTTATAAAAATAGTATTCGTGCAAGAATTTAGTGATTATGTATGCAGTGAGCTTAGGAAAGATCCAGTTCATAGTGAGCCCGATAAAATACAGATAATTAGTATCATTACTCTTAATGCTGTGATTTTTTGCTAAAAAACTGTACTATTTTTCAATATTCAAGATAGCTTACCCAACATTTGATATGTAGTATATTTTATATATTGCCTATATATGAACTTGAGCCTATTAAACTCACCAAGTTAGTGGCAAATCCAAGAAAAAAATAGGTATGGAGTTTGTCTTTATTCAAACAAAGCTTAGCCAAAGTTCACCTGTGCTGATCAAATTATTTGTAAAAAAGCCCAGATTTTTTTGTAAAAACCAGATATATACAAAGAATACTTTATTGCCTTTCTCCCCTCCCTCTCTGGGTCTCTCCCCCCTCTCCTCCCTCCCTCCCTTCCTCTCTTTCCTCCTTTGTTGCTTGTCTCTTCCTTCCTTCCTTCCTTCCTTCCTTCCTTCCTTCCTTCCTTCCTCCCTCCCTCCCTCCCTCCCTCCCTCCCTTCCTTCCTTCCTTCTTTTCCTTTGTGAATCAGAACCCCAGTTTGTAAAGACACTGGCTGTGACTCAGGGAGACAGCCTGGGGTGAGGACACAGCCCTGGGCTTGACAGTAGGTGGGATTTAGTCCATGCTGTCAGTCACAGCAGCTGGTCCCTCTTCATTATTATGTGGCATTTTGCCTGATGAATATATCATAACTTATTTATTTCAGTACTTTTGAACATCTGTGCCATTTGCACTTTGGGGCTGTTATGGAACGTGGAAATTCTTAGGTCACCTGTAAGACGCACACGCTCACTCACTCACCCAAGTGGTGGCTGCCCATGGGTGTGAACAGCGTTTCGCTTCAGAACACATTGCCAGTGTTTCTCCTCTTGTAACAATTTTCTCTCACCAAAATCTATGATTTTTTAAGTATTTACCATTAATTTTGAATGTAAGTATTTTAGTTTAAACTTGAACAAAGGCCACAGCAACTCAGCATTCTTTTCCTATTCCTGGAAATGACAAAGTCCTTACTATGCTCTAAACATCAGCCACGTTGCTCCCCATTCCAGCTAGCTCTATTAGATTTGCCTTACTTTAACAGATATGGAAATTTGTGGGTTCTTATGGTTAATGGTAAATTAAGTTCATAGTAAAATCTTCCGTTTCTGTTGTTGCTGTAATTGTGTTTGCATTTTACTCCATCTTTGGGTTCACAACACTCTGTGGAAGTACACTTGTCATAGATATTTTAATTAGAGTTCATGATTCACAAAATGTCTTTTTTTTTTTTTTTTTTTTTTTTTTGGTACCAGGAATTGAACTGGAGGCAGTCAACCACTGAGCCACATCCCCAACCCTTTTTTATGTTTTATTTAGAGACAGGGTCTCACTGAGTTGCTTAGGGCCTCGCTAAATTTCTGAGGCTGGCTTTGAACTAGAGATCCTCCTGCTTCAGCCTCTGGAGCCACCAGGATTACAGGTGTGTGCCCCATGCAGGGTTCACAAACTTCCTATGCTGTAAAATGCCTTAATTTTGCTCTTATTCTTCATTCGTAACCTTCCCAGCTCTGCAATTCCTGAGCAACAACCCAGTCCTTCAGCACTTCAAATGCATTTTCCCTCTTTTGGCTGGCACCATGGTTGCTGGTGGTAACAGACTTCCCGTTACTTCGCGGGCAGTCTGTTTTCTGCTAGCTTTTAAAATCCTTCCTTCTGTTCTCAGTGTTTTTGGACGCTCTGTGCTCTCTCTGTGTTTTTCTCTTGTGCAGTAATCAGAATGCACTCTTATATTGAGGATTTGTTTTTATTCTAGATAAACTTTAAATATTTTCCTTTCTTTATCACTCTCTTATCTCCTGAAATACCTACCGACTTCTGACGAGCCAGTTGACTCATGCTTCTCGAGGTCACTTCAGGGTGTGGGCTGATGATCTGCGTCTCTGCAGCTTCAGGTTTTGTTCAGGAAAGCTCCTGCATTGCCCGTACACATTCCCTGATTCCCTCTTCCTGTTCACTTTCAAGGAAGTGCCCCCCATGATGGGTACACGTATTGATTTCAGGGGTTATGCTATTTTAAATTGCCACATTTTACTATTTCATTTCTGCCTTAATTTTTCATAATTAAGGCATAATTAAGACATTAAATTATCTCATAAATAAGACATTAAAGATGGCATGAATTTCTTGGTTAATCATGTTCAGGACCTCAATATATTTTTTAAAAGTTTAAGAGGGGTAGTGAGAGAGATTTTGGTTGCAGAATACAACATTTTAGGCAGAGAGGAAGAATAAGTTCGAAAGGTCCATTCTACACCATGGTGACGACCGGGGATAACAATGCATTGTGTTCTTGAAAACCCACCGATGGAGGAGATGTTCAGCCCTCCTGGCCACTGACATGATGAACACAGGAGGTGACGTCTGTGTCGATTCGCTGAATTCAGCCATGTCACAATGTGGACACATTTCAAAGCATCATTTGGTACCATGAATACAAGCAATGTTTATTTGTCTATTAAAATCTTTTAAATTTCAACTTATCCCAATATTCCTTTTATGTGAACTAGGTATGTGAGAGTCCTGGCCGTAGAGCGTGGGGCTGCACTATCAGCATTCTGTCTCTCCTTTGCTTTGGAACCGTGGTTTGCAGGCTTATGTGGACAAAGCAGCATTTCTACTCATTTGTTCACAGTCTCTCCTCTTCTCGCTCCTGGGTAGGAGCAGGCCCTCTGCAGGAACCAGGGCCTGCAGTGAAGGGCACGCCGTTGTTCTGGCACGGCTGTCTTGGCTGTGGACCATGAGTCAGTGTCAGCTCAGGTCTTTGTGCTGAGGGCCCCTCTGCTCCCTCCTGCCCCCTTGGCTTTATAGCGGGCTAACAGCTGTGGCTTTAGTGGCCATCAGGGCAGCTTCTTTGGCCAGCATTCAGGAGAGGGATGAGGATGCTACTGCCACCACTTCTAGACTCTTCCGGGCCCAGCAGCGAGCTTCTCAGCGTCAGGCTGCCCGTCTGGCTCACAGTTCAGCACCACACTCTGCATTGCATACTATTTCTCCACCCTGTGTGAAGGACTATTTGTCCTGTATTTTGAGAGTGTATTTAAAAATATTTTCTCTTCATATATTTTATATATTACCCATTATCCTAACCTGTTGGTTGGCGTAATTCCTTGCACCCAGTTTGAACCTGATTCTGCCATTCTGCCTCTGAGTCAATTTCCAAATTGCAAGTCCTTTTTACTCCCCATAATGCTGATCTGTTGGCTTCAGTTTTTCATTTAACAAACATGACTTACAATGTTAGCACATCAGTTAGAGTGCAGGGAGTGACGGATCTAACCATGTGCAAAACAACAGTTACCAACAATCCTCATCCTCCATGTTCAGTAATGGATAAGAAACAGGAGAGCCGCCAACTCCCCTCGGAAAGAGATGAACAGAACAAGCGGTCAGAATAGTAATGAAAAGGAAGAAACCCTAGGAAGAGCAACCACGAGGGTTCTGTCAGGGCTGTGAGCAGAGTGGTAGCTGGCCTCCATTTCCTGCCTCCGAGAACCCCCCAGTGTCCTATGGGATGGGGTGCCTGCCTTGTGCATTGGGAACTACGCATGCCCCGGGGGCTGCACAGGTTTTCTTATAGGCTGGAGGCCTGGGTTGCATTTGGGGTGGATTAGCCATAGCCATGTGTAGTGAAGCGTGGAACGCCTTTGCCAACACGAGACCTCATGACAGCGGGTTTCCAGGCTGCGTGTTTGCGTCAGTTTCAAGGGAGATTACCTGCAGTCTGGATCTTGTCTAGCCTGGATCTTAAACCTGCCCAAGTCCTTTTGAGATACCAGCCTGTGAGGCCGGCCCATCCCTTCCCCTCAATTCAATAACAAATACCCTGGGGCTCAGGAAACTGCAGCGATTGAAGAGCAACACCCTCCAATTGAGAATCTGGCTGGGATCTTTCTCTAACTGAGGTGACTTGAGTGACAAGACCTCTTAAGAGCCTCACATCTTAATACTCACTCTTCGTGTTTAGGGTCTCGCAACCTTGGTTTTCCAACCTCCCCAGGCTCAAAATCATCTGACTCTCATCACAGTTTATTCGGGTCTTAGGCTACAAGTAAAGCGGTTTCTCCATCAGAACATATTTTCTTCCATCTTTGTTTAAACTGCCTAATCAGAGTTTCTCTATTTTTCTCTTATTATTGGTTTAAATGCTGCACACTATCAGGTAATGTGCAAGAATATTATGAATTTCCTGATGAGTTCCACTGACGTTATGACCTTCTTGACTTTTGATTTACTTTCCAAATTATCAGAGGTAGGAGCTTGCCCCAATTTGGTAATGGGTCATAGTATCACTGGATATCTTTCCTTACCCTCCTCCTCCCTCTCTCCCTCCCTCCCTGTCTCTTTCCACGCTGGGGTTGGAACCCAGGGCCTCAAGTGTGCTGGGCAAGCTCTCTACTACTGAGCAACATCTCTAGACTCCATCAATGGATTTCTAATGAGTAACTTCTTTTTTTTTAATATTCTCAATATCTAATGCTTGGTTACGAAGCCGCTTCTTGTACCTATTTACTTTAGAATCCTCTTTCATGTACTAATGCTTACTCTAATTAGACACCAAGTTCAATGACATAAAAAAGACTGACATTTATTTCCCTCTTATGAACTGCTGAGGAGCTGATCCAGGCTGGAGAGGCAGCCCCGCCATACTGCAGAGGAGTTCTAATCACGGGATTAAGAGAGCTTCTCTGGCTCCCGGCAACTCACTAGCAGCCAGCAGCAAGGGGAAAGAACACCCAAGTACACAGAGAATCATCTCAAGGGCAAGGTTCCAAAGTGGCTGGCATCCCTTTTGTATGGTCATATTTCCCTCTGATTTGGTCTTGACTCTTTCCTCTCGAGACTGACTTTGAACTCTAGCCCTGCGCTGATGGGACTCCGTGGGAGGTGAGCATGGATGGTTACAGTGCCTGCCCTGAGATGTGCCTTTACTTTGGGGGCAGTCTAATGCCCAAATGTCTGACCTGTGACCTGGTGTCCTTATCCCAGAACATGCGTTTACTCGTGGCTCTTGTGGACCTGTGTCCAGTTCATTCCTACCTGGAAGTGTTCTGGCCAGAAGCAGAGCTAGGTGGTGCTGTGTCAGCCGGGTGGGACACAGAAGGGACAGCACAACAAAACGCAGGCGATGACAGAGTAGTTCAGCTTATAGATGCCATGAAAGAAGGCAGGGGTCCAGGTGCTAGCAACATGCTCAGCAGGGAGAGCTCTGGTGGTGGGCGCAGAGCAAGCAAGCTCAGGTTTCTCTGAGCTGCACCAGGAGTGACAGGTGGCCACAGGCTAGCTGCGTGCTGTGCAGGCTATTGGGGTCTCTGGGTGAGTCCAGTTAGCATGCTGCACGTCTGAACCGCAGCAAACAGCCACCTGGAAGCAGCTGCAAAAGGCCGACATCTGGATAGAGCATAGGGAGGAGCAGGGAGGAGATGGAAAACTGGAAACTTTGGAAGTGATCACACTGGGCTTTGGGTATGAGACTCTGGCTCACATTTAATTTGAATGTAGGACCATTCGATTCCACGGACTCACAACGGTCACATCCTGACAAACCTGCTGCAGGCCGGAAGCACAGTGGACTGAGAGCCCATTGATCATCTCCCACCCAGCGCACCTGCAGCCTGGCAAGCTCGCTGCCGTGCGAGGCCCCACCCTGTGGTCACCGGCCGACCCAGGCTGCGGCTCACTGCGGCTGCCCAGCACCTCCACGCAGTCCCCGGGGCGGTCTCACCAGCTGGGAAAAGACCAAAGCTCAAATTGTGGAGTACGGTGTCCGGTGAGTGGCAGCACGATCCCCCGTCAGAAAGCCCGAGCGGTTAAGTCACACCGTCACGAGTGAGGTGGGACATGGAGAGGAATTCACCCAGGTCCCCACTGTTGGCTAGAATCTGTCACACTGCACAGTCAGCCACAGGAAGACTGGGAAACTTATTCTTCAGCAGTGTGGCCAGCAGTGTGAGAGCTACAACCCTCTTACCATGATGGAAGAGGAAGAGCGAGATGGGAGAGTCCAGATAACCAGAAATACTCCCGGAAGACAACCTGGCTGATGGACGAGAATAACTAAAACAGGCTCTGACCTGGGCAGCTCTTGTGTGACATTGTGTTTCCCTTAAAGAAAAGGGAACTATGAGGTTTCCCTCCATGCAGTCCCTTTCTAAAAGTAATTTCTGAATCACGGCCCCAAAATTGGGCTGCCAAACTGTCCCCTAACACTGGCCCCTAGAAAGCTCTATTGGATCACACTTACCCAACTGGACCAGTCAGGTAACATTTCTCAGGAATGCAGACTTGGCATGAGCCTAACGGGCAAAACCAAACGATTCCCCCATGACGGACGGTAGACGAGACACAGAAGTCAGAGCACAGGAAAGGCACGTGTGCTGAGGCCTGGGAGGTGAGGAGAGGCCACGGACAGGAGGCTACAGGCAGCACAAAGACAGGGCGAGGAGGAATGCGAGCGTGGGCCCATCTCAGTCCCCATGAGTGTTTCCCATTGAAGATTCCGGGCTGTGCTTCCATGAGATTCCTCAGTATCACTCAATAAATACGGGCTTCTCCCCCTTGAACAGTTCATTTTTTCCCTTACCAGCAAGTATCTTCTCCAGAAGTATTACTGCAGCTTCACGTTCTCTCAGTCTAACTCAGAGAAATACACCAGCAGATGCCATAGCGCCAGTACTTCCCACCACCAGGCAAGGGGCAACGATTTGTCTCAGAAGACCAGGGAGGCTCCAGGGTGAAGACGACATTTGAACCTGGTGTGGGAGTGAGGAGGGCTTCATCACGTAGGATAGGAGAGGTTAAGAGGCCCACAGGTGTGTGTGTGTGTGTGTGTGGGTGTGTGCTCCGGATTGAACCAGGGATCTCATGCATGCTAGGAAGTGCTCTACCACTGAGCTAAACCCAACCCCAGAAAATGCTTTTTTATTTTCAGTTTTATTTATGGTGTCTTATGCCAGACAGAAATTTTAATTTTTATGTAGTAAAAACTAGCAGTTGTTTATGTGTTTGAGTCTTGGTGCATTAGTTTTTGTATTTGTTCAAATTAGTTACAACAGTAGAATGCATTTTGACATATCATACATAAATCAAGTTGCACACGATGTAGAATCACACCAGTCATGTACTCATATTTGCACATGGGGTCATGTCTGATTCATTCTACTGTCTTTCCTACCCTTCACTCCCCTCTGTCTAATCTAGTGCACCTCTGTTTTTCCCTAGCTGCACCCCCAATTGTGAATTTGTATCCACATATCAGAGAAAATGTCGGCCTTCGGTTATTTGAGATTGACTTATTTTGCTTAGTATGATCTTCTCCAGCTCCAACCACTTATCAGTGAGTGCCAGAAGGAAATGCCTTTTTAATATAAGAAGCAATTCAGACTAATGACGGAGGGCTACGTAATACTTACAAAATTCTGCAAGTCCCTAATCTTTCTTGTTTTATTTTGTGCTAGGTAGGATATTATATAGTGAGAAGAAAAAAAACCCAAATTGTTTTTCCTAAGATGTATCTCTCTGGATTTTTTTCGAGTTCTTCTGTGTTCCTACTTGCAAAACTGTGGGGCAAATAGTGCATACATTAAAAAGATCTATTTTGTGCCATCACTGGTTTTGTTTCACTTCATTAGGAAGAGGAGGATTCATTCTGGAAGTCAGAATGACTTCTGCTTCTGAGTGACTGATCTCATCGTTAATTGTCAGGACATGGTCAATTAATACACAAAAGACGGACCAGGTGGCCAGGTCCTGGGCTAGGTTTCTAAAGAAAGCACACAAAGTAAATATGTGCATGCTGCAGACGGAGGGATCTGAAAGAGGGCACGCGGGCTACTGGCACAGCCTGAGCCTGGGGATCAGGGCTGTTTAATTACGGAGCTAGCGACAGTTGTGTTTGCTTTGGTTGTGACCGTCTTCAAAGCTGCAACTTGGAACTTCAGCTTGACAATTAAATTTCAGTTTCTGGTAAGTACTGTGGAAATAGGGAGATTTGCCACCGAAATGCCAAAGAAAATGTAAACATCTTTCAAGTTCAAAGTTTTCTTCAAGATGATGCTCATTCTTAGCAGGGGAGGCACTGGAGAACCCTCTCCTGAGCTTCATGGGGTGCAGCCACGTCCACCCAATGCCACTCACCCCTCTCCAACACTGGAAACAGCTTTTGAGCTTCGTCACCCACACACAATCTGATGTGTCCATTCAATCAGTAAATGCTTCCTCTGTGCCATTCTGTGCAAGCTGTACCCCTCTCTCGAATGACCTGAAGAGCGTCCTCATTCTCTCCACCTTTGATTCCTCCCACCGTCCATCAGTTCAAGACACTGCTGTCAGAGACCTTTAAGTCATTTCTGGATCCATGTCCTCTCCTAAAGTACGCTGGAGCCTCGCTGCCCGAGGAAAGAAGACAGAATTCTTAGCCACGTGGGTTGTGTCCTGCTCACGTCTCTGGACTCTTCCTACCACATGGTCTCTCTCCACTCAAGAGCAACTTAGGGATGAAGGGAAGGAGCTGGGAATCTAAAAAGCATTTCCTGGACAATTTTGTCACAACCAGAACTTACCTGAAATCCACACCATGAACCCTTCGTGCCCTCGACACCCCCTCATTGTGGACTTAGACACTGAGGTTGCTTTCCTGTGTTAACTGAGAATTTTAGCACACAGGACTTACTTTTCTGTTTCTTTCCCCCAGGGAAATCACCGTGGATGTTCCATACGCTGTTTGTCTTCCCATTTCTTGATTTCATGAGCGTAACAAGTGAGTACTATGGCTCTCCCACTCCCTTACACTTCCCTCTGTTCAATACAAACCTACCATCTGGAAATCTCTCATGCTCTGACTTCTAAACTGAAATGTCCCCAGGTTCTTCCTGATATTCCGGGCCACCCCTTATTCACATCTTACTACATTCTCCCATCTGTGCCTCCATTTCTCCTGTTTTATAAGTTTCCTTGTTCACCAGCACTGATTTCCAGAAGCTTCAAATAAACCCTTTTTCATAAGGAACCCCGATATTCTGGTGGAGAAGCGAAGATGCAGACATGCAGTTCTTCTCTGCGCAGCTTCTGGCCCTGGCAGCTTGCGCATTCCCTGCTCATCCCACCGCCGGCTCCTGCTGCCCTCTGCTTGGACTGCGACAGCTGCTGGGAGAAAACCTCCGCCAGGAACCCTGGTCTGCAGCCTGGGCCAGAGCTCTCAGGGTCCCCCTGGTCCAGGCGCCGGTCAGGGGCCACTCCACATAACCTCTGCCCTCCCTCCCTCCCTCCTTCCCTCCCTCCCTCCTGCATCTGCTGACTCTCCTAGGGCTGCCAGTTTGTTTTCCTTTTCACTCCTAGAAATTTGCATAAAACTTGTTATAGAGTCGAGAATCATAACATTTTGATTAATTTGGTGATTATCAATCCTGTATGTCAAGTAGACTCATCCAGGAGCTTTGAAAAAACACTGACCTCCGAGTGCCATCCCACGCTGAACCAATCAGACTTTGATCAGAGGTTCTCACGTGGGTGTATCAGAAATTCCCAAATTCTTGTGTGCAGCACTGGTCACAAAATGCTTCATTAAAATTAGTGTCTTCTGAGCGTGCAAAATACCAGACTAAGTCAATAAAATTAGCAACAATATGGTGATTAAATACAGCTCATTAGCCAGCTAATAAGGCCTATGCACCTCCAAATACCCCAGGTGAAGTGGCATGTTGTCCAGAGAGACAAGGAATCACCCACACAGGCAAGGCCATCTTCAAAGTGGCTTCTACAAACCTGCTGTGAACCCCTTTTCCTCCTGCCCTGAGGTGCAGGAAGCCACACTGACGTTGTCATGGAACAGACTTGCTGAAGGTGGGCCGGCAGGCAGGCAGCATCTCGTCAGTGCTGGGATTTGGACTTGGCCTAGGCCAGCACTTCTTGTGATTTACTTTAAATGTGGCTGGAAGAAGGTGAGTTTATACTTGCGCTAAGAATAAAGGGAGCTTCAGTGTCCCTCTGGGAACCTGTGAAGGATGAGAACATTCACTGAGCGCTTTCCTCCCATTCCCCTGAAAATAAATGAAACCACACGGTGCTAGTTGTCCTTGTTCAGGCCTGCGGAGCCACGCATTCGGCAGGGCCCCTCCTCCTGCTGCGGGTGCTAGGAGAAAAACGTTCCGAAGCTCTTGACTCCTTTCTGCTTCTCCAGCGATGTCATGTTCTTAGTCACTGATTCCACTGTGTTCCTCCTAAATTCAAAAGCACTGCCTCACCTTGCACACGATCAGCAGAGAATTAGATTTCACCATACTGAGATGTCAGGCAAGATAACCCCGATATTTTGTCCACTAAAATACACGCTGTTTTAAAAATTCCCAGTGCTTGGTAAACCTCTGAAACTAATATCACAATGCAGTGTAGAAAAATATATAGAGCAGAGGGTCAATATGCTGACCATCAATTTTAAGAGAATTGCATAAGAGGCGAATGATCAACTTACATTTTGGAGTCCTGGACAGTTTCTAACAGCTAAAATAAGATTTTACAGGATTTTTTATAATGTAGGAAGTGATGGCTTTTTGGTTTTTTGTTTTACGTACCAGGGTGCATTCCACATTAAGTGTTTTAAAACAGTTGGAAAATGCCTGGGAACAGAGATTTGTAAGGAAAGTAAAAAAGAGAATGGAATTCTATGGTTGAGGAAAGGCACCGCACTTGAAACACTTTATTAAATATTGCACTGTTTTAAGGTCATTAAAATTTAAAATACACCTATCCAGTCTGTAAACATTTCTCTATTTTTTGACCATCCAAATGATGCATGCAATGCGCCTGGCCCACAGGACACCGTCAGAAAGCAAGATGGCGGGTGACCTGCTCCTCCACAAAGCAGCAGGTGAGTAGCTGCGCCTTCAGGTGAGTTTCATGGGAGAACACAGCAAGAACGCCAAAATCAATAGGAGGAAAATGTAAAACCCAGAGTCCTGGGACAACAGCACAGAAAGAGAACACAACTGGCACCTGCTACCCCAGCCCCCCTCGGAGGGCCTACAGGTGAAAGGGTCCTAGCGAACTACCAGTGCGTTGTTGTAGTCCTAGCTTCTGGAAGGTTCACGCCCCTCACAGACCTGTACCCAACCAGAAAAGCACGGTGGCCTGGCTTTGGGAAAGGATCTCCCATCGTTTCCCAGAGAACCCGCAGGGCACCACAGGCAGGAGCCAAATCTTGAGAAAGAAACTAGGACCTGAATTTGGGCTGCTCCAGGGGTCAGAAGCCCTGGGACCCCACAGGCATTCCACTGCACCGCTCGGCAGGTGCGACCTCATGAACCTAGCGTCACTTGGTGGAGAGCCTCTGCGGCAAACCTCTGAGGGTGCCGCACCGGGGAGGCTGGGCAGGGAGGCTGGGCAGGGTGCTGCCCTCTAGAACCAGGGGCAGGAGGGGCCTCTGCCCCAGGGACGTGACCAGCTCATGGGTTTCACCAGGTTGGTAGGCAGAACCATCCAGCTCCCACTGCCTCTCCCACCAGCTGCACAGGGGCGCCTGTCACTCATCCGGCAAGGAGGGAACCTGTGGTTCCCCGGCTCACCTGCCCCAGCAATGCAGCAGCTCCAGCTGGCAGCCTTGCCTCTGTGGCACTCAGGCGAAGAAGGACTGGAAGGAAACCCTGCCTGGCACGGGCCATATGCTGCTCTTGCCTGAGGAGCGTTCTGCCCAGCTCCAGCTTCGGCACACTCTATCCCTAGCAGTCACTTGGGGAGAAAGTCCCCAGCCACCACCCTGTCCCCAGGCATGAGGTCTGCTCCTGATGGGCACACCCACAGTGGCAGCAGAGAGGAACACCACTAAACTCTTGCTTCACCTATGTGGGTCCCCACCATCTGCCACCCCTGAACCCCGTCTGATCACGGTTGTGAGAGCCCCAGAGGGAGTGATAGGGTGCCTGTCCCTGTCTCCCCTCATCAAGTCCCTGAGCCCACCCAGTGTCTACTCAGAGGACAAGTGCTCCGTACCCCTGATGGCTTCTGGAGCAGCCAGTGTCAGAGGCCCTCACAAAAACAGAACCAGCATCAACAGTGCCTGAGGAAACCCTATGCCTGGACAGGGGCCACTGCGTCCCTCGTAGGAACAATCACAGGGTGCATTCTGCACACTCCGCTGTCTTCACTGCACACAGTCAAACTGCTAGGGTGTCCTCACTCTTGCATGACTCACACAGACAGTGGGTCTTTCCAACTCTGATATGGAATGCACTGTGCCCAAACTCCTAATCACAGCCAAAGAAGCCACAGGCAGGTCACACGACAGCACCCAGCTGGAAATAAGTCCAGCATTGCACAATGAACACAGACCCCAAAACACCTCTTCAAGAGAAAGCCACTTACTAAGAAGGCCACCCCAAAAAAGTAGTAGAGATTTCCATTCCACCAGACGCACAAATCTCAACAAAAGAATAAAAGACATATGGAGAAACAAAGTAACACAACATCTCCTAAAGATCCTAACTCTCCAGTGAGAGATTCCAAAGATGCTGAATTAGGTGAAGTACCTGACAAGGAATGCAAATGATGATGTTTTGAAAAGCTAAATGAGATCAAGAGAATGCAGATGAACTGTAAAATGAATTAGGAAAACAGTGCAGTGTTTACTTGAGAAACTCGGCAAAGGGATGAGCGATTTTGAAAAAGAATCAAATCTTGGAAATGAAGAGCTCAATAAGTTGAATAAAATATCAATTAAAAGCTTCAAGAACAACCTAGATCAAGTGGAAGAGAATGTTAGAGCTCAAAGACAGGTCATTCAAAATATCACATTCAGATAGAAAAATAAAGAAGAGAGCATTCAAAATCTTTGGGATACCATAAAATCATCAAATTTATCTACATAATCAGATTATCAGAAGGGGAAAAAGACAGCTTAAAGTGCATAAAAACATATTCAATGAAATAATAGTAGGAAGTTTTCCTAATCTTGGGAAAGACATGGACATACATGTATAGGAGGTTTAGGTCACCCAAATGGACATGACTAGAAAAATATCCTTACCACAACACACCACAGTTAAATTGTCAAAAGTACAGGACAAAGGAAGAATTTGAAATCTGCAAGAGGAAAGCTCCAAGTCACATTTAAAGGAAAGTCCATCAGACTACCAGATTTCTCAGAAGAAAGTTCTAGACCAGAAAGGTGTGGAAAGATGTATTTCAAGTCTTAAGAGAAAACAAATGGCAACCAAGATTGCCACACCTGGCAAGGCTATCCTTCAGAAAGAAAGGAGAAATAAAGACCTTCCAAGAAAAGCAAAAACAGAGGGGATCTGTGACTTCCTGGACAGCCTTATGAGATGCTGAAAGGGGTCTACATCCAGAAGTGGAAGAAGGAAAACCACCAACATGATAGCATATATCCCATTAGAAAATAGATGCACAACAGAGAGCTAGGAAAGGGTCAAACATTATCAATACTATAAGCTAATATACAAAACGATGAATAAGACAGAAAGAAATGAACACATAATATCCACAACTAGTAGAAGAAAATCTACAGGATGAACAGGCAGAAGTCTGTACCTTTCAATGATAACTCTGAATGTAAATGGTCTTTATTCTCTAATGAAAAGATTCAGACTGGCTAAATAGATGAAGAAACAAGACTCAGCAATATGCTGCCTCCAAGAAACTCATCTCAATAGCCAATTCACACAGACTAAAAGTGAAAGGATGGAAAGTGATTTTCCAAACAAAATTCTAAAGCAATCAAGAATAGTTATCTTGTATCTAACAAAACAGACTTGAAGGCAAATACAGGAATAAGGGACAAAGAAGGTTACCATATAAAGATTAAGAGATCAATTCACCAAGAAGATATAACAATTACGAATCTATACACACCTAATGTCAGAGCACCTTTTTTTAAAAAAATAAAACAAACACAATTAGACCTAAAGGGAGAGAGGCTCCAATACAATAATAATGGGGGATTTCAATACCCAACTCTCATCAATAGATAGATAATCCAGACAAAATTTGACAAACAAACATGAAAGTTAAATTAATGGACTAACAGATGTTTACAGATGATCCTCTCCAATAGCTGCAGAACACACACTCTTTTCATTAGCCCATGGACTCTTTTCTAGAACAGACCCTATATTAGGCCACAACAAAAATCTTAGCAAATTCAAAAAAATTGAAATCATATTCTTTTCTAACCACAACAGAATGAAACTAGAAGTCAACCACAAGAGGAACTTTAAAAATCATACAAATACATGAAGACTGAGCAAGACACTTTTGAATGAACATGGACCATTGAGAAAGTTAGAAGGAAAACTTAAAAATTCCTTGAAACAAATCAAATGGAAACACAACACACTAAAACCTATGGGAGAGAGAAAAGCAGCAATAAGAGGGAGGTTTATAGCAATGAATGCCTGGGTCAAAAAAATTAGTTTTAAATAAATCTAATTAATCTAATTATACAACTCAAGGACTAAGGAAAGCAAGAACAAAGCCAAACCACAAATTAGTAGGAGAAATAAAGATCCAAGAAATAAATGAAATAGAGTCTAAGAGAATAATACAAAGGGTCAATGAAGCCAAGCGCTGGTTCTGGGGGCTGGGGATGTAGCTTAGTTGGTGGTTTGCCTTGCAAGCACGAGGCCCTGGGTTCAATCCCCAGCACTGCCCCCCCAAAAAAGAGCTGGTTCTTTGAAAAAAAAAATAACCGAATTGATGAAACTTCAGCTAGATTATTGGGGTTGGGGGTGAGGGAAGTCCAAAATAATTGAAATTAGAGATGAGAAAGGAGACATTACAAATGATAACATAGAAATCCAACTGATCAGCAGGCCCTGTTTACAAAAACTCTATGCTAACAAATTGGAAAATCCAGATGGACAAATTTCTGGTCAGACATGAAAATAAAATTTAACCAAGAAGACAGAGAAAACCTGAACTGGTGAGTAACAAGTAAAGAGATTGAGTCAGTAATGAAAAGTTTCCCCACAAAGAAAACCCCAGGCCTGGACGGATTCACTTCAGAATCTTACCAAACTTCACTTTCTTGTATTTATTTTTTTATTAAAAAGGGGGACCCCATGGACCACAGTGTCCCCTCCCGAGTGGGACCAGAGGGTGCATCAGCTGGTGCCAGCAGAAGCCACACAGCAGTCCAAGTGGGGCTGGCCACCAGGTCAGCCCTTGTTGCCAACACGGTTGGGGGCCCAAGTCCACAGACCAAGGCCTGACAGTTCAACATGTTAGCTGACCAGTGTGGACCAAGAGCAGCAGATGTTCTCACACCACCAAGACCCTGCCCTTAGAATTGACCCCAGGAAGAACTAAGTGCAGGGGAGAGGGTGATTGGAAGAGATGTGGAATCAACTGGATTACATTTTCTGCCATTAGTCACAACAGGAATTAGGATAAAGACAAGCTTAGTGTAAGAAAGTCAAGTCCCAAATTTGTATGTCTGAGGGTGAACTGCGCCAAGTCAAAGCTAAATACAGCCATCCCTCAGCACCAGTGGGCACTGGCCTCAGGCCCCCCGAGGGATAACACAATCTGAGGACGCTCAAGTCCCTTAGGAAAATGGAGCAGTATTTGCATAGACTCTGTTCACGTGCTCTCCTCCACTTTAGATTGACAGGAGTCACTTAAGATACCTAACACAAGGGGAGTGCCGTGTTTTTATTGTACTGTTAGGAAGTAAGAACGTGGGGAAGGCTGAACATGGTCAGGTACAGAGGGAGTTTTTAAAAAATATCTTCATCGCCTGCAGGTTGAACCAACAGGGGCACACAGATGCGGAACTGGCCCCATGGGCTGACGGCACAGAAGGAGCAAATGAGCGTGAGGCTGGTAGAGGCTGAGGAGTGCCGTCCTGGGCGTCGGCCCTCAGGGGCTGGGGCTGCGTTCCCAGACACAGGAAAAGCCACGGGCTCAGAGCTTGCAGCGACGGGCCCAGTACGACACGTGGCACCAGGCCACGTCAGGGGATTACTTCAATATGGGGTGTCACTGCCAAAGCTCCTGAGCTAATGCAGAAATGTTCAGAGCTGGAAAGATTAGACTATGACAGCTGTGACCTCATCAGTGGATTTATCTATTTCATGGATTACTAATTCAAAAGGATCACTATATACTGGGTGGCAGCTGTAGGCAGATGGGATGTGGCTGGAGGAGGTGGGTCACTGGTGGTGTGCCCTCTGGAGTTTCACCTTATCTCCCTGGGTTCTCTCTCTCTCTCTCTCTCTCTCTCTCTCTCTCTCTCACACACACACACACACACACACACACACACATGTCCCTGCCGCCACAAGCTGGATAGTTTTCCTCCATCAGGTCTTTTCATGATGACGCTGTGCCTCACCTTGGGTCTGGAGCAACTGAGTTGGCTGACCATGAACAGAGCTTCTTCAACTGTGAAATAACCTTTTCTTCCTCTAAGTTGTGAGGGTCTGGTGTTTTAGTCACAGCAACAAAAAAACCAACTAACACAATTCCAAGGAACACATGTGAAAAAATCCTTGACAAATACTAGCCAACTGAATTTGACAGTACATCCAAAGGATCATATGCCACGATCAGGTTGGCTTCATTCAAGGGGTGCAAATCAATAAATGCAATACATCACATAATAGAAAGAAGGATAAAAAAATCAATCAATACCTCAACAGAAGCAGGAGAAGCTTTGATTAATTCCACAGCCCTTCATGATAAAAGTTGTAAACAAGTTAGGTACAGAAGGATCAATATAATAAAGGCATCTAGACAAACTCCCAGCCAGAGGGAAAATCTGAATGCATTTCCTCTAAGACAAGGAGAGACCAGGGTATCTGCTCTCCCTATGGTTATTCAATATAGTGCTGGAATTTTCACCAGAGCAAGTAGGCCAGGGAAGGAAGAGAAGGCACACAAATGGAGGAGGAAGTGAAATTATCCCTGTTTACTGATGGTATAATTTTGTATGTAGAGAGACTAAAGATCATATCAAATGACTATTAGAAATGATAAATTCAGTAAAGTGACAGGGTATAAAGCAACATGTAAAATTCAGTAGCTTTTCTATATACCAACAACAAGTTTTCTGAGAAAGAAATTATGAAAGCCATTCCATTCACAGTAGAAACACACACACACACACACACACACACACACACACACTCAGGAATAAACTTAATTACAAAAACAAAGTCCTCTACAATGAAAATTATAAGACACTGATGAAGGAGATGAAAAAAGACACACACAACACAGAAATATCTCAGATATTCATGAATTGGAGGAATTTATATTGTTCCAGGGCCATACTATCCAAAGCAATCTGCAGGCTCAATGCAACCCTGCTCCAAATACCCATGACGTTCTTCACAGAACCAGCCCAACAGCCCAACAATTCATACAGAACCACTAAAGACCCCACATGGCCAAGGCAATCCTGAGCAAAAGGAGGAAACCGGTGACATCACACACCCTGATTTCAGGACATATGATGGAGCCACAGGAACCAAGAGTGCTGGTGTGAACCCAGGGAACAGAATGGAGAAACCAGGGACACACCACGCATCTCCAGCCCACTCATTCTCAACAAAAGCACACACTGGAGAAGGGCGGCCTCTTCACCAAGAGCACTGGGGATCCCACGTCTTCACAGGCAGCGGGAGAAACTGGCCCCCCACTCTCACTGTGCACCATGATCGACTCAGCACATCAAAGACGTTAAAGTAAAGCCCCACACTGGAATGACTAGAGGAGAACATGGCAAACACTTCAAGAGATTAGGACAAGCAATGATTTCCTGGATAGGACCCCAAAAGCACAGGACACAAGAGCAACAGCTGACAAATGGGGTCATACAAACTAAAAAACATCTGCACAGCAAAGGAAGCAATCAACAGAGTGAGGGGACCACTGCAGAACCGGGGGGATTATTGCCAGCTGTTCATCTGACTGATGGGTGATATGGAGAATATATGAAGAATTCAAAAAACTTTAAAAAATAATCTAAACATAGGCAAATGATCTGAGTAAACAAATTTCTCGAAGAAAATAATACAGATGGCCAATAAATACATTCAAAAATGCTTATGTCATTAACCATCAGGGAAATGCAAATCAAAACTATAGGATACCATATTACCTAAGTTAGAATGCTATAATATTTTTTAAAATAACAAATATTGGCAAGGATGTGAAGAAAAGAGAAGTGTAAAGCCTGTTGGTGGGTGTGGAATTTAGTGTAGCCACTACATAAACTAGTATGGCAGATCCCCAAAAAACCAAAAGTAGAACTACCTTATGATCCAGTAATCCCAGTCATGGGTATATGTCCAGAGGAAATGAAGTGAGTATACGAAAGAGAGAGCTGCATGCCCTTGTTTACTGCAGCCCATCATCAATCAAAATGACTAAAATATGGAATCATCCTAGGTGCTCATCAAAAGATGAACAGATGAAGGCAATACGGTGGGTATATACATAGTGGAGTATTATTCAGCCATAAAAAGACCAAAATCCTGTCATTTGCAGGGAAAAGTGTGGAACCAGAGAACATGATGGTCAGGGAAACTAGCCAGGCACAAAAAGACAAGTGCCACATATTCTCTCTCCTATGTAGATACTGAAAAAGATAAAAAGAAGTGATTACTAAAGGTATGGGGAGCTGAGGGAGGAGATACGGATGGAAGACGAGTCCATGGCTCTAGTCAATGCACACTCTATGTACCTGTGGAAATATCATGGTGAATCCCAAGAACTTAAATAAATGTTAATAAAATGTTAATAAATGTTAATAAAATATTTTGGATTATTTACTATCATTAACACAACCTGTATTTTTACATTATAATGTTCATAATGGTGATTTCATTTTGGCTATGCCTCTTTGTTTTAATTATTATCCACAGCAAGATGGAAAATGAAATAATAACTAAATGAAATTCATAGGTCTATTTTTAGCAATTCGTTTCTGAATTTATAACTTGCATGCCTTTTACTTTCTTTTCCTACCTGGAAAATTATTTAGGAGTAAGAATTTTAAAAGTGCTAAGGGAGATATATAAATAAGAGGAGAAATGGTAAGGAAGGTGAGAATGCAGGAGAGAAGAGAGGAAGCAGTCCAGAATGAGAGTGCAGTGAGCCTGACTCACAGGAGTTTTCTCTTTCCGTTTTTGATTTCCTTCCCCAGTCACATAACTCTTCAGTAGAGGGAAATTTCATGTCGTGGTTTTTAATAAACAACAATTTTAGACTGATGAAGCACTGGGAGCACCACAAGGAACCCGCGTTTTGGGAGCTCTGAAGGAAGAGAGGCTGGGACCTTGGTGTGCTGGTGGGCAGGGTTGTGAGCCACAGGTGTGAACAGGTGGTCGGAACACCAGGTTCAACCCTGGTTCAAACCCAAGGCTAATTCTCTTGTTAGAATATGGGATTATGATCCACAGATTGTGATGTGATTTTGTTAACTGGTGTGATCATTTGCTCTAAGAAATTACTTCACTTACAAAACAACTAAAATCCAATTTTTTTCTCCCTCTGTGGACTGAGAGGATCAGGGAAATTTTAATTTACCAGCCTCAAACTTAAAGACACTTGTTCTAGTACAGTACATCTGGAATGTCAGTGTTTTCAAGTGCAGATTTTTTTTTCTTGAATTGTATGTAGAATCTTTCTCCTATTGGAATTAAAACTATTCTTCTTTGCTGCTATGTTGGAGAAAATTCAATCTAAACCATATGCTGATTTCCATATGAATTTCCTGGCTTGGAAATGAGTTAAGAGACAGAAAGAGGAACCCTAGATTAAAATCTGAACAGAAACAAGTTAAGGCCTTCAAAATCTGTGCTAACTGGATGCTAGTGTTCAGTGGAGGAGGAATCTTACTAATCGGCTCAATGATGCTGAAAGACTTGCTACATTTGAGTCCAAAAATCAGATGGGAAATTCACTCTATAATGATGCATAAATACTCGATAGTATGTTATGTAATATAAACAGTAATAGTAACATTACATATAATATTTGTGTATTCTGTATATTATCAATAACATGTTTTAAATATATAAGTACTATAAATGTATATTTTGAATATTTTTTCATTCCTTTCATTAAAATGAACTGCAAACAAATGAGAGAAATCTTGTGAAGAAATGTGTGACTCCTCTTACTACAAGGACTTTGAAGCAACCTCCCTATCTTGAAGGCTGTAAAACATCAGGAGGCCCCTGGTCAATTTCTGCAAGTTAGGAGAAGAGGTCACCTATGACCACACAGTCATTCTCTGTTCCTCACTGTCTCATCCACAGGGAGAAGGTAACTCAACCTCTTTGAAAGGATAAAAGTGTCTAATGGCAAATTTGGGAGAGATGTTATTAGGGTTTGGATCTGGAATGTCCCCCAAACTCATGTGCTGAAAGCATGGTCCCAATGCAGCAAAGCACAGAGGTGGGGCGTCTAGGCAACAATCGCCTCGTGAGTGTGCCGACCTCACCCTTGGATTAACCCACTTCATGGATTAACCCATTGATGGCAGGTGGACTACTGAGAGGTGAGACCTGGTTGAAGGAAGTCGGTCACTGGGGGCCTGTCCCGGAAGGATTCATCTTCTCCCCAGATCTACTTGCTCTCTTTCTGTGTCCTGGCTACCAGGAGCTGAGCAGCCTTCCTTCACTACACCCTTCGGCTGTGAAGTCCTTGTCTGTGGCTGGCTGACCATGGACTGAAACCTCTGAAATTGGGAGACCAAATTAACTTTTCTTCCTCTAAGTTCTTCTTGTTAGGTATTTGGTCACAACAATGCAAAAATCAACTAGTAGATGGAGTGAATTTTAGTGTATTAGCCTATTTCTCTTTTTATTCCTCTGATTTGTATTATTACTGGATCTTCTTTTCTCCAGGCAGCCATTTGGGTGGATACTCTTATTTATGTCTCTGGGAAGGGCGGATACAATCAAACAGCAAAATAGAGACCTTAGTTTTCACGTGTTTATATCAGAGACCCTAGGAGAAGCAAGAGACTTAGAAATTACACATTTAGTCTGTTATTTATTCAGTGCTAGGGTTTCCATACTCAGAGGAGAAGCCAAAGGGGACAATGAAAAGGTGTCCCTGGACAGAGAGGTCCTCGGCTGCCCGCTCAGCCCTGGCGTGCACTTCTGCACTGGTGCCTAAGAATGCTTCTTCTCACCCTCAAAGTGAGCGCGTTTAAATGACCATCTGAATCTTACAAGTAGTGGGTGGAATCTCCAGACTGATTTGGGAATCCAAGAGCAGGAATACCCACTGTGGTCCACTTCTTTTGGAAGGTGGCAAGTCTCTTAGGGTCCCCTGAACCTGCTCTTGTTCCGTGATATGGGTAGTGCAGGGTTGTTTGAGATTTTCCAGGCACGTGGTCCTCAGAAGGCGTCCTTGTTTTTCATCGTTATATGAGAGCATTTTCCATATGCCTGAAAGTAGCATGGATATGGCACTGAGGTTTTAAAACCTGGAGAGAGATCAAAAGATCAGGTAAGAAGACTGCTACTGAGTGAAACGAGGACTAAGGACCAGGAAGTGCACACATCAGCAATGGCCCACTGACAGAATGGACAGAGTGTGGACAGGCTGTACCTGGTACAGCCCAGGGCTGATCTCCAAAAGTATCCTAGAATTTGCATTTAGTCAGATAAAATAGAACTGAAAATATGGAAGACTTAAGCAATATCGTCAACAAATCTAGACTACCACAAATATAAGCATATAGCTTTGATTGTAAAGAGTGTTTTCTTTCCTGACAATCAATCCAGTCTTGAGAGACCTCACCCACCCTCAGAGATGGGCACAGATCCCTGCGAGGTGGTGCCAAGGACTTGATCTCCTCCTGAATGCCCACCTCTTAAGGGCTCCAGCACCTCCCAACACCATCACACTGGGGACCAAACTTCTGGCACATGAAATTCTGAGGGACAAGTCATATCCAAATCATGGAGCAGGGATTCTTAGCCCTACAGATTCTTACGATAAAAATATATATATTAAGACCATGTTATAGCCAATTATATACCAATGCATTTGAAAATGCAGATAGACCAGAAGAGTCCATAGAAAAACACTTCTTCTCACTACCTAATCTCACGTAGTAGAAACAGAAAGTCCAAATCATCTTGCACCCACACAGAGGTTAAATCTGTCATTTGGACTTCTCTGAGAAACCCCCAGGCTCAGGAAGTGTCCTAGGGAATTCCACCCAATATTTAAGAAAGAAAAATTTGCCAATTTTACACAAATTTGTCTAGAGAACTATAAACATTTAGCGTGACCTCGGCACAACCTGACGTGCTGTAATGATTTAAGCATTTTACACTGTTATTCAAGGCCTAAGGTCGGGTTCATTTTCAAGTTTTCTGATTCAAAGTTCTTGTCTCTTTGCTGCAGTCTTCCAGCTTCAGAGCAGTGTGAGAATCAAGATAGGTAGATGATAGATAGGTAGATAGATAGACAGATGGATAGATAGATAGATGATAGATAGAAAGATAGATAGATAGATGATGGATGGATAGATAGATGATAGATAATGGATAGACAGATGATGGATGGATAGGTAGATAAATACATAGATGAATGACAGATAGATAGATGATAGAAGGATGGACAGATAGATAAGGGATGGATAGATAGATGATGGATGGATGGATGGATAGATAGATAGATAGATAGATGACAGATGCACAGCTCTCACTCGTGACTCCCACTGCCTTATCTGGAGAGAACAGAAGGCCGAGGGATCTCTGGTTTCTTCTCCGGGGGAGTCAGAACCGTGACTCAGGAAGGCCGCCTCCCAGAGCGCGCGTGTTCCCCGCCCCACCGACCCCGCCCCTCGCCAGCCAGCGGCTCCCGGGAGGTGGCGGCTTCAGTACTTCTTCCTCAGGAGGTGACACGGCCTTTCCTTGGACACGCACTTGCTGCCGCGGTGAAACCCAACGCCCGAGATCTCAAAGTCGGGTGAAGGGTGGGAAAGAAAATGACTTCCCGGCCCTCGGCTGCTGAAGCCTCGCCTCGGGCGCCAGGTCACCAGCCGGAACCCTTCACCGAGAGGACGGGCCTCTGCCGCCCGGGTGCCACTCACGCATGCGGGTCACTGCACAGGAGTGTCTCAGGGAAGCGGCCCCGCGCTCGGGCTGGAAGGCGGTAGGCGGTGCCAGCGTTCCCGGCCGCAGGCGCTGCAGGGCTGCCCCGCCCCGGGTGCCCATCGGGGTGCCCATCGGGGTGCCCATCGGGCTGACGTCAGCGTCCCGCCTGCTGTGAATTCCCAGGGAGAAATAATGGCTTTGAAGGGCTGCAGTGCACTGGAGGTCACCTCCTGCCTCCAGCCCGGGACAAGGGCTGTGCACACAGCGTAGCAAGCGCACAGGCACTTAAAAAGGGAACAATCTCCCCACCGACATCAAAACGTGCAGCCCTGTTGGTAACAGAGGAGGCCGCCATTCCTCAGGACGTCCGGGCTTCTCCTCTGGCCTCCTCCTCTGGCCTCTCCTGCCGCCCCCAGTTGTCTCCGAGCCCGTGCCTGAGCCCCGCTGTTCTACCCACCACGTGTGGCTCCTGGCACTTGTCTGTCCGAGGCCTCTCCTCTCGCACTCGCCAGGCAAGGCTCATCCTTCCTAACTGCCTCCGGTGGGCGAGAGACCCTTCTTCTAGAGGTTATGACGGTCCTCACCTCACCCCAGGAGCACAGCCCTCGGGATGGGGTCCCTCCTCTGGCGTATCATCTTATTCCTCTGTCTCCCTGAACTTCTTGCAGAGCTGAACACACTGTTTACTCAACAAGTATTTGTTGAACTTGTTAATTTCTTGGGTGATGATGAGCAACTCATTGCTCTTCTCTGGTTGTTCACTTTCTTATCTGTAGAATAAATAGGTTGGACCCTCTCATTCCAAACTCCCCTTTACCAATCACTTCCTACCTTTCTCAGCTGAGGCCCTGGTGTGACTTATCAGTTTGAGATTGCACGTAGGTGGTGGCAGGAAATTTTGCATCAGAAAAACAATAAAATGGGATGTGTCTTAGAACTGCGGGCCTCATCAGACCTGCAGAACCCACCCAAGAAGAAGAATGAACAGGTGGGGTGGCATCCATGGCCTCCTGCCCTCCAGGCCACGTCCTCTTAGTGTACACACTTCTATAGCTGTGATCCAGTTTTTTGTTGCTCTTTTTTTTTTTTTTTCAAATAATGGAAAATAAGGTTAAGGTGAATTCTATTGTCTCCATTTCCCTGCTTTATGTTAGATTTTATGGTTTTTCATTACAAATTCCATTACAAAACCAGAATAGAAAAAATCAAAAGCTCAGAAAGTTCCTAGGTTCCGTCTGGAAGCAAATGCTGCCCATTGTTACCAGATTTCATTAGCCTCACCACAATCAGAGGCCAAGGCTTTCCATTTGTTTCTACAAACTTTATGCCTAATGGGAAGATTGATTCATATTGAGGTTTATTAGACCTCTAAAAAATTTATTAGATTCTCTAAAAAATTTCTGCAAAAAAATGACTTATGTTTTAACATGGTTCTACCACAAGGAATTGAGTTTCATATAAACTCAGAGTTGTGAAACCAACTTTTCACAAAGCATGAAAAGCTGCACTTTTAATTTTAATTTAAAAATGCCTAAGTATAAGAAAACCAGGTTACATTTCCATAACTACCTCTCCAAGGCTAACTCAACAATACCTTCAGGGGTGGGGGCCAGTAATATTGTGAACTGGATGTGGTGTCCAACATTGTTGGTCGAAGTGTCCTGCCCTGGGCTGTGTTTAAGAGCTGCACCGTCCAGGCTCTGGCCATTTTTGTGGCGGGGAGGAGACTGAATGAAGACTCTGAATCCCCAGCATGGCTGGGCTGGTTATTCTCATGCAGATTTGGAGCAACAGAAACTGAGGTGTGAGGGGTGAGATCTGATGGGAAGGAGCCTTGCGCCTCACTGATGGAGGTGATTCAGAGCAACAGAAAATGTCACATCTAATGTCCTGTGTCTGTCGCCTGGTGAGCAGGCTGTGGGCCAACAGCCAGTGAAGAGATGGGGTCTTGGTACCTCTGCAGTTCAGCTCTGGGCTGCAGGTCACAGAAGCCCGGTGAGCAAGGAGTGCTTCCACAGGATGACAAAATGGGCAGGGCCAGGAACTATCAACAGCTGCAGAGGACATTTTAATCCCCAGACTGGTTTGCTTTGAAGTTCCTGAAGCTCGAATACTTGAAAGACCTGTTCTGTCTGGTGATGCCCATGCCACATGCCACAGCACACTTTATAGACCTTTTATCTTCCAGTGTGAGTGCTCAAAAAGTAAGCCTTGTTCTTTAAAACATCAAAATAGCCAATAAACCAAAATGGTACCTTCCCAAGGTGAAGACAGAAGCATCCACAGTAGAATATTCAAACGACCAGGCCAGACCTGTCCCCTCAAATGACTGCATTCACTTAAAAGCAAACCAGTTACCATGGAAAAGATTCAGTGGGCAAAGTATACTTGATTTCAGCACAGAACTTTATAAAATGGCAAAGACACGTACATACTCGGTTTTTAAAAAGTGCTCTCCTCCCTGATCGTCATGGTATCTAACACAGATGAGCCAGTGTCCATGCAGCCTTGCGCTCTCTTCCCTTCCTGCGTTTCCTCCTGTTGTTTCATTCTCCAGTATTATGGGACATCCCAAAACAAATAATGATAATGTGGATTAGAGACTCATAAGTCACCTCTGGACGGGTAGAAGTGGGTCAGAAATCAGTCCATTTAGGAGGTGGACTCAGCGCCTTCCCAGGGAGGGTCTTGTATGCTCTATGCCTCAGGCGAAATACCAGTGGAATCTATTCCTGAAACTCGTTCCATTTACCCCAAGGGGTCCTGGCTGGGCACACTGTCCTGTCCTCAGAGAAGGGCCCAGTCATCTCTGGGAAGGCCGTCCTGTGGCAGGGGCAACATCTTTGAGCATTTTGTCACTCTCCTGGAAATGAGTTTAAGTGGACCCTGCAGGGTTCCCATCGCCATCGTCACGACCTTATCAAATATCAACAGGCATTTCATCACACATGCCTTTTACAGCCACCGTTCCATTTTATTACAGAGTCTAAAAAGAATGTGCAAACTTTTTTTTTCAAATGGGGAGCATGTTTGGTGTGCAAACGATAAAGGCCCAAACTTCCATGAGCCCCCATCTGTCTCAAGTCAGTATCATTTGCCTTATTGAATACAGTGTGATCAAAACTGAACTGTCCTCGTGGAGCCTAATTAGAGTGAACATTCCCCAGACTGGGTGGAGGGTCGCTCACTGAGCAGGACACTCACATCCATCAGGCCTGCAGCCAGAGCTGCACGTTCACACAACATGGACTTATGGGGACCTATGGGGACCCAGGGGGACCTAGGGGGACTCAGAGGACCCATCCCAACACTGCAGCTGTGAACATGAAAGCTTCAAAATGCCAGGCTATACTTGTTTCTGTATCAGCAAGACACTTACACTCCCAGAGCTGCTGAGCGGAGCCTCCTTCTGCAGGTTTTGGCTCCCCTGAAGGGATCTCGCTCTCCCTGAAGGTACCCTGGCTCAGGGTGGCCCTCAGGGGAACAGTGCAAACTCCTCCCTCTCCTGGTCCTGCCCCAGGCTCATTCCTCTGTGTCTCAAACCCCCTGGAAATGGAGGAGCAGTCTGCCCGGCTCCTAAACCAGCCGCTGGGCATGAGAGGGAGGAGAGAGGACTCAGGCTTCCTCTGCACGTTGGCTGGAAACAAGCAGGCCAGGGGAGACGGGGTCAGGAGTTTAAAGCCACAAAGAGCCCAGGATGTCATTCAGACTAAAGCATCATGTTGCAAAGTGTGAAAATGGAGTTCAGAAGAGAAGGCCTGTACCCAAGGTCACAGGAGCTCGGGGCTGGGTCTAGAATCCTCTTTTCCTGCCTTTCATGTGAACAGGTTTCTCCAGAAATTCGTGCCAGGAGGAGAGTTTTACCCGAAGACTTGCATGTGGCCACAGCCCTGGAGGAACAGCATAGGTCCGTGTCCAGGGGCGAAGGCTTGCTCCGTGGGCCACTGTTTTCAGTTATTTACTGAGCACTTGAGAGGTTCTTCATTTTGCTTCCTCTTTACTTTTTTTAAAGTGCAACACAGAAGGCTTTCCAGCAGCAAAGCAGGATTGACAGCAGCAGTTTATTTAGTGATTTCATTGCTCTGCAAGTAAACTCAGAGTGAAGGACAGATGGTCCGTATTTGGGGCACAAATGTGCTCCTTCAACAGATATTGTGAAATGTGTTTTGTTTGTGGGGTGCTGTTTGTTAAATAGGACTAAACATTTTTTCTTTTTCTCTTTCGTGTTTTTCTTTTAAAGTACAAAAGTGGGTCCCTGGCCTACATATTTTTACTCTAAAATGGCAAAAGAATTATCTGACCCAAGAGCATTTTAATTGGCTGATGCTTATTTGTAAAATACCAATTTCTTGATCTCATTTGTGTATGAACACTATAAACCACAGCAAAGGATTCCTATCTTGGATAAATTTATGAAAGTTAAAAACTAAAATTCCTTTATAAAGGAATATGTGTATACACAGTACCTTTTTAATCAGAAATATCTCAAAACACTCAAAGAAGAAAATTGGCCTCAAGAACAACAAACAGGTCACTGTCACACCTGGCCAGTTAGATGATGGATGTCAAAATCCCCAGAGCTGCAAACAAGGAAAATGAAGAAAAAATACACAGAGTCACATGCAGTGCAAGGATCCTACAGCACTCGAAGCCCATCAAGTCAAGGACACACTGCTCACCTCTGAGGGTCCCTCAGACATCGCTCCGTGCTCCCATGGGAGAAAGCTCACCACGTCCATGACCTCTGACCTGCAGCTTTGGGCTAGGAAGCCCCGGAACCTGGCAGGGCTAGTTTGATTATGCCTGGAAAACTTGGAACACTGAGCCAAACTATTAAAGGCAGCCTGGCTGGACAGGGGCATTTCTGAAGCCGACTTCCTGGTCCCTGGGGAGCTTCTTCATTCTCTAATGTCTGCTCACTGCAATATGTTTGACCAGATCATCAGACAGGTCCCTGCTGTCATCCACCTTATTTGTAAAAGCATTTGAAGTAGACACTGTAATCCTGACTTTTTGTGTTGAGGAAGTTGATTCTCGATTCCCATCAGGCCACACTCACCACTATGAACGAATAATATAATTCACAGCAACGTGTTGCAGGAGAAGTGCAGACAGAGAGGCCAAGTGAGAGGGTCCCGTCACATTCCCCCCCAGGTATGACGTGGCACGCATGCACAGGGACTTGGAGGGACAGACGAGGCGGAGTGACACTGGAGGGACTGCGGGAACACTCCAGAAAGAGCAGACTGCCCGAGCCCGTGGAGAAGCAGGTGTGGGTGAGGATGGAGTCACTGACACCCATGGGAGATGTCCCCAAACGTCAAGTTAGCAGAATTACAAGTCAGGGAGAACGCAGGAGGACTGGAAGACAGGGCAGACAGTGAGGGCTGGCAGTCAGACTCTTCTCCAGAATCACCTAGAAAGTAAAGACAACCTACCGTGCCGACTGGAAAAGGGGCATTTGAGAATGGCCTAGAAGACGGAGTCTGAAAGTTAGGTCTCACGTATTTCCCTGCATCGATGTGTGATGCTGAGCGCAATCTCCATCTTGCTGATGGAGATTTACAACTAGACCACCATGGAGGAGAGACTTCAGTCCGGCCCTGGGAAGAGGCTGCCTGGGTCTCACTTACCAAGACTCTTCTCTTCCTCTAGCGTCAGTTTCCTCCCTCCCTGGCTCCTGCTTCTGAAAGGTGCTTCCTCATA
Organism: Glaucomys volans; assembly: GCA_020662805.1. Taxonomy (NCBI): domain Eukaryota; kingdom Metazoa; phylum Chordata; class Mammalia; order Rodentia; family Sciuridae; genus Glaucomys; species Glaucomys volans. The sequence continues at coordinate 608,548 of JAJEJO010000715.1, read as the reverse complement.
CCCCCAGTGTTCAGCAGGAATGTCCCCAGGCCACCCTTCCAGAACCTGCTTCTCCTGCTTTACAGCATCTTACCTGCACTGTGGGGCTCCTTCTCACCCCCCAGCCTTTCAACGTCACACCCCAGGCGGGTGCAGATTCAGAAGCAGTCTCTTCTGAGGGAAGCCGATGGTGGCTAATTTAGGACTAAGAGAACATAGAAAGGATCATAGAGCAGGACTCTGCCTACAGAGCTTTATCAGTGATGACTGAGCAGTGATAAGACTTCAGTGTGCATCAGAATCTCCTGGAAGGCAGGTTCAGACTCCAACTGCTGGGCCCACCCATTGTTTCTGGTCTTGTGCAGGGATGGGGCTGCACCGCCTCTCTGGGGACCACATTTTAAGAACCATCTCTCTATGAGAAGACTGAACTGTGTCTGTACGCGCTAGCTGACATCAGCGTCCCCTGGATTTAGCGTAGGACTCAAAGGACCTCTTGTCTTCAGCAGGTACAACAGTATGGATGAACCCTTTGTCAACTAGAAAAGATGCTGAATAAGAATTCATGGTCTGGTCTTTACAGTTTGGATGTTCAGGAGGTAACAGGATTAACTGCTCAATTCCTTAAGTAAAATTTGACCTTTAGTGAATACCTAAGAATAAGAACGCACACTCACGTGTTGAACTTGTGATCAGAATTACACACTCAAAGCTTTCTAAGGTCAAAGGAATTGTATTTTGAGTGGCATTAATGAAATGTCTAAGAGAACATAGAAAGGATCATACAACGGACTCTGCCTACAAGTGTCGCTTGGCCTTTATTCCTATTTCATACTCCGATAAATCTAAAGTGGCATTGGCATTCAAATAGCTTACTTTTATTCAGGAACAATAAGGACTTTGTTCATGTATCAGCTCGAGAGTGATGACTCTCATTTTATAAAGACCAGCTGCCATGATTAACCTATTACTGACCACTGCTTCCTGCTGTGGGTGGTGGGACAGGACTAGAATAAACCTCGCGGGACGTCTAACGTAAACCTAGTCCTAAGGTGAGGAGTGCCTGAAGGAGGTAAGGATAGGCCATCTCACAATACACCAAAATGATATTGATTACTTCAAGCTGAAATTCCTTAAAGAACTGTAATTCTAGAAAGAGCCATTTGGCCTGACTTTCCCGCCATTTAGCGATCCACAAACATTCACCTGGGAGGGAGGGATGCTCTCCACGTACCAAGGCTGGAAAATGCCTTGATCCCCAGACTGGCCATGGCTGCAGTCACCCGTGTAGGCACACTCTGAAGTAACCCTCACCTTCCACCAGCCCCCAAGTGTCACCTCCCTGGTCCAGGCTTCCATATGTCTCGTCATTCCTTCCTGGAGTTCCTGTTCTTTGTCTAACGGTGTGGAAGCTCCATGCTTTGTGTGGAGATCCCCATGTACCAGGGAATTTAATAAAACATCCATGCTTTTCTAGTGTTACCCACTCTTACGGTGATCGGGTCCCCCATCCAGGCCAGGAGTCCATGTGAGAACTGAGGGGAGACGAGGCCTCTCCCCGTGACAAGCCCACTGTCTCTCCAGACCAGAATGTCCCCAGCCATGGGCTTGTTCTGGGAACTGGTCAGCATCGCAGAAGCACATTCCGTGTGTATTTCAGCTTAGTGTCCTGCCAGTCACAAGGACACCCTGGGCACACCTGTAACCCTTTAGCCTGGCTCTCAGTCCCACCACCTTCACCCAGGTGAGCCTCCCCAGGCTCCACTGCCTCTCCAGCACAGTGAGAGGGCTCAGGATGTGGCTGTCAATCAGGGCTCCTCCTCCTCATCCATGGTCCAAGTCGTGGCTTCAGGTAAAAAGCTGAGGTGATCCTGGGTATCGCTTTTTCTTTTCACATATATTATAGTTGTATGCAATCTATTTTTCTAATATCCAAATTGCATTTCGGAAACATCTCTGTGTATCTATTTACCTATCTCTGGATGGATAAATAGAACACCTTCCACTTTTCCAGCTTTCCAGAGGGAAGTCTACACTGCAGTCTTCTCAGCATGACCTGGATAGAGTGGCGATGCCTCCTTCTCCATACATGGACACACTTTTCCCTAAACTGAGTAGCTGACGCTCTTGCCCCAGGTCAAGATTATGAACGGAATACTGGGGTATTAGAACAGAGTGTGTGCAACAAATGGGGAATCATTGTTTGTCATCTGATGACAGCCCACAGGCAGGCAGTGGCAGGACATGGAGGTGGAGGTGCTGAGGAAGCAGACTCGCCGGGAACCGTGTTGCAGGCAGGCCTTGCAGGTGCTATAGGAGGCTGCAGGGCCACCGTGAGGTAACGGTGACCGTCAGGCTTTCCTTAGGCACATTCTGGGGGTGGGACAATGGATGGATTTGGAAGCACCAGACCAGAGACAGGAAGCAATACAGCAGTCTAGCTATGAAATAAAAGCACAATAAACACTGTCACTGAATTTCTTAAAACAACTGCTCAGTTTTAGAGCTTTTTTTGATGATATGCATGTTTAAAAATATGTAAGATCAGAAGAGAGATTTTAAAAACTATACATCAAGAAATTGCACATTTGAACCAACTGAATTAATAAGCTCAATGACTCTGTCATGAAATTAAAATTAAATATCTGAGACCACCTATTACAGTGTTTGGGTTTTTTTCAAGAATAAATAAAAATGTTCCTTCTGATTGAAGAGTGGCTAAAGAAGACAGCTTTCTGTGGGCTAGGCATTCCATGATACGTCAAAGTTAGCTTCTCACCTATGGATTGAAACAATGTTTAGCTAACACAGTGGTTTTCAAACTTTTCTGGCAACTGATTTTCCTTTACAAATGAAAGTTTCTGCAGAAACGCAATGAAGATTGAGAAGGAGTCAAGCGACCCAGGTCCCTGGCCACGTAGCCCTCTCACCCTATTGCATGGCGTCACAGTTCCTAAGGACTCTCCTTGGAATCCAGGCGAGTGACACAGCTGAGAAACCATTAAACTAATTACACTATAAGATCCAAAGTCAGGTGAGGTATCAACCAACTCATTACCATCACATGCATCACGTGCAGACACACACACACACACACACACACACACACCAACTGTGGATCATCTAGTACCTAAATCAGAACGCCATTAAAATTTATTTGTGTTATCTGTGTGCAAATAACTGCTTTACTCCCAAACTGGAGCAGCAACAGGAAACACAGTTCACAAAAATTGTTCTTACCTTAAAAACCAGATCAACAAGTCATGAAAATACCTTTTCTTGGGTCCAGAACATTAGTCTTGTCATCACTTTATGTGTCTTGAAGACACTCTGACAGGTTTACGTGTGACACCGAGGTCACTTGCAAAGTGGGAAATCTATAATTATACACTGTGTAGTCAGCTGCTTCCTCCAGGCAACGAACCCACATGAAATCTGCCATTAAATCATCAAAAAAACTCTCCAGGGAGCATCTTGCTCTCATAAACCACTAACCTGCTAAGCACGGACTTAAATTATTTTGTTGAGTATAAATTCAACTTTAAAAAATAAAATTCCCTTCTAAATAAGAGGAAAAGCCACAGGGCTGGGACCAATATTTACCTGTAAAAGCCTTTGTAAATAGTTGCTGAATAGAAAGAACAAATAAATAATGACACTCCCCATTTTCTTTTTCTTATGATTCCATTTTTAATAAATATCCAGAAGAGGTAAATCCATAGAGACAAAAGCAAAAAATCAGTGTTTGCCAGGGACTGGGAAGAACTGGGACTGCATAAGGGTACAGAGCTTTCTTTTGGAATGATAAACATCTGTTGACACCCTCCCTGGTTTCTTACCACTGACTTATCACTGGTGGTCATGACACCTTTGTGGAGCCTGGGAACACAGCAGGAAAGGAGGAAAGGGAAGAGTCAGAAAACAGCAAGTGGCAACAGGAAGTCTCCCTCTGACTGGTTTAAATGAGTGGATCCAATTCTCCAACCAAAAGACCCAACATGACTGGATGGGTCAGAAACAGGATCCAGATTCACTTCAGCTTGGACAATGCTCACTGCTGAAAGTGAAGGGATGGGGAGAGATCTTCCAGGCACACACTACTGACAACAGCAGGAATGGCTGCATTTGTATTGGAATTATACAGTTTAGAAAATGTAAAAGGAGACAAAGAAGGTCATTATGCAACGATGGTGGGGTCAAACCAGCAAAAAGATTTAACAACTGTACATATGGACCCAACATTGGAGCAGCTAAATATTTAAAGAACTGCTTAAGGGAAATGAAATAAAACAATACAACAGTAAGGTATCTTTGATGCTCTACTTTCAGCAACTGAATGGATAATCCAGATAGAAAATCAATACAAAAACAATGGATTTGGATAACACTCTAGACCAAATGTTCCCAAAAGACATATTACAAAACATTCTATCTGACAGCAGAATAACACACATTCATTTCAAGCATAAGTGGCACATTTTCCAGGATAGACCATCTGATAAAAGCTTTCAACAAATTAGGAATAGAAGGAATGTACATCATCCATGACAAATCCACGTCTCTCAGTGGCAAAGAGCTGAAAACGTTGCCTCCAAATCAGGGAACATGACTGGACTCTTCCCACTTCTATTCAATGAAGAACTATGAATGCTAGACAGAACAAATTGTCAGTGAGAAATGAATAAATAACAGGCCTCAAAAATGGAGTGAAAAAGAGTAAAATTTTTTGTTTGCAATGACAAAATGTTATATATAGAAAACCTTAAATAATCCACTAAAAATGTTAGAACTAATAAATTAATTTGATAAGGCAGAAGGATTTAAAAATTTATATTTTTTCTATACTAACAACAAAAAGAATTTAAGGAAACAATTTCATTTACAATAGCATCAAAAGAACTAAAATACTTAGGAATAAATTTAACCAAGTAGATGAAAAATTTGTACCCTAAAAATGATAAAACATTGATGAAAGATATTTTGTCAAATAAGCAAGTAAATGGAAAGATAACCCATGTTCATGGATTGGAAAAAATTAATATTATTAAAATTTTTATATAATCCAAAACAATTTATAGATTATACATAACTCATATCCAGATTCCAGTGACATATTTCATAGTTATAGAAAATATTCTTAAAATTTGTATGTGGAACCACGAAATTCTTTTAATAGTCAAAGCAATCTTGAACAAGTGGAACAAATGTGGAGGCATCACACTTCCTGATTTTGAAACATTACAAAGCCTTGATCATCAAAATTGGATAGTATTGGCATAAAGACAGATATACAGGCAGATGGAACAGATCAGAAGGTCCAGAAGTCAATCCACTCACGATCAACTGAACTTTGACCAAGAAAGCACAATGGGGAAGGAGAGTCTCTCCAATAAATGCTGTTGGATAAAGTGGATATTCACACCATATGTGATGAATGAAATTCTCACACCATATATAAACATCAACTCAAAGTGGATTAAACACTTAAGTGCAGACCTGAAATTGTAGAATTATTGGAAGAAAACATATGGGCTAACCTTGTTCCCATTGGTCTTGGAGAGTATTATTTAAGCAACTAAAACAACTAAACTATTGTTTAACGCAACTAAAAAATGGGCAAATTGGATTATATCCACTAAAATGCTTTGTGCAGCAAAGCAAGCAATGAATAGTGAAAACACCCAACCTACAGAACCAGAAAGAAGTGTGTTCAAACTCTACATTTGATAGGGAGTTAATAGCCAAAATATGTAAGCAACTCAAATAGCTCAATGCCAAAACATAACCCAATTAAAAAGAGACGACAGACCTGAATACGTGCTTCTCAAAAGACGTACGAATGGCAAAATAGCCAAAAGATGTATGAGAAAGTATGTAGCATCACTAGTCATCAGAAAAATGCAAATCAAAGCCACAGTGAGACAGGAATCTTTTCAGAGACATGAAAGAGAGCAGCTGTTGGTGAGGATGTGGGAAAGAGAACACCTGGACCCTGTTGTGGGGATGTGAATTTTATAGTCATTATGGTAAACAGAATGGAGCTTCCTCACAAAACTAAAAACAGAACGACCACTCAACCCAGAAGTGCCACTTCCAGTTATAGACCCAACGGAAATGAAATCAGAGGTCCAAGAGACATCTTCCCACCACAGGTACTGAGACATTAATCACAATACCCAAAACAGGGACACGAAGTGCCTGTTGACAGACAGTGGTAAGGACCATGAGGTGTGTAAACACACACTGACACTCAGCCTAGGAAAGGACAGCTTGTCCTTCGAAACCTGGACAGACCGGAAGGCAGTGCAGTGGACAGGCCAGTCGTCGAGATTTCACTCATATGTACAACCGAAGTCAGACTCTTAGAAGCAGGCAGACCCCCAACTAACATGGCCTCGGGGTTGAGGAAATGGAGGCGTGTTGACCAAAGGGTGGGACGCTCCAGTCACGCAGGATGAGTAAGTTCTGGAGATCTGATGGCGGGACGGTAACTGAGGTTAACACTGTATTTTGGAATCTGCTAAGTACCTTGGACGTTTTCCTTAATTAGATCTCTGGAGACAGGGTACAAAGTACAGCCTGAGGGCAATCACTTTTGCCTGTTTTTGTAAATAAAGTTTCATAGGAACATGGCCAAGCCCCGTGGCGATTCTCACGTCACCACAGCAATGTTGAATATTTGCACAGTTGTTTACTAACTCTCCCTCTACCCAGAAAGAATGTATTATTTGCGCATTTCCTCAGCCCACAATTAGGGCAGCAATAGTGTCTTCTCGTCGAATCCCTTGAGGTGCTCTGGGTAAGAGGCAGTAGCCAGCCCCTGCACCCCAAAGAGGCCTTGAGGACGCTCCCCCGGGAGGGGAGGCAGCGCTCCCCTGCGGCCTATCCGTGCCTGTGGCCGTGAGCTCTCCGACCCCTGCACACCAGGACCACTGTCCCTAAGCACACTCTCTCTTCTTCTTTCCAATGCTTCCTTCTTGCTTTCTTTCCATTTCTTCGCCAGCGGGGACGAAGCTGCATGCCACGACAACAGAACCACAGGCTGAAATGTCAAACCCGACAAGCACGTTCGCTTTATGATGACAGCTGCTCCGAGTCTTAAATGTGTTGGGACAAAATTCCGATTTAATTTTACCAAATTAGACTGTCAGTGTTTGCCATTGACAAAAATGGATTTCTGTCCTAGACACCTACTGATATTCATCTGACCTACGTTTAATCCTGGAATATTCCATGTCTTTTTCAGCAGAACTTTTCTTAAACGAAGGTGAAGATGTCCACACACTGGTTGAAATCTAAAAAGACTGTCTGGATCCAGCAGGGCTCCAGCAGCCCCAGCACTTGGTGAGGCCCAGTTTCAAATCCACTGGAGCAGACATTTGAATCAAATGAGTACATTTTCTCTCAGGGAGAGGCATAGATTTCTATGGTTGTGTCTAGAATTACAAGTTAAGAAACTCTGGCAGGACTTTATTCAAAAGAACAGTGAAATAAATGTTTTAGTCTTTGGAAATATATATATATATATCTCCTATTTACTAGAAAAGCCAAACCATTACTCACCTTACCGTTGCTTATGGATATAATCAAGACATTTCATTTTGTAATACTTAACCTTTAAAAGAAACTATATTTCTAAAACTCCAAATAATTCAGTTAGTAAATGAAAAGGACAGAAAATTCTGGATAGTAATTTGACTCAGAAATAGCATTCTCCTCTCCACGTATTGGTTTGGCACATTCTTTTACCTTTGAGTGGAAACAGAAATGAAAGATGCTGGCAACCATTTTTGAACCTTCAAACTTAAAGTTACTTAAGTTAATAGGAGTTTGTCAATCATGTAAACATAAATATCTTGAGCATTAGTATTCAATTTCTCGTTGGCCTTATTGCCATTATTGTACCATAAACATATTACTCATTTTGTCATCTTTATTTAATAACGTCCCTGTGCCTACAATCATAAGGCAGATTTTAGCAAGGTGCACAGCCACAGCTTGCCCTCAGCCGAGGGCCACTTTTGTGATAACTTTGTTCACAATGACTTTACAGAGCATCAGAAGAGCAGAATTTGAAAAGAAGGGTGACAACACAATGTGTCCCATAGAAAAGTGACTCTTTGCCATAAGGCAACCTTTTCAAACAAAAATTAAAACAGAAAACAATCCCGCCATCTAGTGGATGCACAGAGATACGAAATAGTGTTTATATTGTTTCAAAGACCGTTGTACTAAATTTCAATAAAATATTGCATGTTTCTTTAGCGGAATAGGACCTGCTGTCTTCTATGCATGCATGAAATAAGATGATCGTTTGAAAATGGTTTGGAAAAAATGAGATTTAGATACTGCATGTTAGAAGGTATACATGGTGTGTACAATGAGTGCCAGATTAATGTTTTCATGGGTGGAATATCACGAAGAGAAGAGCGAGAGAGGAAGGAGAGAGAAACTGATCTCTTTATTGAATTTTCTAAAGGGGGAAACAAATTAAAAAGGAGCATTGCTGGGCAAATCTTTAAAACTTAACCAGAAGCCCCCAGGGCTCAAGGAATTACTCTAGTCTGATGTATGGAGGGCTTGGCAAAGACAGAAAATGTCTTCTGGAAGAAATGTTAACATCTGGGAAGGGGGAGAAGAGAAGATGAAGAGCTGAGAGGAAGGCCCACAGGACCTGGAGTCCATAGCCAGCAGGACTGTCAGCTCGGCTGCAGCCGGTCCTCCCACCTCCGCCCCATCCTCCCACCTCCGCCTCGCCCTTCCCAGGCTGTGGTGGTGCAGGGGACAGGCAGTTGGACGTCGCTGAATTCTGCGTTGCCTGGATGAAGTGGAACAGCAGCAAAGGGCTGACTGACCCCTGAGCCAAGGGAACCAAGGCCGGCTACATTCTAGCCCTCATGCTGGCAAACTGGGACTGCGGAAAGCCCTCCAGATGGCAGACCTCCACCTCGAGGCCCTGGGGAGCCACCGCCCCTCGCCTTCTTTTCCGTGTTGGTACCAGCAGACCACAGCAGGGTGACCTATCACACACGCCATCACGGAGAAGACAGCTAGCAAGCCCCGTCTTGCCCCAGCGTCCAGCCATTCTCTGGGTGTGAAACCCACATGCCCTCTGCCAACTCTGTCCTCACTGGGCCTGTCAGTTGGGCAGTTCTGATGGGCCTGCTAGGGAGACACCACGACAAGAAATGAAGTGACTGGGGGGATGCAAGCTGGGTAGTTATGACTTAGGATAGCCCAGCCCACTGTGCCGACGGATCTCAGCATATTAGAGCCATCCGCAGCGCATCGGATAGGAGAAAGTTCCCCTGCAGTAACAGGGACGGCGACAGGTGGGCAGCAGTTTAGGAGCACTATCCTTGGACTGGCCAAAGAACAGGGCAGGCGGGGTTTCTAACAGCTCTCCTTGGGATTAGAAGTTACAGTCTTGGGTTGGAAATATGATTTGAACAGAGTGGTGGTGACAATAAAAAAAGAAAAATAAAATAAAATTGAGATCACTAGCATAATTTATGAAATGGAATGATATTTGAGACCTAACACATAAACGCTTCATATCCTTTTGAAAGGAATGATAAACAGTTCATGAAATAGGCAAGATGAAAGCAATCGGAACACTTGGAGCTTGGGTTTGCAACAGTACCATGGGCTCTCGAGCTGGCTGTGATCACCTGGAGGCACTGGGTGTGGCTAGAGTCTCCTAGAACCTTCTGGTACCTGGGGTCTGGGGGGCAAGTGGTCCAATGGGGCAAGTCTAGGGAAGGCAGATGCAGAGGGCCCAGAGGCCCTTCTGTGAGAACCTCTTCTTTTGTTAGAGCAACATGGCCCTGGATGTCTCATTTCTGCAGCACATGACTCTGATCTCCTTTGGATATATTTAACTGGATCAGGTGTGGACCACTAACCAACCAGTAACCAATCCAACACTCTCGGGAATTTCGGGTTAGGGTCAATTCCAACTTGGACCTGGTTGCCCTGCCGGGGTGTGAATTACTTTGCCAAGTGAAGGGAGGAGAAGACAGAGAGACAGAGTGGATGCAGAGGAGGAGTGGAGACAGAAGCACCGGAGGAAACGCCTCAGAAGACTCAGATGTCGGTCCTGGTTCCCTGCATGTTCCAGCCTCCTTCCTGCCCTTGGATTTCAGTGGATACCTCTGCTCTGTTTCGGAACATGCTCATTTGACTTAAGGAAAGTCAAGCAAACACCAGCTCCCTGCATGAAGATTAAAATCACACAGCAATTTACTCCACGCTGCCCAAACTCAGCACCAGGTCCAGCGGAAGGATTTCAAAAAGCAAGATTTCCATCAGTGTCTCAGACTTAGGAGGCGGGGACCCTCATCTTGGATCACCAGCCTCTGGAAATGTGAGGAGATGAATTTCTGATGCTCATAAAGGACTCGGCCTCAGCTACTTTGCTTTCACAGCAGAAACCACCCAGGGTGTTACGTGGGAGCTGAGGGTAAAGTGGGCATGGCACCCCAGCATCTTCTAAGAAGGTAGTAACTAAGCCCTAAAGAGGCCAGGGGAAAGCATGGCTGGAGGAACATCATGCTAGTTATGCTACAAACTTCTTAAGACAAAGCGCCCAGAAAGGAATTCACATTCCCTTTTGCACCCACATTTGTGGGCAGACCCAGGAAGCAAGCTACGGAGCTGGGAGAGCCTCTGGAGGCCAGTACGCTTGGACAGCACTGTGGGCAGAGCGTCCTCATGACTGACCACGTGAGCAGGAGCCAGAGCGGGGTCAGGGGGCTGCAGAGCGGCTGTTGATGTTCTGTTGGGTGGTGTTAGAAGCACTTTAGTACTTTTTCTGGTCTCCGAGATATTAAATTAGCCAGCAGTGGTGCATTGTCAATGACGAAGAGGAGGGAGGAGAGGGAGCCTGAGGAGGAGGAGAGGATTGGTAGCTGGGTCTGAATGGAAGAGATGGACACAGTGGAGAATCCTGAGCAGTGATTGAGCAGCAACCAATTATTTTTTTCTCCATTATTATTACCTTTCTTCAATAAATCACTATATCTTATTTGGACCTGTGAATTTTGTTCTTAGTTCGATTATTTATACAGAGACTCCCCAAAATAAATTTACCTGGGGCCATATGCACCTTGAAGGCGGCCTTGGGTTGTGCGGACACAGCTGTGAGCACCAGCACAGGAGTAAGGAGCCTGCAGACTACTGCAGGTGGGGGCGGGCTACAGGGCTAGGCACAGGCCGCCTGTGGACAGCTTCGCCCAACAGCAGAAAGAGCCGGTCCCACACTGTGGCCTTCCCACGGGCAGTAGCAGGGGGCAGTTCAGTGCCGGCTCTGGCTGAGTCTGGTTGCGTATGGTGTGTGCTGTGCTTGCTTTGAAGATGTCTGGAGATCCTTTATGCCCTTTGTCAGTGTTTATCACAATGAAAGTATTTAAAATGCTCAAAGAGTCAGACAAATGGTGTAAAAAATGGGGAGTGCTGAGAATATAGAAAAGTAATCAAACATTAAGATGAGGCTAGAGGATCGGAACACACCTCACAGCCCACGGGCCCAAAACTGATCCAGAGCATGCTCTCGATCACAAATGCCCCAAACACAATTTGTTTCTAACTGTAAAGCCATATAATCAGACCTAACCTGTGTGTGTGTGTGTGTGTGTTGTGTGTGTGTGTGTGTGTCTGTCTGTCTGTCTTGGTGGAAGCATCCAGGACTCCCCATGTGAGTTGGTATGGACGCTTCTAGTTAAAGGTACAGCCAGCGCCGTCACCCAGGGAGGAGACAGAACAGTATGTCTTCAGATAAAGGAAAGCCTTCCCCACTGACAGGGAGAGAATGCTGGGAGGAGTGAGAAAGAAGGCGGGAGCCAGGCGGGTCGACCCTGGAGTCCAGAGCAGCTGCACACTCCAGCACACTCAGGACACTGGCAGCTGTCGCACCTGCCCTGAGCGGTGCTCTGGCTGCAGACTGAAGGCAGCGGGCAGCGGGAAGCTGCGAGGAGGCGACTGCAGGTCAGCACCAGGAGAGCGAAGGGGCAGGGCTGGGTGCACAGCAGCACGGCCTCATGAGGGGCTCCACAGGCGAGGCTGCGAGGACAGGAGCAGGACGGGTTGATGGCACGTGGGCCAGGAGGTCTCTTGGGGCTCCTGAAGGGGAGATGCGCCAGGAAGCTGGAGGGTCTGGTGTGAGGCTGGCCTGTCCCCTGAGGGCCACAGGCCTGTTGTGCATCCCCATGTCCCATGTGGAGAGCAGAGCACGAGGCCAGCCACATCCTTCCCTGTTCACAGGTGGCTTCCAAGTGCAGAAGAGAGCTGCAGACGCAGCAGGTGTGCGCCGTCACACAGCGCTCGCCCACAGGACAGTGGACCACCCGGAGGTGCTCAGAGTGGACGGCAGAGCCCTCAGACGCCCCGAGCCCTCCACACAGGAAGTGCTCCTGCTGCTCCTCCACACTGGACGGCTGGGCCATCAGGCTAGGGAGTCGCTCTCACAGCCGCAGTGTGCAAGTGAATGGGCCTTTCCCTGCGCAACACCCACACAGGAAGCCAGCACAGATCCCAGCCGCCTCTGAGTTTATGGAAACGTCTGCCCATGGCCAGACGCCTCCTGTCTCCAGCCTGTGCTGCGACCCTGCTGGGGGCCTGCGTTTCCACAGTCTGGGCGTAGGTGGGTCCAGGAGCCGAGCTTCAGCACCCGGGCTGCCGTGAAGGAGACCCTGACTGACTGCCTGCAGCTCTCAGGACTCCAGGGGAGGGGAACCCTGGCTCCGCTGCTTTTAACTTTTAATCAGCTTTCCTGAGGCATCATTTACCTGGCGTTTTGCCAAAGCGACTTCCACTTCCAAGGACATTGCCTCTTTTACATCACCCACTGCAGAGGGAAGTGGCCTTCACTATTCTGGAGAGGGAGTCGATCACGGTGTTCTGAAGGGCAAGCACGACACACCATGCCCGTCAGCTGGCACCACGCCCGTCAGCAGGGGCCTTCAGGAGTGCCAACTCTCAAGACGCAGGCCTAAACCTATGCCTGGCACTGTGCGCAGACCAGCACTCGGGGTGTCTACAGGCCCTCCTGGAGACTCCGATGCAGTCAAGTCTGCCTGGCCTTGGAGGAGGCCCAGCCACCCTGGAGACCGGCCATGGGGGTGATATTGCCCAAGTGGCTCCACAGAGGTACTGATCGTTAGCAAAGCTCTTCTCGGCTTCCTGAATTGAATGAGAAGCTGGAAGAACGCAACCAGCTGTCAGCAGAAAGAGACAGAGGACGTTTATATCAGTGTGGAATCCAGAGGTGCAAGAGTCACATCAGGGCAGGGAGCCAACTCCAGCTGTGTCCCTCCGACTCCCACATCTCATGCTGTGTTCTCACAGCAAGCTTCCATGACACGAGGTACCTCACGGTCAAAGCAGCTGCAAGCATCCCGTCCTCCACAATTCAGTCCATGCAGAGGAAGTGAAGTGTGTTACTGTTGGAGTGAAGAAGATGGAGCACAAGCCAAAGGCAGTCCTTCAATGCCGAGAGGATGTAGTGTACACAAAGGGGTCAGATGAACAGACACGCCCTCTTTGTATTCTGCAGAACAAATGACGGTGATTAAGACATTTAGGAGTGTGTGGGATAACAAATCATTCAGATCATGACTCTCGGTCTGCATGGTACCGATCTCGTGTGTTCACACACGTATCTCATTCGACTTCAGCACACAGGAACCCACCCACCTCCATATTTGGTCTGAGTTTATAGGTAACAGGAAGGTGGAGGAAGGTTGACTACCCTGCCCAAGGATAGGCGTGCGACCTGTTGGAGAGGAGGATTTGAACCAGAGCCCAGCGCCAGGCGCCTGCTGTCCACTGGCATGCTGCGCAGCTCCTTCATGGGAGTTATTAAAAGTGATCCTCTAGGTTTGGAATTCCATACACTGCCTATTTATCTCCATGGCAACCATGTTCAAGGCCCTGTGTTTCTAAACTCTCATTTGAAATCCTCACTGGCCATAAGAACCGCATGGCTCCTGTGTGTCCCACAAAACATATGCACATGATTACATTTTACGTATGACTCCTGACACCATCAAATGCGTGTCCCATAGATATGGTGAACACTGGTTAGTTCATCCATGAACTATCTGCATTGGATTTCCCCATTACAATCCTGAAAAACGAGGGAGGGGGAAGGAAGAAAGCAGGCGTTGTCCCCATCTTCCTGGATTATAATACATTCAAGTTTTGTGGCTGATGTGTGTGCAACTTAGAGATTTTCCCAAAAAGTGTAGAGATGGCCCTCACGTCCACTGAGATGGCTGACACACTGCAGACTTGGTTCTGAGGAAGGTGGGCCCTTCCCCAGCTGTTGGGGAGCCCTGCTCTGTGCATTTGTTTACACACTCATGCCAACGATGTCAATGTTTTACTCAAAAGGAAGATGGCATGACATTAGGTGTCAGGGCTTCAAGTCTTTCTCCTTGTTTACCCACAGTCTTTACCCATCACCTGTGATTGGTAGGGACCCCATCCACACCACAAGCACCGAACCAACAAGTGCCCTCTCCCCTGCACCCCGGGCATCCTCTGATGCAGTCGCAGGGTGATGGCTGCACCTGGTTGCCCAGGGAGCTGGGGCCGTGCAGCCCACCTGAGGGCAGTGGCAGCATCGCCTGGGCTCAGGGAGGGGCAGTGGCTGCAGCCTCTGCTTCTCAATGTCACGTAGCAGGAGCTCAACGCTGTGGCACCAGGAAGCCTGTGTGGGGGCCACGTCACTCCACTGGTTCTGAAAGAGCTAAGGAAGCCCCCCAGGAGCAATCTCCTTCCATCAGTCAGTTCCTCTCTTATTCCATGGAAGGGGCTGCATGTGCTCCCATTGAGATCACAGAACCAGGTATGCTGGATCACACCTCTGAGAGTGTTCTGGGGCATGGGCATGTGGGCCAGATGAGGTGCGGGGACACTGGAACAATCGAAGTCACAGACGAAAGGAACTGAGGGTGAGCACCTGGCCCGAGGCTCAAGAGACACTGCTGAAGTTCCGCAGTGTTCAGAAGCCTCCCAGGTACGGCAGGTAACCAGCACTTTCCTGCGAGGGAGAACTTAAAACCATGATCATGAAATAAATCACTGCTTTGTATAGTTTATACTACGGAATCATTAGATCCTTCTCCTTCCTAAGTTCCTGCAGACATGATGTGAGAGATTGCACGGACTTGTTAATGGACTCGCATTTTAGAAGCTGCTATCCTACATCTCTCCACTTCCTGACCACTAAAACATGATCCCCCCTTTCTTTCCGTTTAGCATAAATCAAACAAAAGCAAGGCCTGAAGAGCTATAGTAGTAAGGTGCATGATCAGAAGAATGATGGAAACTAAAATATTACTTTAAGTGGAACACAGTTGTTATTTTATAATTTTATTAAAACAATTTAAATAAAAGCAATGCCTTTAATCCACTCAGATTTTTTTTAAGGCTTTACTTCTCTTTTCTTCTTTTTTTAATCCACTCAGTTTAAAACCCTAAGATCAACAGGGAAGTGCCACTGGGTGGCGCCTCTGGCTCCTAAGATTCCTGGCCGTCTAGCTGTCCTGGTTCAGTGTTTTCTGGCTACTGAACACGGTTTTAAGGAGTTGTTAGGAGGAGTTATTAGGCCGGTGATTCATGGGTGATCCTCTGGCTACTACTATTAGGACATAGGCAATCTTAGGTTGAGTGTAGTCATTTTCTTTCTCTACAAGTTCATTGAAGAATGCAAGTACAATCGGTCCATTTCTGGAAATTGGCAGTAATTTGACTTTCTGGAAAAGAACAATCAATAATTTAATAATCTTATGGCAAAGAAAGCCAGCTATGGAGGTTTATTGGAATGCAGTTTTCTCTCATTAGTGGGTATTAAATATCCACTTTAGGAAGAGTTTACAGGAAGATTATTAAGAGGAATGCTCACTAACACATTTGTCACTCAATCTTGTGGCAAGTTAAAGAAATCCATTTAAAAAATCATTTAGACTGTATTCACCAGGCAGCCCCGACCTGTCCCTGATTTCTGGGAAAATGCAAAAGCCTAAGTCAGTTGTAGAAATGATTCTAAGAGGGCAAACAGCTCCAGGCTCAATACAGTGGAGACTACTGAAGGATTTCAAATGACTGACTTCACATTTGTCTTTGTTTAATTTACTTTGAAAATGTAAAGCGTACCTAGGCGCAACTGACAAGAGTATTTAAATGGTGCTGTTGGGTAAGTTGTCATGAATACACAGCACAGCAGAAGAGACACGCCCTGTGAACTCCCTCCACAAGTAACCGAGAGTCCTTTTTCTGTCCGGAAAGTCGCTTTGCATTTTCTGTGCAATTCCTTCACTTTGAACTCTTGGGAGGGAGACCTGACATCCTTCCCTGGGATCGACCATGCAGACCGATCCCCACGCCTCCCTCCTTTTTCGTAGCTGAGTAGTAGCCCAAGGCTTGTATTTCACACAATCAGCTGGTCTGTTCATCTGTTCAACTTTTTCTTACTATGAAGTTTCCATGAACACTCATACCCCAGTGTTTGTCAGGACACCTCGCTTTTTCCTCTTGGGTAATTAAGAGTGTCAGACTGGTTCTGTAGGCGGTGATTTGTTTACCTCTTTTTAGAAAACTGCCATGCAGCTTTCAAAGATGACTGATTATTTCTTCTTCTACATATAATAAAGCACATATCTCTGCCTTATGGAGGTTAATAAAAGCATGAATATCAACAATGAATTTAAATTAGGAAAATAAAAACCTTGCATTTCTTTCTGCTCAATAGCACAGATGCTCCTCGACTTACAATGGAGCTCCTCTTAAATCCATTGTGAGTTGAAAATCCCTAGGCTAAAAATGCATTTAAACATGTCAGGCACCCAGCCCCACGGCTTAGCCCAGCCTGCCTCGAACACGCTCAGGACACCGACATCCACCTGTTTTAATAATAATCAAGTGTTGACCAGCTCACGGAACTTTCTGACCTGTCCCAGAAAACAAAAGCAACCTGTGCCCTCCAGAGCGCTGAGTCTGACCCTCCTGGACGTGGCTGAGCTGGCTGTGGCCCCACATCACAAAGGGGTGCGACCAACTGCCAGCTCAGAAAATGATTCAAATCAAGATTCAAAAATGCAAGTCAGAAAGTCAAAACGTCCCAAGACGAACCACCAGGACCCTCTGTGCTCTGTCCTGTATCATGACACTGAGTTTGTCTCCTGGGTACCGTGGAGGACAGAGGTAAATGCACCTCACTGCCCTTATACTATTTAAGCTAAATAACTTAAGCACTGTTGTGTCATTTTATGGAAAAAAAATGGAATGAGATTTTTCTTTCACAAAAAATAAAGTGGCACAGCATCCTAGGACTGTAGGAAGTTTGCTGGCACAATTCTGTTGCTGGGTTATGAATGCACATCTCAAAAAATTAGGGCAGATTCTGTCTCAATGTTCTGCCTAAATTCAAGCCATGTGCTATTTTATATTGAAAAAAATGCAACTGCTGTATTTCCAGCAGAATTTCTCATAAAACATCTCCAGCGTAACATGACTTTTCCAGTAATAAGAGTCCCTGCCATAATTTTAGTATGTCATGGTCTTTATTCAAATAAGTTAAGCTGGCTGCAGTTTAAGCTGTACTTCATTATAATTTTGGACAAACTCGCTTCATGTTTTCAAACTAATGAAAGTATATTATAAGAAAGTGTCAGTTAAATATTTTGAGAATATTCCATTACTTAGCAGCTGTGTGATCTTATATAAACGACTTAATGGTCTATTTTAGTATCTGTAAAGCGGGATTATGCTTCCATGTACCGCTGCTCTTTGTCCCCCTCAAGGATTAAGGAACTTTAAAAGTAATACTTATAAAGTACTTAGAAAATTATTGGTCATTTAATTAAGTACTCAGTAAATGTTAGCATTTATTATGCTTAAAGGCCTCTACAGGGATATGAGATAGTGGTGTATAAGTTTGTTCAGAGGATAACAGAATATATTCAGAGAAGTATGCTTAGGAACCGTCCCTGGTTCCCTCACCCATGGATTCCTGGGAAGACCCTCTATCTTCTCTCCTTAAGGTAGTCAGATCTTCTCAATGTGTCCAGATTCCCAACTGCTAGAACAGCTTCTTAGATTCTCAAAGAACTTCTGTGACAGGTTCGTTGATGGTTTCTGAATTCAAACGTGCTTCTGATGCATTGTGATGCAGTGTGCTGAGTTGGCATGGCGCTTTCCTGATCCCCTGAAATATGATGATTATGTATATTAAGGTGAACTACATTTCACTCTATTTAATGTAGGATCTTTAAAAATGTCTGACTTTGTATTACTTTTGGTATAAGTATATAGACAATTTTTAAAGACAGACTGAATCCATGCATAAAATTCTTGGTTTCAAAGCTTTGAAATATGAAAATACTTGTTCAAACAATAATACTGAAATAAAGAAAATGTTCAAAGTAAATGAAGTCTCTGTTGCTCAGGAAGAAACAGGTGGCCTCTGACAGTAGGTGGGCTGCCTCAGTCTCCTGGTCACCAGGTAACTCTGTGAGCAGCTATCTGGCCCTTCCGCCTCAGCAAGGGGACATGGCAGAGTGTCCCTGTGGGAGGCTCCTATGCTGCAGCTTCCCAAACCCCACAACTGTAAAACATAGAATAATCAATATTAATACATCACTTTTTTGTGGGGTGGTGGTACCCAGGATTGAACCCAGGGGCACTCAACCACTGAGCCACATCCCAGCCCTATTTTGTATTTTATTTACAGATAGGGTCTCACTGAGTTGCTTAGCATCTAACTTTTGCTGAGGCTGACTTTGAACTCGTAGTCCTCCTGCCTCAGCCTCCAGAGCTGCTGGGATTATAAGTGTGCACCGCCATGCCCGGCTCATACATTACTTTTGCAACTTCAATTTATCTTAAGACGCTGTCTGAGCACAGGGTGAACCTGCACATTGAGACTATTCCATGTTGAGGAGAGAGCAGCCTAACATGTAGATCCACAGATGGTGGAGAGGGACAGAATCCCAGCTCTGTGACTTCTCCTCTTAAAATATGAAAAACAGGCCTGCAGCCTAGGATTGTGACGATGGAGTGAGGAAACACTTAGAACTCACCCCATCGCAAATACCCTGCAAGTGTTGTGCTATTAGCAAGAACACGGAGTTCCGGCAACACGTGAGCCATCTTCTACAGCTTGAGTGTTGCGGAAAGTGATCATGACCTCAATTACCTGCTAGGCTCCTTTCACATCCAATTTTAAATACGTTCCTCCATTTCTCCCTGGACTCCTTGTTTTGAACATCTACATGAAGTAATGGCCCTGGTTCAGAGTCTCAGCCAACACTCTGCCTCTCCCCGAGTTCACACTCGGCTCTGCACCTTGGGAGGGATCCTCTGGTGGCATTCCTCAGCTCCACCCACTCGCAGGAATGGAGTCCAGTTCTCGAAGGCTCCGATTCAACACCTGCTCAGCTCTGCCCACTCCCGGGGCCAGTGCCACTGTCCAGCTCTGCAAAAGGAAGATCAGCCAACTGGCCTGGGCTTTCTTCCCCTCACCCCCTTCTCCGCACCCAGTCACCCCGATTGTTCCCCAATGCTGCACTCTTTCCGTATCACCACTGTGCTCCCAGCTGCCCATCATTCCTCCCAGTCATGGTCCCGCCATCTCCCTGGGCTCCCTGCCGGCTGTCCCAACCCTCTGAAGCCATCTGCCTCCCAGCTGCCAGCAGAGGCCACCTGCAGGACAGGCTTCCCATCTCTGTGCAGCCTCCGGCCTCCTCCAGCCTCCCTGGGAAGCTCTAATGTCCACAGATGGCAGTCACCACAGCCCATGCCTGTTCCGTGTGCGCCTCTCCTGGAGCTGCCTGCGGCCTGGAGGCTCTTCCCTCCCTCCGGCCTCCTCAGGTGGCTCAGGCACCACGTGCTGCTGCTGCGGGTCCTTCAGATTTGTTCCACGCTGTGACTCTTAGAAAACAGCCTCTCCTAAGGACTCTTTCAGGTGGCTTCAGGTGGCCTTCCTCCCAGCCTCTCAGACCCTTGATCTTGTCCTCGTGAATAATGTTTGCTAGCAAAATGGCTTCCAGACAAAACCTTCCTTGATCTTTCTCCATAATATTAGACTGAATAATTAGAATATAATATGCTTGACATGGATTAGAGTTGGACAGTTAATTATAAAACAGAACACATTAACATTATTAAAAAGGTCTTTAATATATATAAATGAGAGTTTGGAAATATAAGACTATACAAGTTAACACTTCCTACAGTCTGTTTCTCATTCACCGATTGGTACTGGGGATTGAATTCAGGAATGTCCTACCACTGAGCTGCATTCTCAGGCCTTTTAAATCTATTTTGAAAGAGGGCCTTGCTCAGTTGGAGGCTGGTCTTGAACTTGCACTCCTCCTGCCCCAGCCTCCCGAGTCACTGGTATTACAGGCATGAGCCACTGTGCCTAACAGTTCTGTATTTTAACTGAAAGGAAAAAAACAAAACAAAACAAAACAAAACAAAACAGAGCAATAGTGGCATGAGGCTGCGGTGTTTCCGTATGATCTTATTTTGTGATGTGGGGGGACTGGGAAACAGCGAGGCTGTTCAAACACCGTGACAATGAACGTGCTGCAGCAGCATGACTCTGTACCAGCACCCACCACTCTTGTCCCACCTCCTTGGTTCGGGACCATCGCACCACAAGTTGATAAAAACCAATCTTGCCTCCTTCCCTTCCTGCTGGCCCCTCCCCGAGATACTCACTGTGAGGCAGGTTAAGCTTAAACTGAGAAGATGGAAGGGTTCACACTGGCTGTCGAGGGGCACAGGGAAAATCTGATTCTGTGTGCTCCAGAGCAAGAAGGCATAAATGCGTATTATTAAGCATGTTTTCCCACATTCTATTACCTGAGGAGTTTCAGAATCATTTCCTACGAAACCAGCACTGATGCTTCTTACCAAGCTGCATGCTGATTTCAGCCTTTTCCCTGTCTTTTGCTGGCAGGACCCAGGTACTCTTCATTCTTGCTTTCTAGTGCTCAGCTTTATGCTTGGCACATGGTAGGTGCTCATGTTAACATTAAGTGAACCAGTTAAATGAACGCATGAGTGATGGACGCAGCCCTTCTAATGACCCCTGATGATACTCACCTGTGAAGGAACTGAATATCTGCTGTTAGCTCTCATGCTGGACTAAGGGCTGCAAGGACAGAAGTATGTCAAAGTTCATCCCTGCTGCGTCCCTTGACGTGGGGATCCCAGTTCTCCCACACTGTCACGAGGGACAGCTTGCTATCCTTTTCCAGACTGGCTCCTATTCCACTGTGCGCATGCCCCCCCTTCTCCCATCGTTCCTCAGCCTGTGGCCGGTGGCTGCTTCCTCCCTTAGCTACTGGGAACGGTGCTCAACACGCAGCAGAAGCCCCTCAACATACTCATTTCGCTTTCCTTGGACAGACAGCCAGCAGTTGCGTGGCTGGGTCACAAGGTGGATGATTTAACTGTGGACTATCTCAACTGCTGT
This sequence comes from Glaucomys volans, assembly GCA_020662805.1. Classification (NCBI taxonomy): domain Eukaryota; kingdom Metazoa; phylum Chordata; class Mammalia; order Rodentia; family Sciuridae; genus Glaucomys; species Glaucomys volans. Next base: position 587,082 of record JAJEJO010000715.1, on the reverse strand, counting down.
CTGGACGGCTGTCATTTGCCATCCCACCAGAGGGGTTTCCTTCAGTGGAGTCTAACGCGGCACTTGTTATCTCATCCCTTTGATAAGGCCACTTTTACAGAAGTCCCCTCACTGTGGTTTTGATTTGCACTCCCTGAGGTTGGTGACGCTGAGCACCTTTTTGGTACACTTGCTGTGACCACTTCCGTGCCTTCTCTTGAGAAATGTCTTCTTAGATCTATCGCCTGTTTTAAAATTAGCTTATTTGGCCTTTTGCTACCGAGTGTTCTGGATTCCTCATTGGCTCTGGATGCTGACCCCTTGCTAATGTACATCCTGCAAATATTTTCTCCCATTCATAGCCTTTCTTCGCTCTGTTGCTTCTTTTGCTGGGAAGTCTTTAGTTTGATATAATCCTTTGACCATTTTGCTTTTGCTTCCTTTTGGGGTCTCATCCCAAAACCCCTTGCCCATCACAACAGCCTGAAGCATGTCCTTTGCTTTCTTCTTGCAGCTTCAAATCCTGCACTGCAACCTTTAAGCCATTTAGAGTGACATTTGAAGGGTGTGCAAGAGGGTTGAGTGTCATTCTGCATGTGGATGCACAGTTTCCCAACAACACTCATTGAAAAAACTGTCCTTTCTCCAATACTTGTTCTTAGCATCTTTGTCAAAAATCAGCCAGCTGCAAGTGTGTGGCCTCCTTGCGGGCTCTGTATTCTGTTCCACTGGTGTATGCATCTGTCTTCCTGCCAATGCCAGGCGGCTTTGATTACTAGAGCTTTGTAGTATATTTTGAAGTCAGGAGTGTGATGACTCTTATTTTGTTCTTTTTACTCAAAATTGTTTTGTACATTTGGGAGCTTTCTGTAGTTCCATTGAAATTTAAGGATCTTTTCCTTGTTCTATGAAGTATATCATTTCTATTTTGATAGGGACTTCACGGAATTTGTAGAACTACTTTGGGTAGTATGGACATTCAAGCAATATTGATTGTTCCAATCCATGAACACAAGATGTCTATCTTTTTGTATCCTCTTTAATCATGTTTAAAAATTTTTAATTTTAGAAGTCTCTTATCTCTGGTTAAATTTATTCCTGGGTTTTTTGTTTTTTGTTTTTTTGTAGTTATCATAAGTGGAATGGCTTTTTTTCTATTTCAGATCATTTGTTCTTGGATAGCAACACTGCTGATTCTTACATGATGATTTTTGTATCCTGCAATTATTTTGAATTTATTTATTAGTTCTAATAAGCTTTTCGCAGAGTTGGGGATTTCTATATATAGCTCATGTCATGTGCAAACAGTGACCATTTGGCTTCCTCTGTTCCAATGTGGACATACTTTCTTCTGCTCGCCTGATTGCTCCGGCTAGTACCCCTAGCACAGTGGTGAAAGTGGGTATCCTCTCTAACCTAGCTCTTAGAGATAAAGCTTTTGGCTTTTCCTCATTCAGCAAAACATTAACTGTCGATTTATTACATGGCCTTTAAATTCTTTGGTCTTGGCAGGTTTACGCTATGCTTCTGCATACATTTGTTCCTCTTCCCCTCAATTCTTTGTTTGGCCAAATCCCATAGATTCTTCAGATTTCACTTAGACAGTGCTTCCTTCAGAAAGTTTTCCCTGACTAGCAAACTTGGGTGCAGCCACTTCTGATTCCTCATGCCTCCCTGCACCATATAACCACTGGCCATTGCTGGTCTGTTTGCCCCTCTGAGCTTCGTGTTCTGCGAAGGCAGCAGCAGCTCAGTTTGCTCACTGCCCCGTCTACTTAACACCAAATAACAATATGTATGTAACTGATTAAATATATACTCGGCAATTCACACAGCTCTGAACAGTGACTCTAGCCCTGATTCTTGGAAGCTTTTGCTTGTTCTCTGCATCATAAACATTACTGTGCATCTGCATGGGAAAGCAGTCTCTTAGGCAACCGGTTTCATAGACTGAGTGTTAAGAAAACAACTAATAGAGACACACACACCAAAAGCTGAGGAATCCTGAATAGGCAGTCAGCTCGCTGCACTCGGGGAGCTCAAGGATGAACCTCCAGAGTCAGGGAAATGTAGGCCACGAGGGCAAGAATGTTTCCATCCTCTTCAATCACTGACTCACCTCACCAGAGCAGAAAACAAAGCTCAGCACATCACAGTTCACTACATCCCTTCTAAACAAAGGAATAAGTCATTCAACAGTAAGAAGTTAGGATGATGTTCACATTAACACATAAACTGCTTTAAAATTAGGAATCTCCAAAAACATTCGGTTGAAGAAAGCTTAATTTAATAATATAGATGCTTGGGGTTGCCAGGTTAAGATATCCAGATATTTCTCACTTTGCAACAGAATCAAATTCCTGCACCAGTTTTTAGATTATGGATCTATGCTATAAACACTACTGGTTATGCCTGATAATTTTTTTTTATTTGAAGGTGGACATAATACCTTCATTTTATTTTTTTTAATGTGGTGCTGTGGATCAAACCCAGGGCCTCACATGTGCTAGGCGAGCACGCTACCACTGAGCCACATCCCCAGCCCTGTCTGATAATGTTCATGTTTTTTTTTTTTTTCCCCTAACCTTAAAAGCTCTGTAAAAAAAAATATTTCTAATACCCTATTGATTAAAACCATTACTTTTGTTAATTACTGCCATTAAGGAATCATCAGGTTAAAGTAAAAACTGTAAGGGTTAATTTGAAGGCATTACAAACAGTGAGTCTTAGGTTATATAACCTAGAAGATTATTTTATAAAAAGAAATATGGGGAAGAGCAGCCAGCATAACCAACACACACATGCTCACATACACACACCCAAGTACAGAGATCCATGGATCTGCATGTAAAGATTCGTAGTTGGGAGTCAACAACGTTGCTACTTTACCTGTCCAAACTCATGCCACTTGGGTGAAGCACATTCTCTATGGTCATGTCACTAGTGATGTCACAGAGATATTTGTCTTGTCCATTCCAGATTCCCATAATATGTTTATACACGGTTCTGGTCCCTGTCCCCTGGAAACTTCCCACATACATCTTCCCAGTGGGCAGGGAGGGGGATAACAGTGGTCTTTCAAGCTGAGGTTGGGTGACTTCTCCACCTGTCTTGCTGAGAAGCCCTCTCAGCTTTAAGTTAAGCTTAAAAAGTTTCGTGACTAATCAGGAGGGTAGAAGAGCCTAATACTTCAGTAGAGAGACTGGCAAGAATTCAGGCTATGCTGTTCCTGTTTGTGTGAGAGTATGTGTTACTCAACTCCCTGCCCCAAATGACACCACTGTTGACAAGATTTAACGGCTGTTTAAGCAGCCATTAAATCTTGCTGGGAAATTTCTGGGCCACTCCATGTCTCCAAACAAGAGTGCAGAGCTGGGAGCCACTGAATATTTTCTGGATGAAACAATTCACTGCTCTTGAGCACAAGCTTGGCTCAGGAAGGAAGAAGGTGGGAGGCTTCTCCCTGATCCCTGGTTGAGAATCCATATTCCCTGAAGTGAGGCAAGAAAAGACCAACATGTGAACAAGGAAAGATTACCAAAAATCATCCTTTGATTGAACGAGTTGGTTTTTAGAGATATATTTTGTAGATTTTGTTTCAGTATTTTGAAATGTGTCCTTGAACAAGTATAACTCTATTCTAACTATACACATATGTTTGTACTTGGTATTTTGAAAAGATTATTAAGAACATTTGGTTCAAGGAACTGAGGGCTTCACAAGTACAGCAAGAAGTCCAAGAGGACACTGGATAATTATACTAGGTATTCTGTTAGAAGAGTCTTATTTATAACGAGTTTCCCAAGATAGTTAAAAATACAGTTTCCCAAGTGCACTTTCTCAAGATTTCTGGAGATCAAATTCCAACAGCATTTCCCATGTTACTGTCCATTTCAAGCCAATTGGCCAGGTGTTCCAGCTACCCTCCAGGAAGTGTGACTCACGCGGGGCTGTGTGTGAACGCAGAGCTGTTATATGTAAGACATGCACATGTTCATTATTATTTGTCCTGTTGTTTTTATGAAGAGTCTAAAGTTGTGGAGGGAAATGAGTGTGTTTGTTTCTCTTTCCACAAACCAAGCCAATTTGTGGGTGGTGACTTCTGAACCACTGTTCCGTTATTCAATGCTATTATTTCCACATGAGACAGAACAACAGGCAAGAGTGAATCAATCCCGTGGTTCCATAGCTTGAATTTTTTATTTCTCATCAGTTTATCATATAACAACTATTGAGCTGTTCAACCTATGAGCAGTCAACATGATGATCTGGAGTTCTTTCACCTCGGCTTCACTCAGTCGTGGGGGTAACCGCGCAGTGCCAATGCCAGGCACTGGGAAATGGTGAATAAACAAGAGTTGCGAGCTCTTTGTTAGTTCATTTATTTAGGGAATGTTTCGTCCTTAAGTAGATAGTCACAGTTTATTACCTGTTTACACCCATGCTAATCAGGGTTTGCAACGGTGCCCAATCAGGTAACATCCAGGTATGCAAAGCAAGGATTGTACCACGTCCAATCACGTTTCCACTAATGTCTAATTGACTCGGGGTCCAATCTGGACCCCCTAAGGTTACCCTGGCAACAGGTATGCTAATTATGGGGAAGCGGTCAGCTCCACTGGCATGCTGCAGCGGAAAGCTCCTTCCTGCAGGTGTTCCTGTCAGGCCTGCTTGAATGTAGGTCTCCCTGACACATTCCAGGCATTCACTGCTGCCAGCCAAGTGCCAGGGCTTCTCCCACAATGATCCCTAAATGTCACTAAAATATTTTCAATTCTAAGCACAGTGTGGAGAAGAAACAGGGGCATTGGTCTTTTTTGGAGGGCACTACCTTCGAGACTTATTTCAGGTGTTGGAAAGCTTTACCATTCACAGTGTAAGTGTTTACAGAGAGAAAGCGATCCTGAGCATTCATGGGTTCCAAGTCACAATCCCTTCCTCAGCTGTTGGAACTATGGGCAAAGGAACTCAGCGTGACTTTTAGTTTTCCTTTCCCAGCTCAACTGAAATTTCTGCTCCTCGCTGTGGCTTTCCAATTACTGCCTCAGTGACAGCCACGGAGATCTCCTTCATATGGACTCTGCCTTGTTCAAGGCGCCCATCTCTTCATCATCCCTAGTTTTCAGTGACACTGTGGTCTTCATTGACAGTTAAGACATTTTCCTGTAAATCCACCACTGTTCCCTCCTTCTGATATCATCATGGAGATTATGATGACATCATCAACGAGACCTTTATGACGAGGTAGCCATGGGCTTGGTGTCCACTCCTCCCATCCCTGAGCCAGCATGCTCCCCTGTTAGCATGTCCAGACAGAAGGGACCTGGCAGTCCTCTGCTGGGAGCAGCATGTGCTGGGAACAGCCAGGCCTGCCTCCGTGGGGAGGAGGCCTGAGTGGCCACTGACCGTCGTGGTGTCAATGGTCCCACTGACTAACTTCCGGTCAATACCATGGTGTCACTGAATACAGGGCCAGGTGGGATGTCCAGGCTCAGCTCCCTTCAGCTGGGTCACCTGGATCATGGTGTTCCCGTTCTGCTTTCTTCTTGCCTTTCTTCTCCAGTTTTCCTAACTCCAAGTCTCCTCTTGCTGTCCTCTCAGTTGACCACTCTAATTGTTTTTGCATTTCTGTGTTAGAGTTTATTGGCGGCCACTTCAAACACAATTCCTCCAGCATCCAGTCCTCCCGCCCTTCCCTCTGTAGCCCAGGTGTCTTCAAAGCTGATCCAGAGTCAACCTGGGTTTTTCTCCCTTTCCATTCTCCCGTCCTTTCCCTTGGCAGTAAAGGACTGTGGAGAAAACAGCACAGGGAACGCTAAGGCTGCATCTTTGTGCACAGTACCAAGCTCTGGGGACGCGTCCCGCCCTGTCCCTCCGTGGTTGCACTGATCAGTCCTCCACGCTGCTCACGCCTCCTTCAACCCTTCCTCACTCTCCACATCCCTGGCTCTAGGTTTATCCTTCCAGCAACTCCTTCCCCAGGAACACGGGGCCCACAGCGTGTGACAGCCCCCTCCCCTGGACTTCTGCCCTGCTCGCCCCTTCCTGCTTTCTGTCTGCCTCAGGGAGAAACAAATAACCCTCTTCCTCTCCAAAATGCAGACCTTACCTTTGGTTTTCACGGGCCTCCCACCTGTGCCTCCATCCCACCTCACTCTACTTCCTTCCCTTCCAACTCTCTGCTCCCACCCTTCCTTCCCTTTGCCTAAAACATGACAGAGCCATTCTATGCCTCGGAACTGAAAGCAGCCAGTGTCACTTCTTCCTCTTACCCTGCTCTGTACAATTCTGTGCCTTGCCTTTTTACATTTTCCCCTCCTCTCCCACTTCTGTTTCTTCATGGACATGTGGGTTTGCAGGATCATGAACTTCACGCTGGTTGACCCGCTTCTAGTTGGAAGCACTTTGCAGTGTGCCCACCCAATCAATAAACACAAACTGAACACATGCATGCCCTCATGCCACCATGTCTCCTGAAATTTCTACTAAATGTGAACATGTCACTTTTTTGTCCCTCCTACCATCCCCAATGTGGCTTTTTATACCACAAGAAGCTTCTGGAAATTTTTCCTACTTAAAATTCTCTATTTTCGTAATTTCCTCATCTATACTCTTTGTGTTTTCGTCCTTTCTTTCTGAACACGGTGTCTTTTTCTTTGGTAACTTCTCTTCTACCTGCTCCATCCACTTTGATGAGCATGCCCACTCATTAAAATCTCCTCTAGTTTTTATCTTTTCCCTGCATGATTTTCTCTTGACATATGAAGAATATAAATGTGCCAACTTGACTACCCATCAATGAACAAATCCATATTTTCAAAGGCAGACTAATTAAGATACTGCAATACTGATACCAGCTTAGACAAGTAGATCAATGGAACAGAAGAGAGCAAATAGATTCAGCTGTGTAAGTTTAAATGATTTTGAACAAAGTCCCCAATGCAATTTAGCAGGTAATCTTAAGAAAGATGATGGGTCAACTGGGCAACCATATGAAATGAATATTAGCTTTGACACCTACATAGCAATATACAAAATACTTACTTGAGATAGATTTTAAAGAGAAAAGTTAAAACTATCAAGATTCTAAAAGAATGCATAGAGGCACACACATTTTAAAGGAAGATTTTACATTTAAAAGTCGCCAAATATAAAAGAGAAAGTTAACTTGACTCCATAAAAATGTTCAATAATCTGCTTGTCACAATGTATTTAGAGGGCTGCAGGTTAACTCTGTGGTACAGCCTGTGCTAAGCAAGTGCAGGCCCTGGGTTTGGGGCGGGGGTGGTGTGCTGAGTGACAGAGGTGCTGGGTTCCATCCCAGAACCACACACAGAGACACACACAAAAAGAAAAAAAGACCTTTAGGCTGTGAGAAAATATTCTCAATAAACAGATTCAACAATTTCTACAAATCAAGTGACTAAAAGAATTAGACAAGATTTCAAAAAAATAAAGTTTATAGATCAATAATTACCTAAAAATTATCAACATTATAGGTTATTAGATATGAAAATTAAAACTTTAATGAACTACTTCCATATACCTATTGACTTGACTACACCTGGAAAGATTCATAGTAAGTCCTGTGTGTTGGAGAGGTTCGAGGCAATTCATCTCTCAGCTCTTCTGAGGCAATGTGCACAAGCACTATGGAAGCCATGCTGGTAGCTCCTTATAAATTCACACCTGCACCTACATTATGATGAGCAATTCCACTTCGAGGTATCTACTCAAAAGAAATAAAAATATTTGTCTCCTCCCTAAATTTATCTGAAAATATTCACTGTTGCTTTAGTTACAATAGCAAAGGACGAAACAACCTACACATCCATCCAGAGGAGAGCTGATGAAAATATGATTGCATGTTCATGCAATGGAATAATAACCAGCAATACATTAAAGGAATTCCTCACTCACGTGCTTAAATGTCAAAAATTTCATATTCAATGAAAGAAATCAAAGTTAAAACCCAGGGCCCCGCACATGCTAGGCAAATGCTCTCCCACTGAACATCCCCAGACCATGATGGTGATGTTCTGAACAGGTGGATAAACTTACCAAAACTCTTGAACTCTGCACTTAAGAGCTGTATATGTTATTCCATTTAATTATATCTTGATTAAAATGAACTGAAATACTAAATTTTCAAGCTTCATCTTTATTGAAATCAACATTAGTGATTATTTATTGAATATCTTCGCTCAGACATCTCTAATTCAAATATACGACACCAGATGACACCAGGGTACCTTTTCCTGCTCTCAGCCCTTCCTCTCCTGCAGGTTCCACTCTGTTGGTAAGAGGATCGCCATAGCTCTCCGCCCCCTCCCCAGAGGCACTGGGCTCCAGGCTCCTGCTAAGCTAACGCCAACCCCCCCCCCACTGGCCCTCAAGATGACCTGCAGGACCTCATCAGCTGCGAGGAGATGTTCCCTGACATTCTCAAGTCCTGGGAGATCACAGTGAGGCTGCGCCGGGAAGCAGAGGGCAAGATGGCCTGGGGCACGGGATAACACTGCCAACCTGCTCACAGGTGGAAATGCCTCCACCCAGGCCCAGGGGTGAGTTGCCAAAGCACAGCACACACTGGTGTCCCCTGCCGTGAACCACCACCTGCAGAACTGCATCACAGAAGCAGCCTACAAGCAGTGCATCAGAGGTGACAGGGACGATCAAAGGCAGCCCTGAAAAGCAGCGACCAGGGAGAGTACACCTCTCAGGACAGGGCTGCAGAACAATCCAGCGCATCCTTGCTGATTTCAAAGCTACCAGATCTTTCTGGGTGAAAATGAATCTAGATGGCACGGCTGCTCTCCTGGACTGCCACGAGGGTGGCATGACCCCACGTATGATCCTCTTTAGGGGTGGTTTACCAGTACAGAAATGTCACCAACTCTGGCAGGTCCTTTGCATCCCTCACCTGGCATCATGACTGGCCGCTGCAGTATCCACACAGCCCGGGAGGAACTGTCACCCCCAGCTCATTTATTTTGACCATGATTTGTTTGGAGTGGAAGCATTATTCTTAAGAAAACGTGCCATATAAGTTATTTAAAGATAAAGCACATTTAAACTTAAAAAAATAAATAAATAAGAGCCTCACCGGAGCTTCATTGAGTCAAACAAACCCCCGGATGTCAGACCCACCCTCACCTTCTGCTTTCTCCCTGATGCCGTCTGCTCTGCTCGTCATGATGTCTGTGGGTTCCACCTCCACACTTGCCCTTGTATCTCACATCTGCACAGCTAGCCTGCCACTTAAAAAGCCCTTACGTGGATTTCTTCTTACTTTATCACTTCAGCCTTCCATTTAACTTAGGCAAAGATGAAGGATTGTCAGCACCTGCCTGTAAGTCCCGGAAACTACCGTCCAGCAGAATTTGAAAACTGTTGTCCTCCAAACTAGATTTAGTCAAGGAATATGTCTGGCACGTACCATCTTTTCAAAAAGTTTGACTCTTGCTGAACTGTTGACTTCCCATACAAATCTCAATTGTTTCTCTGAATAAAATCAAGTCTGGCGGCACCGAGCCCAGATCCTCACAGAGTCATCACCTGCCAAATTAAGGTCCCTACCTCTCCCCCCACACTCCCCAGATGTTCTCCTTTGCTCATTCTACTTGCTTGGAGTTCAGGTTTTTGAAAGATATGATAAAAAAGAACCTTCACAAATGGGTTTCATTTATTCCTTTAAAGTTCACAGTTTTCTTTATTCTCTTTCTGGAATTCCCATTTTTCTTTTTTACATCATTCCATTTTCTTCCTTCATACTAATTTCTATGTTTAGCAAACTATAACTCCTACACATTCTTCAAAGACTCATTGAAATTTTTGTCATTCTTCCCTGAAATTTACTACTTTATTATGCTTGACATATATTCCTGAAATAATATTTGCCACAGCATAACTTTGGCCCACGTTTGTGTATTTTCTGCTAAGTTCTCAACACTGAGGAAAGGCTCACTACACATGCGTAGATCTGCAGGAGCGAGCGCCTTACTACAGTGAGGGAGCCCTCGGGAACCTCTGGAGATAGCGACTCAGACTTTGGACTCACATGCCAATCTTCTCTAGAAACATCCTCGCAAGACACATCTGGAACAAACCAATCATTCTAATCAAAAGCAAAATTACTTGGATTTCCCTGTAAGCAGAAAAGAAGAGTGACTGATATTCACTAAAGCTCTGAGAACAAAAAATGCCTTACAAGCTGCCTCGGTATTTTTAAATTCAGTCAAGCTGACACACTAAATTAATCTTCACAGCTACTCTTGGCCTGTTGCCCCTCCATTTAAACTTTAGAATCACTTTGTCAAAATTAGCAAAATAACTTGCTGAAGTCTTAATTGGGATTGCATCAAATCTATAGCTCATGTTAGGAAGAAGGGACATCTTGACAATTTAAAGTCTTTCTATCCATGAACATGGAACAGCTATCCTTCAGTTCTTCTTTGATTTCTTTCATAACTGTATTGTAGGTTTTCTCATATAGATCTTGTACATATTTGTTAGATTTATACCTAAGTATTTTTGGTTCTAATATAAATAATACTGTTTTTTACATTTTTTATTTTTACAGACTGCATTTTGATCCATTGTACACAAACGGGGTACAACTTTTTGTTTCTGTGGTTGTGCACACTGTAGCTTCACACCATTCGTGTGAACATACATGTGCATAGGGTGATGATGTCTGTCTCAGTCCACCATCTTTTATACCCCCACCCCTCTCCTCTCTTATTTCCCTCTACATAATCTAAAATTCCTCCATTCTGTCCATATCCCCCACCTCTCCACCCCCATTATGTATCATCATCCACTTATCAGGGAAAATTGCTTTTAATTTAGAATTCAACATGTTCATTTACTATATATAGGAAAATGTTTGATTTTTGTTTTAACCTTGCATCCTACAATCTTATTGTCATTGCTTATTAATTATAGAGTTCTTTGTTTATTCTTTAATATTTCCTACATAATCATGTGAATAGAAAAATGATTTATTTCTCTTTAATTTGTGTACTATTATTTCCTTTTTTATCTTATTACATTAGTGACTTTGCCAGAATGATACTGAAAAGCAGTGTTCGGAACTGAGCATTCTTGCTTTGTGTCCCTTATATTAGTTTCTCATTGTTATGGTTTAGATCTTAAATGTCCACCAATGCTCATGTGCTAAAATTTTGGTCACAGACTGTGGTGCTATTGGGAAGTGGTATAACCTTTAGGAGGTGAGGCTTAGTGGAAGGAAGTGAGGTAATTAGGAGTGTGCCACCCAAAGGGATATCGGGTCTCCTTCCCCTCTCTCTTTGCTTCATGGCCACCATAGTGCATTGACCTCCTCTGCCACATGCTCCCTGCCATGACCATCTGCCTCACCATAACAGAAACAACATCTGAAACTGTGGGACAAAATAAATTTTTCCTCCTTATAAGTTGCTTCTCTCAGGTATTTTGTTAACAGCAATGGAAAGATGACATGCTCATCATTAAATACCATGTTACCTCTAGCTTTTTAAATCGAGCTTCTCTATTAAGTTGAGGAAGTTCCTCTCTATCCCTAGTTTACTAAGAGGTTTTGTTATGAATGAGTGTTGGACTTTGTCAAATGTTTTTTCTGCATATATTGATATGATTGTGCAATTTTTCTTTCTTAACCTGTTGATGCAATAGATTTACATTAACTGATTTTCAAATATTGAACTAGCTTTGCATGTCTGGCATAAATCTCCATTGTCACAAATAATTAAGTTTTATACATTATGGATTCAATTTACTAATATCTTATAGAGGATTTTTGCATAAGTGCTTATCACATATTAGGATATAGTTTTCTTGTAATATGTTTGGTTGGGTGTTAGGGCAATATTGACCTTTGTTTTTATTTGTCTTTCTGCATTTTATGTTTGGACATTTTATATGATTCTATTTTTTCTCTTATCAGTTGTACTTCATTTCTTACTACTCTTAGTGATTGCCCTGGAGTTGGTCACATACATCTAAAGCCAATCCAAGTTCATATTCATTTAACACTAGATTAATTTTCTGAGTGCATATATCTTAGAGTGATAAAATATTCTTAATTCTCCCATGTCCCTTGAACCATTGCTATCATTCATTTTACTTATACATAACCAAATATATATGTACATATACATAAGCATTCATAATCAAATACATTGTTTCTAAAGTATATGTTCACGTTAGATCAACTAAGAAAAATAAATGTTTTTATTTTACTTCCACTTACTCATTTTCCAAGGTGCCCCTTTTCTTTATTTAGATCTGAATTTTTTACCTGTATCATGTTCCTTCTTTCTGAAGAATTTCTTTGAACATTTCTTGCAAGGCATATCTACCAGCAACAAATACCTTCAATGTTTATTTATCTGATAAAATATTTCTTTTTAACTTTTGAAAAATAATTCCACAGGCTAAAGAATTCTGGGTTGATTTTTTCCTCTGAACACTTAAAATATGTCACGGCACTATCATATTGCTTGCATAGTTTCTGAAGAGAGGCTGCATTAATTCTTATATTTGCCTCTCAGTGGTAAGTTTTTTTCTTCCCTTTAGCTTCTTTCAAGAATAGTTCTTTATATTTGATTTGATTTCCTTCTGTTTTTTCTTCATACATTTATCCTCCTTACTGTTCTCTGGATATACTGGATAATAAATGGTTTTGATAATTTTTGTTTGCTTGGAGTTTTAAGATTCGTCACTAAGGTAGCATCTACGCAGCTGGCCCAGTAGTTCAGCTGGACAGAGTTGATGCAGATCAGGATGACACTGTTTCTCACAGTGTGCTTAACCTTCCCCTATGCTGATTCCACAGCTGATAAGCAGAATGAAGGGTGGGCTGAAGCGTTGGCAAAGCCAGGGCAACCACCTGGCTAGCAGGCTCAGGAACGCAACTGAGGTTCTCTGCCAATGAGGTGCACCCATGAGAAGCAGGAGGAGGACGGGCCAAGCCCTTTCCTGGAGAGTGGTTCTCAGGGAGAGCACACTCTGTCACAGCTTTTGAGTAGTGGCAGCCATCAGAGTGTACCAGTGTCCCACTATTTCCTGGTCCCTAGATGGCAATCAGAGTAGCATTACTTTGACACCAACAACCGCCCTCTTATCCTCCCAACTATAGTGCTTCCAAAGTGTTACAAACATCTGGTGATCTGTGTAAAGAGTATAAGGAGCTTCTTTGTTAAATAGCTAGGATGATTTTTATTTCCTGTACTCAACGTTCTCCCTTTTCAGATGAAGAAAAGGAGTTTCTAAAATTAATTCGGGTCAGAAAGAGTTCTTGGCAGGAATTGGACTAGAATTAAGCCCCTTCATTTTCTTTCAAATATTCCACATCTGCATATATTTTAAAATAGCATAATACTGTAGAATATATATGCTTAGACTTAGTAGATTTCTATTTGGATTCCAGATTTTCTTTGACTACTTTTTGACCTTGGACATGTCACTTGATTTTGTATGATCACACAAAGGTGTTATACATATTGAAATAATATTAAATTTCTTGACACAAAAGAACTTAAGGAATGGTCAGTGTTTCTCTTTTTCTTATGTTATGAGTAATGCACAAGATGACTGTAACACTCACATTTAGAAATAAAGACAATAAATGAAACTCTGTGATCATTGGAAAGTATTAATATACAATACAGCTCATATAAATCTTACATGTATGGTGATCAAAAGACAGACACAGGCAAACCTCAAAAGGTATGTGTGTTCATTTCCAGAACCCTGCAATAAAGTGAATATCACAATAAAGTGAGTCACATAAATATCTTGATTTCTGAGTACTTACAAAAGTTGTATTTTTAAAGAATATTTTTAAAATTCAGAAGTGGCAGATTTAATGATTTAGTTTGAAGTTCGTATAATTTGCGATTTGTATGGAATTCCTAGAAATTCCTGGCAGAAACTGAGAGAAAACACAAACACAAAGAAAATTTTATCCTGAAAACCAGAAGAAGAACCAACAAAGAAGAATCTGATCAAGAATCTGTCCAAGGACTATATCCATAGTTTGGAATCCAGAGGCAAAGAGGGTAGTTAGAAAGACAAGAAATAGGAATTGGCATAATTAAAGATGGAAGAGAGAGTGAAAGAAAAATATTTAATGAAGTTAGATCCTGTAGTGAAATGAAGAAAATAGGAACCAGGAATGTTCATGAATTTGACAACAAGAAGGTAGATTTCTTTTTATTTTGAGAATTAAAACACAAATCCAAAGATTGAAAGAAGAGTGAATGCCAACTAAAGATACTGACTCCAGACATTTCTGAGTTTAGCACTTTCCCAGTGATGACTTTGTGGCTACCACATGAATTGTCCACTGTACATCTTGACATTATCATCACCTGCATCTCAGAAGTGTACTTCATTTCTTCACAAGTCGCATGCTACGATCATAATGTTAAAATGTAGGTGCTTCTTCAAACTTCACTGGTATTCAAGCCTCCATGAAATGGAGACAAGGAAAGTTCATTATTTGAAATGCCATATGAGCCAACATATTTGATTTTGTAATTCTAAGATAATATATCAGCACTAACACTTTTCTTATCTGGTTTAAATTCCAGTAAGAAGGAGAGAGGTAGATGAAGAAGGGCCACAGGGCCTCAAAGGCAGTCATGTCCAAGTGCCTTCTTGCTTCCATCCAAAGGAGCTTTGGGTATGTTTGGAGAGGAAGGACAGTAAAAAAATATAGATGAAATTAATAGAACTCGTTGTTTTCCACTGTGCCAATGGACAACAGTTTGTCAGTTCAAGTCACACCAGAGTCATGTCATATATGCAAAACTGCCAAACATACGGGCTTATGTTACCTCTGTATTCAGATATATTTCACCAGAAAGAAGCAAAAACATATAAAACCTTATCTGCAATTTTAAACAAAATGTCTGGATCAAAGAGGTCACAACCATTATTCTTGAAGTTAGAAATAATAAGAGAACACTTTCATGTATTTCCAATTATTTAACCGGAAAATGTGATTAATCTTGATTTTGTTGCATAATATTTCAAAAACATGACAATGAGATGTAAATGATTTAAATGAAAATTAAATAGAAACTGATATCATATTTTTAAAATTAAGCATCTATTATTATATTTTAAAGCATATTAAGAACACGTGAATGGTCATTAAAATTTAGAAGCTGGAACTGGGGTTGTGGCTCAGTGGTAGAACACTTGCCTGGCATGTGTGAGGCTCTGGGTTCAATACTCAGCACCACATATAAATAAATAAAACAAAAAGATCCATTGACAACTAAAAAATTTTTTTAAAATTTAAATCTACCTTTGAAAGATCCACAGATATGAATACTCTGTTCAAGCCTAACCAGAACTTTTAATTTTCATTATGCTGGGTAAGTTTCAAAAAAGAATTTGTTCCCTTTTTATGGCTGTTAATTTTGCTGCAGTGCTAGGCTACTTTCCCAAAGGTTTGGAACATTGCTTGAACTACTTTACAGAGACAAATATTCTGGTGGAGACTGCATGAGTTTAGGTAATTAAATGAAAAGAAATGTCTGTTTTATTTAAATTAATATGACTGCTGGATACTGAGACACCATATTATTCCACTATTTCTCATCATAATTATAATGGTGGAATATCTTAATATCCTTACACCAATAATGAGTAAAAATTTTGTACAATTTTTGTTCTAATGGACATAATTTAAATTACACAAACTACTATCAGAAAACAGAAGTCCTTCCATTATTTTAATGATGGACTTTAATATTAAGAAAAATAGCTCGTGTGGAAATTGTCAATGTAAGACTTGGGTAACCATGGCAAACTTAGCTCAAAAGGAATTTAGCCATAAAATTTATATCAAGTAAATTCAAGGGTTAATGAAATATTCCCATTACTAGGAAAAGTGACAAGTTTATTTGAAATTACTTTTGATTTATATTCTCACTATACGACAGAGGGCAGGAACCTCTAACAGTTACAGCAGGGTAACCACATCCTGCACAAGCGACCATCTGTAGGCGATCACTAAGAATCCAGGCTAAGCAGCTGAAAGTGAGTGGAATAAAGTAAACAAGAAAGCACTCGATTAATCCCAAAATGGCAAAATCGGGAAAAGCATAACAAAACAAGTTCATCAAAGTCAACATGAAATGTTAAATATATTCAACAATGTCAGCAAAATACATCAGGTAAATTGACTACTCACAACAATAGTCCATCATCGTCAGATTAATTAAAGCAAACTCAACTCTATGGTACTCTGAAAAGTCACTCTTTAAATATAGGGGCATTAGAGGCTTAAATAAAAAAGGAATGAAAATGTGCAAGACATATACAAACAGAAGTAACACTGAGAGGGTGTGGCAATGCTAGCCAAACAGACTGGGCAAAATAAGGAGGATAATTTCATAGTGGAAAAGGATCCACTGAAAGACAGCACAACCTAGGTCTGAATCAAATAAAACAAAACTTAAAAAACCATAAAGCAAAAATTGGCAGAACTAAAAAAGAAATTGGCAAATCATCAAATAAACTTTTGATATATCTCTTCAACAGATAGGAAGCAAGATATCATCAAAAATACACAGATCTTAACAAAAAAGAATTTTAACTTGTTCAATGGACTTATGAATAATATTGTACCCAACAATAATTCACATATTATTTCAAGTGTGTAGGTAACATTTATCACGCACACTTATTTTGGGCCATAAGAAAGCCTTAATTGTGGTGGAATTAAGCTAGAAACGAAGTAAGTAGAAAAATACTTGCTCTTTGAAAAACCAAAAAATCAAAACTACAATTATGATGTATAGCCTTAAGGGCATTTGTTAAAAAGGAAAAAAGTTTAAAAATCATAATTAAAAATTCTATTTCAAGACACAAGAGAAAGAAAAGGAGTTCAAATTTGGAAAAGCAAAGATTACAACAGAAACCAATAAAAGAAAAAACAAATATTCATAAGAGAAAATGAGTAGATCTGAAAGCTGGTCCCAGAGAGTAATCAAACTGATCAGCTCTAACTGAGGAACAGTGACAAGTCACAAGTTCAGAACAAAACATCACCAGGGCCAAGAATGCAGGTTACACAGAGAGCCAGAGAATGTGATGGGCATCTTTATGTGAATAAATCTAATTTGATAAATTCAGCACAAAATGCAATTTACTATCATTGGCTGAAAGACATATGAAACTGTGAATATGAGTCTTACAACAAAGGTACTTACAACAAACCACCACAACTCCTTCTCTAAATAAAATCTCAGGCTCCTGTGGGTTGCTTCCAGAACCGTCCAATTTTAAGGGCAAAGATGATAAATCTTAAGTTCTTCTGCAAAAGAGATGAAGAGCCATTCCTTATTCCCTTTAAGAGGCTAGTTTATCTCAATCCCCCACATGGAAAGGATCCTATAAGAAAAATCTCAGACCCGACTCTCATGAACATAGATGCTAAAAATGTATGGAAAATCTCAGCATGCTGAATTCACTGGTTTATTGAAAGAAATACACCATGATCAGAGTCAAGAGATGGCTAATTGACTCAGAAAAATGTGCTCACCAAATTCAAACAGTTAAGGTTTAAAAAAAAAACAACTTTTGAGCAAACTTGGATTACAAGGGAATTTCCTTATATAATAAAAAAAATAGCTACCAAAACACAGTCTCAATCAACCTGCCAAATAATACATGTTGAAAATATTCCCTCCAAATTTGAAAAAGTGAAAAAAACAAGGATATTTATTATATCCTTGTTTATTATCACAATCCTTATTTATCATTATATTGGAAGTTCTAGCTGGTAAAATAAGGCAAAGAAAATAAAGGAAACGTAAACACAGGAAAGAGATAAATGAAACTGTCACTGTCTGAAGACAATATTATTGTGCACCTAGAAAATTTATGATTATTTGCTGGAATTAACTTTTAGAGTAGATGAGCAAATTAACTTGTAAATCAATTATTTCTACATTTAAAAAAGCATTTCCATCCCTATCCTCGGATCATTCACACACACATACACACAAAGCTACCCTAGTTGATTTGAAAGTTTAAAGATAAGACAATGCAGTTTTTCAAGGGTTGCATAGGAGAACATTTTCATGGTAAGTAAATATCTCTTAAAAACAACACAGAACTGCTTGTCAACAGGAAATTATAGATTGAATTTTATCAATTCAGTAAGGAAGTAAACAGGAAGCCCAGAGCACAGGGGAAGATGCTTACAATTCTGCGTCGAACAAGTGATCTACATTTAGACACTAAATAAACCCAAATGAATAGGAAGAAGACAGAGCACCAAACAGAAAAGTGAGCCAAAACTTTCACCAAGCGCTGGCAAGAAAATGAGCCAGAGCCACGAGGGCAGGCAGCATCTCATGACCACTTTGGAAACAGTATCACATTACCCAGTAAAACTGAACCTGTTCTTCGCTCTGGGTTCTGCAGTTCTACTTTTTATATAAACTTGAAACCCTAAGGACAGACCTGCACAATGTCACTGTCCCCTGAATGTGGTGGCAAAAATCTGAAAGCCACTCCACCTTTGACTGGCAGTATGGATGAATCAAATGTGAAAAAAAACTAAACTGAAGTCGTATGTGCCAACACAGGGGAACCCAAGAACGAGGCTGGGAGGGCGCGGGCAGCCGTGCTTTCTAAAATCCCAAACTGGCAAAACCAAGCAAGAGTTTCCCTACAGATCAAACACATCAGAGAAAATTATTTTTAAAAGCAGGAAGAGATTGGCACAAACCTCAGAAGAATTGCTTGGACAATTCTGAAGAATGTGACTCTGTAACTAGACGTATGTAATGAATAAAAGACGCATTTCAGGTCTGAAACCTAGAAATCCTGCCCCAGTGCATTCCTACGAGGGAACGAGTCCAAGAAAGAGTAATGTAATCCAAGATAAAGACTCCTAAGACCATGGGTGCATCTAAGCCAGGAGAATGGTCAAAAGAGTCTCCCGATTACTGGGAATAGAGTAGATTTTTTTAAAATAACCAGGCAGTACTTAGTTTATGGAGGGAGAATGAGTGTCAGAAAAATAAGAGACTTAGTAAATAGGTAATATGAGAAATGATTTGGTGGTTTGATGGAGGTGATACACAAATTAAAAAAGAGGAAGAGAGGAGACACAGGAGAAGGAAGCAGAGAGGGAGAGGAGATGCAGGAAAGGGAAGGGGGAGGAGGCAGAGGGAGTCGGGCTATGAAGGAGGGGACTATTAATTTAAGGAAAATGAAGGTTCATGAATTGAAAATGTGATCACAGTACAATACCTGGCTCTATGAGGCCAACAGCATATGTCACGATGATGTAAACAATGTCTCATTTGTTGAATCAATAGTTACATAATTGTGTTGGGAGGGAGGGTGAAGTCAACATGAGGAAAGAGAATTCTTCATCTGGCCTAACAGGAAGTCAATAGATAAATGCCAAAGTTCTAATCACTAAGGAGCAATCTGGAGCACATTAGAAACCTGGGAGAAAATACCAGAAGAAACATTAAAAGAATTCTCTCTGGAGAAGATGTTGAGAGGTGGGAAGACAGTTTAGTGTCCATACTCTCTTTACAAATCTTTTAGTACATTAGAAAACAAATGTGTGCACCAAGTTTGCTTTGTTTTTTAAAAGTAACTAAAATAATGAAAATTGTACCCACTATGGATTTTAAAGTTTTTGCTCTATTTTTATTCTGCCAAGTTCCACTGCTGTTGACTTGGCAAATAGATGGTTCCCATCCTCAAAGCTTCATAGAGACACACACGAGGTAATGATTCCTTCTTGCAATTTATTCGGCAGAGAGCCTTTGGAAAGCTCCTGCCCTGGGAGGCTCACCCCACACCCAGCCTCCGTGAGCTGGGGTGGCTGCTGGGACACCACAGAGCTCTCTGAAGGACAGGTCCAAGCTGGAGCCTTCAGCATCAGAACAGAGCTGCTTTCTCTGAAGTCCCTCTGCCCCGGTCTCCTTTTCCAAAGCACCCCATTTAGTAGCACCCCTTCTACCCTCGGGAGCCTGTGTGGTTGAAAGCCCTACAGAGTTACGTTTACTGTTGTTTACGGTTTGTCGTCAAGGTTACAGAAACAGCAGCTACAGCAGCAATTCAGCTGCCTTCATGATACGCCTTTGCTCTGAGACCCAAGTTCCAATTTTCCAGTTGTACTTGGATCTGGAATTTGGCTTCACATGAGCTCAGTCTGTCCCGGCACGCAGTGAAGCCAAGTTCATGTTGTATACTAAACACTCCAAAGGTGGACACTGCCTTTCAAACTGGCAAGCGTTTTATGGATGGAACATAAAGTACGGGGATAAAACTGTAGGAGTTAAGTTTTTTGTTTGTTTGTTTTCCTCTTCTTTTATCCCACAGTATTTCCATCATTAACTTTTTCCATCACTATCTTTTAGGAAGCAAAGATATCTGAAAAGAAAAGGTCAACGATAAGAACGAACCAATCCCTAGTGATTCTTTCCACTCATTCTGTTTCCTGTTTACGTTGCTGCCCAGGAGTCTCCCTGACCGTCTAGGAAGAACTTCTGTTTCTGGACCTTGGGCACTGAATGTAGATGGTCTGAAGCTCTCAGGAGGCAGAGCTCCGACACACCTGGGGCTGCCCTCTCTGGTGTCAAGTACCACCCGCCGCTCAGTCTTGCACGGGCGTGACTGCTTGCTATGAAGCTCTGCGAAACTGTTAGGAACCAAACCCTAATGCCAAGGCTCGTTCTGAGATAAGCATACGACTGGGCAAATTGAGCACATCTAATTATACCCACTAGATGCTGGTTTTAATTTGTAAATGACAAAAGGGGACCCCAAGTTACTTGAAGCCGTGTATGGACACTCATTACTGTCCAGTTTGGTCACTTCAGAGTCCATGGAAGTTAAGAGTGCACATATTCCCACTATGTTATCTGTTATTTTCCGAATGAATGTAAAACAAAATTCATTTTGTCTTAAAAGAAGGAAGAAAAAATAAAGAAACAACTAAAACAGAGGAATTCCCACACTTCCCTCGCTTTAGGAAGAGAAGCTCCTCAGAGAGCCTGCTTTGGACTCAGGCTGTTCTGCTCAGCAGTAACGCAGAGCTGGGAGCAAGGGCCCTGTGGCTTCACCGAGGTCTGCTGAGTCCAGCCAGGTTCGCAGGAGGCCGTCTGGGGAATGTGGCATTCGAGACGGCAGGGTTGTGTGCCTGGGCACCCTGCTCCATGCTGGAATCAATTCAAAATTAACACTGCCTCACAGATCAATCAGAGAAAGATGCCACAGTCCTGAGGCTAACCGTCCCTGGAGAGTGACAAGGGGCAGGCACAGTGTCAGACAGGAGGAGAGGCAAGGGAGCCGCAGTCAGCCTGCTTTCTTGAGGTCCTACGAGCACTGGCTGCGTGGGGCACGGTGTGAACCTAGGTCACAGTCATCTCAGAGGGTGGGACTCCCAGGTCCTGTTCCTTTTCACTGCTAAAGGGACCCCCTCCTCCCAGCGAATGAGGCCCAACCTGGGAGGTACTGTTTGATGCTTTCTTCTCCCTCATGTTCCACATCTAATCATTCATCAAGTTGTTTTTCTACTCGGGAATAAGTCTGGAATACTGATATTCTTTCCTGTCCTCACCGAGGATCTGAGAATCACCACTGTGGGAGGCTTTTCCTCATCTCTCCATGGTTACCTTCGCCCTCTCTATTTCATTCCTGACCCAGAAATCAGAGGGATCTTTTTGTAAATATGAACCTGATCTTGTCACTGCTTTTCTGAAGACTGCAGAGTGGCTTCACACCGCCTAAGTTAGCAGCACGACTTAGCTCACAGGCTGGCCCCTGTTGCTCCGACATTATTGCACGCACCTTACCACTGTCCTTTGTGTACAACAATCCTGAACTTCTTTTGGATTTTAAGCATCATGCACAGAGTCCGTGGGTCCTGGGGTGCGTCTGTATGGGGATACAGTTATGGGATGCCATGACTTCTTCAAACTGATGTCCTGCCTCCGCTCATCCTGCATCAGTTTAGGAGTTAATTCTCTGAGGAAGACTTCCTCATCCCTAGACAAGATTAAATCCCCAACATTAAACCCGGTGATTTTGTACTCAAACTTCTTTCCTGAAGAGCTTTCCAATTCGACCTTCAGTGCCATACCTTCAGGGACTTATCTTGTCCATATTCAGCCTATTTCTGTTATAAATCCTGGAACATGGGATAAGTGCTGATGGAATCAGACTGAATGACATACATCAATGGTAACAAATGTGCAGCAGCGTTATGGTGTGAACATGTCCCCCAAAAGTTCATGTGTTGGAAACTTAATTGCCAAATTCATAGACTGATGGTATTTGGGAGGAAATGAGGATTAAGTAAGTCCTTAAGGGTTGCCCTCCTTAGCAGAAGAGGAAGAGAGGCCTGAGCAGGCACCTGCTGTGTCTCACTCACTCCACCATGTGTGATGCATCAAGACAACCCTCGCCAGATGTCAAGAGCGGCCGGCAGTTGACTTCCAAGCCTCCAGAACTATGAGCCAGGTCAACATCTATAGTTCATAAATAACCTGGTTTCAAGTATTTTGTTAAAAAACAGAAAATGGACGAAGACAAGCAGCTTTCTTTAAATTGTTCAAGAGCACAGATTTCAAAGCATTCTACCTACATTGTAATAATCCACATTTTATTAGTCTTGTTGGCACATCAGGATTCTGGGTGAGTATATGCATACGTGTGTGTGTGTGTGTGTGTATGTGTGTGTGTGTGTGGAGGTGTGTCACAGAGAGTGAAAGGTGGAAAGAAAACAGGTATGAGTACCAAAGGTCAGAGAAAGAGAACTTTTTTGGCCAGTGCTATGAAGAGCACTGCGCAGACTGCGCGGGCTCCCTGCTGTCAATGGCAGTGCCTTGTTCTGAAGTCTCCAGGCTTCCCCGTACGGTAGAGACAGCCCTGGAGGCAAAACCAAACATGGCAATATAATTCAAATAGAAATCCCCTCAAAGTCCCAGCAGCTTGGGAGGCTGAGGCAGGAGGATCACAAATTCAAAGCCAGCCTCAGCAACTTATCAAGGCCTTAAGCAACTTAGTGAGGCCCTGTCTCAAAATAAAAAATAAAAAGGTCTAGGGATGTGGCTCATGGCTAAGTGCTCCTAGATTCAATTCTCAGTAGCAAAAAAAAAAAAAAAAAAAGAAATCACCTGAAGAATAACTCACAGCATACCCTGGTATCCTTGTCTTCCTTCCTTTACAAATGCAGGAATCAGAGACAGTACATAAAATCTATTCCCTTCTTGGGGTTTTCAGAAAATATTGAGAGCAAACTGTGTACAAGCCTCAGTACATTTGTACAGTCACTCCTCCAAAGACACTGCTTCCTCCCTGCCTTGGGGAAAAGTGGTTCTTGTGATGCTTTGCTTTGGGAAATGAGCTCTGTTTTTTCAAAGGTCACTTCACTCAGAAGTGTCACACTGCAACAGCACCTTCCTCCCCACAGTCTGTATCTTGGGACAGGACTGACCTTGAGAGGGACAGAAGTTCAGAAAAGGGTGTCCTACATCTCTGGGAGGGGCGAGTTACACCGCACTGCATATACCACTGCAGGCTCTGAGAAGGACTGAAGCCAAACTTGATTGACATGCACTACCTAGACTTTGTGAAACATTTTATCATGCAACCAATCCTGTTTTTTCTGAATGCCTATTAAAATTGATCATGCAGAAAAAACTGGCAAAAGTCCAGCATAATAAGAAAATGAGTTTCAAACTAGCAACCCAGTCTGTTTTACCACTGAAAAAAAATCTAGCTTCAGTCATTTATAAAATGTAATAAATAATGTAAAATGTAATTTTGTAAAAAGTAATAAAATGTAATAAGCATACCTATTACCTAACAGCATGAGAATTAAATGAGAGCTATATTCCAGATTTGCTACTCAAACTCTCTTCGCTCTTCTAAGCTCTGAACCATAGGAGAAAAATTATAACATTGTTTTTATGAAAATATTTAGCAGTGTTGGTAATATTTCTTGGTAATATTTCTTCAAGGGGAAGCATCACTGACTTTCATTATTACAACTGTAACGTTTGTGTGATCTTTTAACTGCAGTGCTCGTGGCCTGAAGTAGCTTCAAAGGTGACGGTTCTGTACAATTCTGGCTGTCGCCATCGAATGTCCCATAGCTGAATGTCAAGCAGTGCCACGTGTGTGCTCTGCCTCCAAGAGCCTGATTGGCACCTCAATTGAAGCCCAGGCAGGCATACTTTACAGAGGAACAAAGCGTCGCAGAAACAATGGCTCTGGAAGCTCTTTTACATTCACATCACTCTCAGAGTGTCTGCAAATCATAAATGGGCTTCAAAGAGTGAAAAGTCACCAACTAGAGGATGCGGCATATGGGCTCCTAGACACGACTAACTGCGGGATTGGAAATGACCTGATCTGACCTCCTTGTCCAAACTTCCTGCACAGGAATCTCACCTTTACGCCTCTCAGCCTGACTCTCCGCCCAACAGCCAACACTTCTGCTCGAGGAAAGGAAAATTCAGGCTAACAGGAAAACTCCAGCCCCACACAGGAAGCACGCACAGCATCCTCTAAGGGGCCACTTTGGAGAGAACCAACACGGTTCTCCTCAGAGATCTGCCGTCAGCAAGGGCACTCGCAGCACAGGCTGGAGCTCTAGCGAGGCTTACGGAGGCAGACGGGGAATGGAGTTGTCTGCAGGAATCTGAAGTCATTCGAGACTTCAGTGATTTTCCCACGTGCATTTTTGCTGAATTTGTGTTTTTAGAAACAGGAAATTCAAATGTGATTTCTTCTTTAAAAGGCAAGAATATACTACTAAAATTTGTCTTTGAAATCATATATTGTTTTGTCTCTTAAATTTCCAAGATCTACAGATCTGATTACATGTAAGTGTCTCCATTGCTTCTCAAAGAACAGAACAGCAAGTTAGCAAATGGCGAAGACGACGTGTACATCTTAGGAGTGGCTAAGACCCTCTGCTGTGGTGTCAAGAGGAAAGGGCACACGGGGCCTGGGAGGACCCTTCTGCACTCGGCAGGTGGAGAAGCAGCTCAGCCGAGCAATGAAATGCTTCTGCCTCGGCCTCGGATGCTAACGCTGTCTTTATGTATCTAAATAACATTTATTTTATGTGAACAGTGGTTTTTATTTGTTTGTTTGTTTTTGTTTTTTGTTGTCTTTGGTGGTGCTGAGCATGGAACACAGGGCCTTGAACACATTAAGCAAGCCCTCCCCCACTGAGCTACATCCCCAGCCCTATCTTTGGTACACAGCAAACCATCATTATTGGTCCAAGTACAGGCTTCTTTAATTAGTGTTTTATTTATTCAGATATTTAATTACTCATCAAATAATATAATGAATTCCAATGAATCCAAGACCCATGCTAAACACTAGAACCTGTGGATAATTCACTTCTAAGGTGCTCCTGCCAAACCATTTCTTTATCTTCTACACTCTCAGAGGTGAATCTACTGTGAATTTTGAATGTATCACAAATGCTGATGTGAGTTGCCTGGATCATCTGTTCAAGATGGAAACTCACTCAGGCAAGTGCTGGTGGCCCTGGTGAAGGGCCAGCCTTGGTGCCTGTGTTTCTTGTAACTGACCAAGTCCCCTTACCCAAGGTCACTTCCCCACTCGGAGGCAGCCAGCATCGGATCAGAGTGTGGAACGGGGAGCGCGAGTGGAGGGCGTGCGCCTGGACTACTCGTGCCTTCGCAGCAGAACTGCACCCGGCCATCCCACCTGCTCTGGAGGGAGAGGCCCTGAGGCCCAGGAGAGGCCCTGCCGCCAGGCGGGTGGAGAAGCTGTTCAGCTGAGACGCTGACTCAGTCCCACTTCTCTGTCTTCTTTACCTCAGACCCAGAAATCCGCTCCAAGTCTGCCTTCCAGGGAGCTCAATCTGACATCCCTCTGGGTGTTTCCAACAACGACACAGGAGCAAGCACACACTCTTACCCTCGGATACACAGACAGCAAACCTGAACTTAACCTCAATCCTGTGTAAAACAACTCAAATGGGTAATGGATTTATATGGAACACAAAAAAACATAAAATTTTAAGAAAAAAATCCAGGAGAAAGCATTCATTGTGTGAAAAGGCCGCCAAGATCATTAGTCATAAGGAAAAGGCACAACCTCGCTACTGCACACTTGAAGTTTTCAGAGAAATGGAAACGTAATTAAGGAAAAAAACAGCTATGCATGAAGAAGAACTTTATTCCTCATAACTAAATCTGGGGACAGCCCAGAGTCCCTGAATGTGTGGATTTTGAAACAATCTCCATGCTGTGGAATGCTACTTATTTATAAAAATGGAAAAATCATTGATACAGCAGCACAGATGAATCAAAAGGAAGTTTCACTGAGAGAAAAAGGCCATCTCTCCAAGGAGATGGACCGCTGATTCCGCTGACACTGGGACTTCTGAAGTGACAGAACTGTGGAAGTGTGGACAGACCAGTGATCACCGAGGCCTGGGGCTGGGAAAGGGCCACAAAGGGCAACAGGAGTGACCCCGAGACAACTGCTGTGTCTCCCGACTGTGGGCTGGATACACAAGCACACGTGAGAAACCGCATCGGCTAAATGCGCACACCAGTAAGTACACGTCAACCTGGACGATGTGGAAAACCTGGGGTCTGTCCGTGGTGACCTCCTGGCTGTGATCCTGGACTAGGTCCTACAGGAGGTCAGGAGGAAGAGCAGTTCCACTGAGGGTGTGAGGGATCTCCTTTCCTGTTTTTATCTTTTCTTAAAATTACATGTGACTCTCTACTCATATCAAAATAAAAAGTTAAATTTAAAAATGTAATGCTTATCATTAAGTGTTATGATAATAAACTATATATTACCTTTTAGGGCTTTTTTCTATTTGTTCCACATACTCTCCAATTATTCTACATGACAGAATGACTACTAAGATTTGTCTAGCCCGTGACTTTTTTCACTTGTTTTTACAGCTGATTAATACTCCAATCTGTGACTATAACAACTCATGCGCACATTTCCCTACTGCTGCTCTTGGGGCTGGTCTCAGTTCCTGTTATTACACGCAGTGTGGTAAACAATTGAGCTCTTGGTATGCAAGTATTTCTAGTTCGTTGATGTGTTTCTTTCATTCCTTCTAATTTGGGGCTTTTTCTGCATTCCTTTTAAAACTTCGATATGTTTAGCCATATTCTTTCCAAGTATAAAGATAAGGCACTGTTTCCTTCAAAGCATTATCTTTGCATTTCCATAGGTCTGGTGTATACAACATGTTTTCCATAGTCACTTCTGTGTTTTAAATTTGCATTATTTCAACTTCTTTTGCCATAAGTTGTTTAGATTTTTTTAAATTTCCAAATATGTAGGGGCTACTTTATTAATCATTTTTAGTGGTTATTCTTTTACATTTTTAGTTGAAATTAGTTATCCTGAGAGAATGTCATCTGCATGGTACCTAAACTTTGAAATGCACTCTTTCCTGCCTCGGGGCCTAGTCCATGATCCATCTGATGACTATGCCGAATACACCCAAGAAAAATGTGTGTACTCTAACTCGGAGGCACAAAATCCACACATCTGCACTATAATAAGCTTATGTTCACTCCAATCATAAATCACATCTTTGATTCTCTTTCTCTTTGTTCTTTGGCCCTTTCCTTTCAGTGACTGAAAGGTGCTGAGGTCTCCCTTTACCTAAAGTTCCCAATATTTCTATCCCTTTTTCAAACATATACATATAGTTTGAAGCTAATTTGTTAGACACAAATAGAGTTAAAATAACTGTACCTTTTTAGTGAATCAAAACTTTGACTTAGGTAGTAACACTAAAAACTTGTTTTGCCTTAATGTCAATTTTTTTGCAATTATAATAGTTGAATCGTTTGTTTTCTTTCCTAGCTTTCTGAAAAAGTGAATTCATTACTATGAATACATAAAATTTTACTGTATTCTATTGAATACTAGAAAAAAATCAACACCCAGTGCCTTGGATTATACTGGAATTATCACCTGTGATTCAAGATCTGAACATGATACTTAATTTTATAGTAAACTTTGCATTCAACTTTAAGTTTTAGCCATTTCTTCAATTATTAATAAATCATGGAAAATGAAGCATAAGCCTTCTTTGTTTCCCTCTAAACAATCTTATTACATGTATACAGACAACTCCTCCTAATAAAGAAAGAAAAGAAGCTTGCAGTTTTTTAAAAGCTTTGACAGAAGTCCACCCTGCAGTGAAGGGCAGGGATGGTCTTGCCTCTGCATCCCAACAAGCCGCTGCCTTCACAACGACACTGAAGCAGGTCCCAACCTGTCCCTGTTCTCTTGTCATTTTAGGCAGGCAAATATAGAAACAGCTATGCAGTTAAGGTCATTTAGAAGAAAAGAGAATCAGAAGAATAAACGCTTGTCTAAGTGTCTCATGCATTAATTTAGTAACAGAAATAAACTGTCCTCTTTTCCATTAAAATGAGTCAGGTCAGAAAGCACTCACAAGACAATGTTCAGGCAATGTAAAATATTTAGCTGAAGTCATTAGGACGAGTCCCAGCTGTAGCAGTCGAAGAAACCAATCTTTCCACGAATAACACATTTTGGACTCTTGACAAACAGCATATTCTAAAGCTTTGTATTTAGCAAGCTGTCAGGAAATCTCCACAGGAAATAAGGATGTGCTTTCCCCGTGCAGTGGATGGTCGAGGGTTCAGTAAAACGCTGCCTGTTTCATCTGGGGCATTTTGTTTCGTTAAACTGTTTAATTGAAAAAGAAAACTCCATTCTTTTTTTTTTTTTTTTTTTTTTGGTGCTGGGGATTGAACCCAGGGCCTTGTGCTCGCAATGCAGGCACTCTACCAACTGAGCTGTATCCCCAGCCCTCCATTCTTAATTTAAGAAAATAATGGAAACAGACACTAGCCGTGGACCAGAGCCTGGCTTAACCTGCTTTTCCAAACAAAGGCGAAGAGACAACAAGGCTGATGGCGGTTTCCACCCTTGGCTTTCTAACTTCGTCCCCCTGCACACGGCCACCCGTGTATCTTCCCAACATGGTTCTAATCCCGCGACGCCCCTCAACCTCTCATCTTTACAAATACTGCACTGATTACAGTTCTGTATTGGTGAATTTCACCTTGTCTCTCAAAGCTGGGTCACCTCCTACGTGGGTGCCAGTTCACATCTGCAAACGCACTTCCCTGTACCCCTGCGTGGACCCAGTGCGGGCCATCCTCGGGCTGTGCGTAACCCATTCTTCAATCACTCTGGGTTCTCCAGGGCAGGTCCCTCTTCTCCATACGTTCCAGTGGTAACAATCCTTGGTCGCCCTGCTTGGCTCAGATCTCATCTCTTCCATGAACACTGCCTCAAGTTTGCTGCCCCCATGAGATTAAAAAAAAAAATCATCTCCTGCCTCTGAATTAGTCTTTAGCACATTGTGTATAGAAACAGGATGAGTGGCTCCTGTCACATCACGCATTTGCTGCCTTCAGTCTACCTGCAACTGTCTTCCTTCTCTCCATACAGTACCGCACTCCCTCTTTCCTGTGTACCTGAAATTCCGCCCTCTGGCTCCCAGGACTTCCCTCCTGCAAGTCATTCTTTTCTTTACCAATCATCAGTGTCTGTCCCTCTACCTACCCATCTCCACCTGCACATGAAATTGTTTCTTTATCTTTTAATAAAAGTCCTCCCACAATCCAACATTACCCTCTAAACACTATCCTATCTCTACTTCCTTTCCAGGAGAAAATGCCTAATGATTACTTCTAGCTTCTGTCTCCATCTCTTCACCTCCATTCCTCCTGACCTGGCTTTCTTCCGACTGGGCTTCCCTGCCTACAATCCCATGCTGTCCCAAAGATCACCAGCTATCACTATATTATCAAATCCATGCTTTGGTCTTCCCCTGAACAAACTCAACAGTATACATTACAGCTAAAAAAGTTGTTTTTCTTTATGAAACGACACTCTCCACATTTTTTCCTATGACTAGCATCTCCATTGTAAGGTTACTTTGGCCAACTAATCTGCAGGTGTTTCACGAGGCTGTTCCCTAGGGCTCAGTCTCTTTGCTGCCTGGCCCTGTCCCCACCTCCCTTCTTTTCTCTTCTCTTCTATTTTTTCTGAAGATGATTTAATCTAGTCTCCTTTCTTTAGCCACCTACATTTTGATGACTTCCAACCAGACACCTTCAGTCTTGATTTCATCAATGAACTTAAAACTCATGTCTAAACGTCAACTTGACCTTTCTGCTTAAACGTCTACTAGGCATTTTGAATTCAACATGTCCAGATCAGAACTTCAGTCCCGTCCCTGCAGCCTGCTGCTCCTTACCTTGACTTAGTGAGGCCCACTCCACTCATGTGGATGCATCAGGCCAGGGCCTCACTTCCCCATTTTCTACGTCTAGTCCACTACCTGGTGTAACATCAATGCTTTTGGTCTGACCTAGAAGAACCTCCAGAACCTGACCCCCGCACCTTCCCTCACGGTCTCCCCCTCTCCACCTAGGTTGCTTCATTTTGTGCAGCCCCTGCTCAGGACTCATCTCAAGGGCTCAGCAGAGTCTGGCACGCTGCACACACTCCACTGCTGGCCTCCCCTTTGTTTACAGTTTGTACGACTACCTATAGTGAGCACACTCGCTCTGCCCATGGACGTCAAAGGAGAGGAAGCCAGTCTGCTTTGCTGCACCCTCATGCCTACGGTGATGCCTGGCACATAGAATACAGTTACTGAATGGCCCCAGACAGTCTTTGCCTCGTGGCTGTGTAATTCCAACCTCTGCCTCCATCTTCACACAGCCCTCTTTTCTCTACCTCCAAGGAGGTTTGCCGCTGAATTTAGAGCCCACCATGGAAAATGCAAGATGATTTCCCTTAAGATCCTTAACCAATTACAGTTGTACAGGACTTTTTCTAATTCAGATCACATTTACATGTTCTGGGACAGAATCAGATCTTTTGAGGGACACCATTCAACCCACTGTAGAAATTGACATGCTTTTTTAAACTTAGGCAGTTCATTTTGGCCACAACATGTGGTTGTCCTTACCTGACAATGAATAGGATCTGAGGCCATCAAGCTATTATAAAGCTTCGGACAGTGAGGATGTGAAACACAGGATGGAGATGGGCTATGTTTAAGGCACATCTGTTGAGCAACACAATCTGAGGATGAATCCTCTTACAAAAGTTTACAGGCACTGCAAATGAGACTAAATTAACTTAATTTTAAAAAATTTAAAGTGAAATCATTCTCTATCCATTTGCTAGTTTCTTATCACATGAAGCAAAATGGTTGCAGATATGTTACCAACTAAAAAGGTGTATTCAAGATAGTTTTAATTAAACATTAACTTTTAGGGCACATGTGAAATACATGTGGAGCAACTCAGGTAGAAGATCTAAAATTAGTTCATCATTATATTAACTTCATCTATATTAGCTTTAACCAACAAACACTGATCCAATTGGCTAGATGCAATTTTCAGTTTCATTTTATACAACCAAATCAATTCTTGATTGAGTCAAGAAACTGTTAAAAAACAGTTGTAACATCAAACAATGACACAACTAGTTCTTTCAAACTCTTCAGTGATGGAAGGGGAAACAGCTCCCACCTCACTGTGCGAGGCCAGCGATCTGCTGACCCTAGAGCAAGACCATGACATGGAAAGAAAACAACAGACTCACATGTGCAAAGCAGAAGTGAAACTTGTTTAAAAATGTGTGTGTGGTATGATCTTGGGTATTAAAGAAGAAAGCCTAAGGAATCAGTAAAAATCTATGTAATAAAATTTAGAGAGGTACAGAATATTAAGGTACTGTATAAAAACCTATCGTGTTTTTAAAAAGCAGCATTGGTTAAAGTGAAATTGAAGTTAAGAAAGCAATTTCATTTACAACATTATTAAAAAAATAGGAATAAATTTAACAAATGAAGTATAAACTTTGATCCTACAAACTGAACATTTCGGTTAAAAGACAAGTAAAAGAACCTAAATAAACAGGAAGACGTTGCACGTTTCTGAGTTGGAATGTTAATCTTGTTAAGATGACAATATTCCCCCACTGGCATACAGACTCCGCAGTCCCTATCAGAATCCCAGCTAGCTTCCCTGTAGACACTGACAAGGTGGTGCCAACCTTTACACGGAAATAAAGGGACTGAGGAGAGCAAAATAAAAAATAAAAAGAAATCCAAACTTGGAGAACTACCTACAAAATTAAAATAACTAAGATAATGTGGTAATAGGGAGAGACATTTATAAGACCAAGAAGAACCTAGAGTCCAGAAGGAATTCCTCACGTTTACAGTCAACATGGCAATGATTGTCTCATGGGGTACAAAGACTAATGGACAAGAAAAGACTGTCTTTCCAACAAATGGTACCAGAAGAATGAGTGACCACTAGTAAAGAATGACGCCTGGATCTCTAACTTACTCCATATTAAAAAATTACTTCTGAATGGGTCATACGCCCTAGGAAGAGCTAACACTCCTGACTAGCTTTTCTTAAAGAATATCATCCAAAAATGAAAAGACAACCCACAGAATGAAAGAAAAATATGCAAATTTTCTACCTGACAAGGGATTTGTTATCTATAATACATAGTTAACTCTTTCTAACTGTGTAATACACAAAGACAGTCCAGCTAAAAGCAAAGGTTTAGAATGAACGTTTCTTCAAATAAAATATGCAAAGGCCAATAAGTAGATAAAAATAAGATCAACATCATCAGCCATCAAATAAATTCAAGTAAGCACACCTGGGAGATAGCCCTGCACACCCACTGGGATGACTTCAATAAAAGGGGAAGACAAATGTCGAAGGTCAGAAGAAAGCGGAGCCCCGGCTCCTTGGAGGTGAGAGCATGGAAAGGGTGCTGCCCTGCAGCTCTGGCAGGTCCTCCGAAGACCAAACCCGGAGGGACCACGGGATCCAGAAACGCTGCTACTGCACATGCTCCCCCAAACCCGAGAACTCATGTCCACAAGAAACTTCTACCCCAGTGTTCACAGCACCAGTACTCATAGTAGCCAAAAGTGGAAAGAATGCAAATATCCATCAGTGATGAACCAGTCAAGGGAGCACATCCACACCGTGGGATAGGGCCTGCTGCGCTCTAGAAGGCAGGGGTATGGCTACAGCAGGGCTGAGCCCTCAGAGCACGATGCGAGTGACAGAGTAGGTCCCGCAGGCCGCATGCTGTGTGACCTATGCGCACTGTCCACAGAACAGACAGAAGTAGGCAGCTGAGAGAGAGTGGACACAGGGTGAGGTCAGAGGGCAGGGCTTCTTTGGGGGGTAATAAAATTGTTCTAATTTTGACCATGGTGACAGGCACACAACTCTATAAATATACTAATCACTGAGTTACATGTTTTTAATGGGTGAATTTTGCAATATGTGAATTATATGTGAATAAAGTTGTATAAAGAAATAAAATAGCTGTCACTACTTGCCACCATGCAAAAGAAAATGATCTGTTTTAAACCACAGAGATGGAGTAGGGGGTTGTTTCATTTAGAAAAACTGAAACTTTCAGGAATTAGACATTGAAATGTCTTTAATCCAGGGAGTTCCCGCACACAAAACTAGGGGAAGGACTCTGGAGGCACATCAGCCTATCCCTGGCTTTCAAAGGTCATGGCGGTAACAGCCAGGATGTGCTGCCACTAGAGGTCAGGAAAACGCAGACAATGGCAGCCTGTGTCCCAGCTGCCCCCACGACTCCAGAGGGTGAATTTCAGACTTCCCTTGCCAGAGCTTACCTGCCAGAGCTTACCTGCCAGAGCTTACCTGCCAGAGCCTGTGGCACCTCTCGCCTGCCGCTGGAGAAACGGGCTCCATCCTCTGCCTTTCAACTGCATAAAAATCCTTAGAAAATTAAAAAACAAAAATGGGATTTCTCCAAATATGAAAGAGCAAAACGCCTTTATATATAGAAGATCCATAGCAATGATAGTATATTTCCAAAACAACATTGAAAGTAGAAATACGAATAAGCAGATATTTCAGAAAATAATTTTGAATGGTCAATAAAAATGTTCAAAGTTCAACCTTACTAAAGGGTGATGCCAAAGAAATCCACTGAAAGATTTTTAAAATGCTTTTGAGATTTGATCCAGTAACTGCATATCTGAACTCTATGCTGAATGCTAATCAGAAGTCCAGTCAGAGTCACATGCTTACATTTATTTAACAGAATATGCTAGATACCCAAAACGAAAACACCTGATAAATGCTTGCAATGAAATTTTACATAGAAATTTTAAAATGATATTTATAAAATAGCTGTAAGGACATGAAACAAATTTAAGTTCTAACTGATAGTTTCATATCTCTTTTCTGTTCCCCATGTCCCTTCCCCAATCCTCAACGCTATTTGTGAAGTCCCCAAAGAACACTGAAATGGGGCAGTTAGCAACTCCAGAAGCATCTTCTGCCTCTCCCTGGGAACTTCCTCTGCTTCCCAGGATCCAGGCAGGCAAATCTGAAGATGCAGCCAGTTCAGGAGTTTCACCTGTTCCTAGCAATCTAACTGTGTGGAAGAAACTCCAAAGAGAAGAAGAAAGTAAACTTCTTAGGGGAGAAAAAGCATGCAGAAACAAAGAAGGAAAAAAGAAGTAAAATAATGTGGGAACACCATGGTTCCTAGTGAGCCATGGTGTGATCTGCAGAGAGGGGTGGCAGGGTACCAAAAAGAAACAAATCACTAAACCCAAAGAACATGGAGAGTCAAAGACCTAGGAGCTGAAGCCCTATTATAAAGACATTAGGCATTCTGTTGGATTCCCAAAGCTGATTTCAGGAGACCAGAGGCACCGCTCGCTGGATTCTTGACATTGATACCTATCATTCGGGGCTCTTGAGTTTTGAGTACACAGCTGCCAAGATGGTTTGCCATCTCCATTTTTCTTACTTCTCCATCTGTGGTATGGAGAAAAATGAGTGGCACCCAACTTGGTCACATCCCAATCCTTCAAACTTAAGAATTTGCACATCAAGGGGAATTATGTTTGCAGATGGAACCAGAGACTCCTCAGCTCACCTGGATTATCTGGGTGGGACCGACGCAATAACAGGGTTCTTATAATGCAAGAGGGAAGCAGGGTTCTGGGGAGACGTGATCGTGGAATCGACCAGAGTGAGTGATGTGAGGAGGAGTCCTCTTGCCCTTGCTAGCTAGCTTTCAAAGTGTAGGAAGGGAGCCATAGGCCAAAAGATGCTGATATCCTTTAGATCAACTGGAAAGGGACCAGAAATGAATTTAGGCTGGTGCCCCCAGAAGGCAGGCAGTCCTGTCCTTGATTCAGCTTAGTGAAACCCAGTTTGGACTTCTGAACCCCAAAACTATGAGACTAAATTTTTGCTGTTTAACCACTAAATTTGTGGTCATGTTACTGCAGACATAGGAACAAACACAGCACGTGTGCTATACTCTCTTTAAGAAAAGAAATCAGTATTTCCTTCCTGAGCAAAGTGCTATAGTTTAACTGACTCTCTTGTTTTGCTTTGGACTGGAAATGTAGATTATACATCAGTGCTTTCCTTCTCACCTCTAATACTTTTCATTTTTTTTCTAGAATTGAATGCAAAAGGCTATTTTTGACAACAGCAAACATTTCCTTAGAGAAAGTAAACAAGTGACCCTGTTTCTTCTGGTGATTGTTATTTGTACCTTGAATTGAACAGGCTTGCTTGACTGGACTGAAATATGGGTCATGTTATTTAAAGAACATGATTTTACAATAAACAAAAGAAGTGGCTAATAAATCAGAGCAGTACTAAATCATAAAAAATAAGAAGATGCAAAAGGTGAGTTAAAAGGGAAGAAGAAAATAAATTTGGAGAGGAAGTTCAGAAACCTGCACTCTGATTCTGGTTTACTCATTGAGCAAAAGTGGGCAGATCCCAGAACTTCATAGCTCTCAACTTCACCCTGTCCAATGTGAGCGGTGGATGTGGTATGTGATTTGAGGCGTCCACTTCTCAGTGTATCAAGTTATCAATTTGCCAAATTCATTCTTTGAAGCTGGCAACGAGGCATGAAAACAGAGAAAGCCATGCTCCCTGAGGTGCAGAATTATTGTCTTATTCTAAGGGTAGGCACAGAGACATCGACATCTCATGGCATCTCTCGAAGCACGATGAAACATTTGGAAAAACTGAGAGTGCAGCCTGGAAACAGTGCCACAGGAGCTCTTGGCCTCTTCAGAGCCTCTGATCTGCGCAGGAGCTCAGCCTCAATTACCCACATGCGAGGCTTCAGGAGCCATTAGCTTTGCAGTGTGGACAACTGGTCAGCATCCTCACACTAGCTACCTTAGGACTTATGCCAGCAAGCGCTGCGGGAGGCAGCCGGAAGTGATGTACTTGGATGAAATTGAACTCTAAGCGGAAAGAGTAACGTTACTCGCCAAAGGTGAACACATTTGCAAAATGGATTAGGAATTCAGTTAGCATTTCAATATTCGCATTTTTGTAATATGTTCAAAAATCTCTCCCAAATCCTTCCCCTAAAAAATGAGAATTAAAATTATCTAAATACACAAAACACTGAAATCTACTTGAGTACATTATATGTTATATAATATTCTTATTCTTATTTGGGATTTATTTTTATATGAACATTGTAACTTGCTTTTGTGAGTTAATCAAGCAGGAAGTGAAATTCTATTTTTAAAGAAAATAGGACTGAAAAATATTTCTGAACTTGAATGATTTACCCTTAAGCATTTTCTTTCTTATTTTTACATATGCTAAAAGGAAAAAATAGCCAATTAATATGTTTCTGTGCTAAAAGCACTACCTAAAGTAGTTCCATGTAAGAACAGGGCTCCTGGGCTTGCGCTGGGCTCAGTGGTAGAGCACCTGCCCAGCATGTGTGAGGCACTGCGTTCGATTCGTAGCAGCACATAGAAATAAATGAATAAAATAAAGGTCAACATCTAAAAAATATATCTAAAAAAAAAAAAAAAAAGAACAGTGCTAATTCCTGGTAACTATGCCCACACGGCTTCACTTCATGGTGAATGCAGAACTATAATGACTGAAATCACCGCTCTACACTGCCGAGGGGGAGGAGGACGTGATCACATGACATGCTGCACTGGGCAGCCACTAAACAAGTGAATGAATGAATGAATAAATAAATAAATAAATAAGACCCTTGTCCAAAGCCAGAGCAGCACAGATGCCAGCAGAACTGTAAATGGTAATTTAATTCCAAACTGAACTGAGACGGCATTCATGCAAGCTATTTGCAGCCTTGTCAGAGGAGTTTACAGGCTAATTATTCTGGGGCACAAAAGCCCAGTGACAATCTAGCCATGCCTCACACTCGTCTCAGAAGAATAGGCTTAAATGCCATTAATTTCCCCGCTGATTCAGAGTTGATTCTTACTTAGGTCTCGGTTAATGCCAAGTGAGCATCCTCGCCAGCACTCCAGGGCTCCAGGTCTGTTACTCATCATGTGCTTTGCTGCCGGTGGCATTGTCACTGGCCCTAAATGGGCTTTGACTTCCTTGTGCTGCCTGGGGGTGTTTGTATCCCAGTCGCCATATGGCAGCCACTGCCAAGCCAGTGGTCCCTGATTCTTTCCCAGATTAGTCATCACAGGAAAGGGCAGCATTCATAGGAAGGCCTGCTCAGTGAGCAAATGACAAGGACTCCACGAGGCTCAAAGTCAAGCACAGGAAACACAGGGGATTACTTCAGAGAGACCCACACGGGTCAGAATCAGGGAAGCTCTAGACTAACACAGAGCTTCCTATCCACCCCCCGACGACCGCCAAACGCTCATGGCTGCAGGTCCCTGGGAGTCACCTCTACACCCTCCACACTTCCACGTCTTGTGTCTCCTTCCTGCCTGAGCATGCTTGGCTTGTCTGCGTGATGTCCCTCTTCAACAAGCAGAAGGTTTTCTCAAAAACACAATTTTTAGCATTTCCCTGACATTGTTTAGCATCCTGTCGAGAGTGTCAGACTGCGACCTGTTAGCTCCAGGACACAGTAGGATTTGCTTTCTGGTGAGGCAGAAAGGAAACTGTCATCTGGTGGGCAGGGACATAAATTCCAGGACAGACTTCAGGTAGCATCCTAGCTGCTGACACAGGAGGCGCACAGACCAAAGAACGAGGGAAGCACAAGGAAACGCAGAAGGAGTTGTACTCCAAGGAGGAGTTAAGGATGGTTTTCTGAGCTGAGAAATGGCATGCGGAACTTTTGGGCTGCAAGGACCTCAACAGAAAGCTCTAGACCTGTGCCGTAAGTCTGTGCAGTCTGGGCCCAGACTAGGGTCAGGCCTAGGTGGTCAGTGCATAGCAGCCAGTAGCCAGGGCAGGGAGGGCACATCCAGAAGGACCGGTATCTGTCACTGTCACGCTTAGACAGTTCCCTGGGTGATGCCGTCTATGTTTATGTAGCAATTCCTTCACAGCATGAACACTGGTAAGACGTGTTGATCAGATAGTGACTGATGCTTCTGCTGCCATGCCAGTGACTAAAGATGCTGTTATATATTCACAGAAAAGAAATCAAATGGGAAAGAACATTACACAACAGATTGTGAGAAAAAGATTTTCAGTTGTGTATCTTATCCAACCCTAAGTTACTTGTTCATTGTCACATATTTTTTTATATTCTTGCCAGTCCGTCCCACAAAATTGAGAATGACTCAAGGAACATAGACACTTGTGCAATGTACTGACTAGACTGCTTAAACAGTACATGCTCAAAGATCAGCCATGGCCCATGGCAGAGAGTATCAAGGTGACAGGAGTTCTGTAGGGTTCCGGCTGGGGTGTGGCAAAAGGTATATCCAAGGAAACAAGGCCTCGGTTTCTTTTTCCCTCTATCTTCTGCTTCTACTGCTTTGCCTTTGCGTTCAATGCACTGTACTCCTGAAGATGGATCTCAAAGAATAGAGAATTTCAGCAGGTAGTGACAAAGGCAAGGACATTTTTGAAAGGAACAACCTGATAAAGATGAAGATCATAATTGGCAAAGCAGCCCAGACTGGTTGAAGGACAGGACAATGAGAGAAGAAAGAGGGAGCCTTGGCAAGACAGTTGGGACATGTTCCAGGAATGAAAG
Source organism: Glaucomys volans (assembly GCA_020662805.1). NCBI lineage: Eukaryota > Metazoa > Chordata > Mammalia > Rodentia > Sciuridae > Glaucomys > Glaucomys volans. The sequence goes on along the minus strand of JAJEJO010000715.1, from coordinate 548,007 downwards.
GAGAGGTCAAATTCTCAACTGACATTGAGGAGCTTAAACATCATTTAGTAGGTAGAGAAATTGTCATTAAAGGTATGAATGGTAGGGCAGTGGCTAGATCAGAGTCATGATTTAAGAAGTTCACTCGAGCAGTCCTGTTCACATCCACTCATCTACCACTCATTTTAATAAAACAGAAACATACATCACATGCGGTGAGAGTAGAGAGACCAAGGTGATGAGCCTGCTTGTAGGAGAGTGCGATCTAGAGAGTCACTACACAGCGGGAGCCACAGCTCTGCCACCCACACAAGGGATCAACATCCTGAATGCACGGAAGGAATCTGAAGGAGTCCAACCAGAGAGATTATGGCTGGACGTTAAAAAGTCCAAACAAGAGGCTAACACAAGAATGAAGCAGGAGGAAGTAGAAAGTTTAAACCACCAAACTGCTGCACTCAGAACAGAGAGCAGAGAGAGAAGAAAGGCCACAGAAACACATCTGAGCAACCTGACCTCCATTTTGGTCAGCGGGACAATGTAAAGAATCAAAATCAGTGAATGTTTTCAAGCCGAGGCAAGTAGCCTTCACCCAGGCACTCTTCCACTCATTAATTTGTACATATTTATAAAGCAGTGACCATGTTCCAGTGGCATTTTCACTGTTCAGGGACATGAAAATGCGAGTCCTCGTGAAGCTCACTTTCTAGTAAGGGACTGAGGATTGACGCCATGAGCATTAAAATAGCGTGGCATGCCCCAGACTGGGAACCAGGGAGAGAGGTGGCTTGTAAATGATGATTTAATCTGACAGTATCTGAGTTAGAGGAGTTGATGAGAAGTGAGTTTACATGGAGATGAAGACCAGAGACAGAAACCGTTTCTCATTCCATATAAATTGTTCAAATGATGAGGATAAATGAACTCATTAAAAAAGAAAGTGCAGAAAAGCAAAAATAGTGCTAAGGACAGAATCTTTAGAAATACTTACATTGAGGAAATGGGATGCTGAATAAGAATCAGTTGAGGAGACAAAGGAAGTGGGATGAAAATCTGGAAGCAACAGTAAATGCTACGAATATCAAAAAATACAATATTAAAATAACAAGAACAAAAAGCAAAGAGTTTGCACTGTTCAATTCAGCTGGAGTGTGAGGATGTAAACCAACAGAGGCCAGTTATCCAACAGCTGTGGGGGCAGAACTGAAGCTTCCGCATGACAGGAAGGAGAGGCTGGCAAAGGGTGGAGGGAGTAGTGCGTCCACAGAGGCTCTTCTGAGGCCACAGCTGTAGATGGTCACAAGCAGAAGAATGGAAACATGGAACCAAAAACACCCGGGGAAGGAAACGGGCCCCTCTGCTCACGGTGTTCAGGATGCATGCTGCGGCCTGCACATGCCCACCCAAGTCGCTTCCCAAGAGTGGGGGCTTTGGGGACATGATTGGGTCAGGAAGGTGCAGCCCTCATGAATGGATTAGTGTCCTTCTCAGAGAGGCCTGGCCAGATGTGGTGCACGCCTGGAGTCCCAGCTGCTCAGAGGGGCTGAGGTGAGAGGTACCTTGAGCCCATGAGTTCAAGATCAGCCTGGGCAATGTAGTGACACCCCATTTCCATCAGCTACAAAAACAGAAGAGGCCCCCAGAGCTGCCATGCCTTTCAGCCATGTGAGGGACAGCAAGAGGGCGTCTTTCTAGAGGCCAGGATGTGGCCCTTCTCAACAGCTGGTCTGCCTTGATACTGGACTTCCCAACCTCTTCAACTGTGAAAAATTAATTTCTGTTTTTTGTAAGCCTATCTGGTCATAGTGGCCCAAACAGACCAATCCAAGGCAGAAAGAGACGGTGAGAAACGAGGCAGGAGTGCGAGGGGAGGCCAGAGGCTGCAGTCAGACAGGCCCATACCCTGACACCTCAGAGGGAAACCCGTCCTGGCTGCAGGGAGGTGGGCGGCTTGGAAACGCCAAGGGAGAGGGCATCTGAAGGAGCCGCAACGGAAGGAAATCATGGTTCAACAAGATTTGAATCAAATATTACGCACCATCTCAGGAGGCTCAGTTGCAGTTAGAAGGCATTTATTTATCTGGAACAGACCAACACATGTGACTGTGACTTACTCGTCGGCCTTGGCTGCCCGGGGCAGAGACAAAGAGCTGCATGATCCCAGTTGCCCGTCTGGTATCTACAATCTTGCTACTGGCGGGGACTGGGGTGATCCATCTGGTGTCAGAGGAGACACAAAGGGTTTTTCTCTCCACGTTCTCCATGGTTTGTTTCATGTCTTTGATGAAAAGAAGCTGTATGCCAAAATGAAGAAAGCAAAGTCACCCAAACACAAGGCCCCCATCCGTCACTGACAGGGCTTCAGACTTTCTCAGCCCCCTTGTCGTGCTGATGAGTGAGAGAACTGCCGGAAACCTGAGGAGAACCGTGCCCAGAACGTTAAACCAAGTGGGAGGAATTCCCTCCCCAGCACGGAGGCCAAGGCCTCCCACAGCAGCAGGGAGGCCACCTCCACCTTCAGAACCTCCCGGTTACAGGCCAGGAGCACAAAGTACGATCTGCGGCTTTTCCAACGCATCCTGGGGACGCCAGTCAGTGCCACTTGGTCCTTGTGGACACGTCCAGTTCGGGCCTCTGTGGAGGGGAGAGGGCATTGAGCTCTGACGTGCAATGGTCATGGCTCAGCTCTCAGGCCCACCGTCAGGATCAAACTGGAAACACGGTGAGTGGAGTCTGAGTGTCAGGAGTGAATGAGTCAAAGACACAACTCATGTAAGACTTTAGACCGTAAATAGCCCACCCCCCCAAAACAGGAATTTCAGTTTTAAAGGAAACCATTTTGAAAACACAGGCTTAAAGGGAGGCCTATATTCATGTAATCCAGCCACTTAAAATTAGGAGGTATCTCTCATCAAAGAATTTTTAAACTACTACCGCTTCTCCTACACAATTAATTTTGCTAATGGTTAAGTTCCTCAGTGAGGCAGCGTCATTCAGGCTCAGCTCTGCTCTTTCCCAAGCAAGGGGTCTGCTGAAAGGGCGTCATAACAGGCGAAGAGAGGGTTCCTTTGTGCCTGTCGTTGGAGGGAGACAGAATGGCATCAGATTGGGGATAACTTCAGGCACTATCGCTGCTACCCGAGGAGATAAAGCAGAAAGCAGCCAGTGGCTCTGAGCTGTTTTGAAGCAAAGCCTCCCGGACAAGGCGTGTGTGTAACTGGAGCTCACTGCAGTCTGACCCGGGCCCCGGCTGGCCTGCTATTGCCTCTGTCATTCAATATCTCGGTTCTGAGGCATATGCTGCTGAAGGTGGGCACGTGGGTAAATGAGTACTGTGGTAAGAGCTTCCAGAACCGAGGGAGAAGGGAAAGGAAGGGCTGCACAAGGGAACACTCAGTTCCCTGCCCAGAGAGAGGGAGGGACGCGACCTCAGGCACATTAATGACCTCCCTGTGTCCTGCTCTTCCAAATGTACGAGAGCATCGTAATTCTGCACTTAAGTATGTGAAGCTCATTTTTAAAATAATGAGACCCAGGATGAGTACTGAGGTGCCTTTCAGTCTCACAGACAGCACGCGAACCCCGGAATTCCTCCTCGCTTAGTGGTTCACACAGTCCATGGACTTGGGACCAGCAGAGTGGCAGCACCTGAAAACCAGGTGAGACAGAACGTTCCCAGGCCCCTTCTCACACCTGCTGAATCAGAAACTGAAGGCGGCGTCGGCGATCTGCATGTTAACAAGCGCTCAGGGGATTAAGATAGATGCCACTGAACTAGTGAGAAGTCCCCTTCCTCCAGCTCCCATGCTCTCCCCACGACCCGAAAACACCAGGAGCTGGAACACAGAACGATACCAACTGAGGCTACTCCGTCCGTATTCCTGCCTACAGTTCCATCGCACACCCCGTTACTTACGTATTCCCTCATTCATTCACCAGCACCCTACGGAGAATTTAATATCGATTAAGACACACCGATGAGGCCCACGTGAATCATTAGGGGACAGCACGAGGCCACAGCCAGCACTGCCAGAATGAAGGATGCAGAGGATTTAATGAGGTTCCGGGTGAGGAGATGGCACAATCGTCACAGTGAGACAAGACAGAGCTTAGCCTGACGTTAGGAGAGAGAGACTGTAAATGGGTGAGGGTGACGGGGCAGGCAGTCCTCGGAAAACACCTCTGATAACTTCTGGAGCAACGTCCTGCCTTCTAGGATGAGGAAATTTCCGCAGTGGTTTCTGTGTTCACAGAAGGCAGATGAGGGACGAGGGTAATAGTCTTGGCCCGGGGTGAGACTTGGGCTCTCCCCTCTCGGGCAGGGGATAGGTGGTAAACTCTCCATTTCCTGCCTTGTAAAACAGAAATTTGAGTACAGTACTTGCTGATGAAATTTCTGGAAAGATTAAAGGAAATAATCAGTCTCTTTCCCAAACTGGCCTTTAGAGGGGTGCTAAGAAATACAAAGGCCGAGTTTCCAAATGAATTGGGAGCAGTGGGTTCCATGTGCTACAGGACTTCTCAGAACTTCCTTTCCAAGAGCTTGTGAGGGAATCATGTGCTACACTCCAAACTCACTGTGCTGTGGAGTCCCTTTATCCAGGGCCCTTTTAACATTTCCCAGGACAGGCAACCTAGAGGATATAAGACTGAGAGTGACCATCTCTGCGATGGCGTCCTGGCACAGAGTGGTGTCCATTTCACGCTGATTTAATTCAATTCTCTAAGACTAGTTACATTTATCTTAGACCTCAGCATCCAATAATAGTCCAACAATCTGAACACTTATGTCTTATGTCCCACAACAACAGCTAAGCATTCATTTTCTATTTCTTAAAACTTTTGCAGCTTAGCATTTACATAAAATGCATTTACATACAGAACTATATCCAATGGGTATTGGTTTGGTGTACATGCAAAGCATAGGGGTTTCATGTTGCATGTTGCAGTTAACAAAGACACTTCTTCTCCTCTGTGTGTCAGACACTGGGCCGGCAGGTTTGACAGGCATGGCAGAATACTTTCCTAGGAGACACTGGTGATCCCGTAGAGGGCAGGGATGCCCAGGTGTACTCTAAGTGCTGGGAGGGGAGAACATCCCACAGGCACCGGAGCAGGGCGCCCTGAACTCGGCCAGGGAGGAGGAACAACAATGGAGAGACAGCTCCACCAGGAGGGCCATTCCGGGTCTGGTCCTCCAGGGCAGCACTTACAATGAGCTGGGCTGTCACGTGTTCCCTACCGAGCACTTCATACATGCTGCCTGCAACACTCACAGGAAGACGTGCAAAGACCTTTCCATTTTAGACATGAGGTAAGGTGCTTAAATCCACACACCAAGATGACAGAGAATCCAAATCCAAATTTGTATAAGTGAATGCTCTTAACAACTATTCTATGCTTCCATCTTTGAAGACATCACAGATGAGAAGGAAACATGGTTGAAGTTTCTTTTTTTAATATTCTTGAGAATAAGAAAAAAATTCTCCAACATTGAAATCAGGAACAAAATGATTAAGGAAAATGATAGATTTGATTAAACACTAACATCTACACAGAATACTTAGAAACACTAACATGATCACCTACATAAGATAAACACTAACACCTACACGGTACATGGAATAGTTACAAACACAAGCAACAAACTTGGAAACCACCTGCAACCTAGATGACAGAGGTCTAAGTAGTCTTAAATAGTTTCTGAAAGTAAATAGGAAAAGCATGCTCTCCTCTACTGGGAAACACGGGCTCAGAACGGCAAGCACACAGAACACTACCAGCAACATTTGCGGATCGGCGTCTGAGGAGATGAACAAACTCACTCAAGTCGGCAGAACATAACTTTGTACCAGTTTTCTGGAGGAAAGTTTGACAACATGCATCCTACTGTAAAATGGAGTTCCCTGACCCCAAAGATTTCATTTCAAGGTATTTTTCTTAAAAGGATGTAGTTAAATAAACAGAGGCAAAATAATGAAATTGGCTGGGAGAAGAGAGCCTCTGCAAGACTAAACTGAACTCACATGGATGCGTGACATCCCTCCCACATTATTTTCTTTTCTTTCAAATGTATCAGGGAGATGCTGTGATCCCCAGTGCTCCTCTGAAACAAGTCTCTGGGGAGAGATCCCTGCAGGGTATTTTAGAGGGCAGTGAGCTAATGAGGGCCTTTGTAAAATTTGACTCTGGGACATGGAATTCAAAGTCATGGCTTCCTTTTCACATGGAGAATATTCTGCAATGCTGGAATATTAAAGAACTGAAGATCATGCTGAATTATAAAACTCCTTGCATTTTTGAAATGCCTTCCTTGCCTACATTCAGGCTTATTGACCAAAGGTCAGAACTTTCAATTCAATGATTGGAGGCATTTGTTTGAGATTCATAGCTTAAGGTTACAAGCATTAAGTCTTTTAGTATATGCAACTGTTTATCAGGACAATACCTGGCACCTGAACAGCCAAACCGCAACATCACATGCATCTCATCATGAACTTCCAAATCCTCTGGTCCTTTCTTAAAGAAAAAGAAGCTGTATGCCAAAATGAAGAAAGCAAAGTCACCCAAACACAAGGCGCCCATCCGTCACTGACAGGGCTTCAGACTTTCTCAGCCCACTTGTGGTGCTGATGAGTGAGAGAACTGTCAGAAACCCGAGGAGAACCGTGCCCAGAACGTTAAACCAAGTGAGAGTAATTTCCTCCCCCGGCATGGAGGGCAATGGCCTCTGAGAGCAGCAGGGAGGCCACCTTGACCTTCAGAACCTCCTGGTTACAGGTCAGGAGCACAAAGTACTTTCTGTGGCTTTTCCAACGCATCCTTTGATTTCTTAAAGAGACATTTAAATAGCTGGAAATGTTTCATTCTCTTAGAACTGTGATCTCATTTGTTAAAAAGTAAACACAATGACCGTTCCTTTAACATTCCCTTTCTGTACCTCCTAACACAATGCCCCTACTCATTTGAGTTTCTGCCAACATCTTTGGCTCCTTGCTGTCTTTTCTGCCGAAGTACGAGAAACTTGTAATCTCTGCTTTTCTCCAAGAAACGCCAGTGCTGCGCAGCAGTTCTCGCCTCCATGAGGAGAACAGGAAACAAGGAGTCGGCAGCAAGTGCTTCCAATCATGGTTCTGTTCCGGCTCATGGGAAGCAGCCCCTTCCTGAGGATGCACCCAGGGCCTGCGTGCGCTCAGCTGGTTATCTATCTCCTTCAAAGAAAGGCAAGCTGTCCTCAGAGGAGTGGTTCTGAGGAGGATAATTAAAAATCCACTCGCTGGCCAGTCCAGCCCTCTGTGCTACGGCAGCAGGATACACAGCGACGTCATGAGGGTGCCTGGCCAGGTGGTCCTCAGCACACCGACACTGCCCTGCCCACCCACCCTCTTCAGACAGCTCCCTGAAAGCCTGTTATGGTTCACCTGCCCAGACAGGACACTCATATGGAAATTCTTCTTTGGAACTTTATGTAGGCATAAAAGAAGCAGCAATGACTGAAAAAGAAAGGTGATATTTTAGGACAAAGTTTGCTAACATTCTAAAATGGCATACATCAAAAAGATGAAATCTGCATAAAATACATGATACAGAATTCTGACAAAATTGATGGTTTGGTTTTGTTTGTTTAATTTTCTTCAAGGAAAAAGTCGCCTGCAGTAACTCAAAAGTTGCCCACAATATTCCTCAGACACTTCAGTGCCAAGTCCCCCGTGGAGCATGCACAAGGCTGTTACGTTATCTTTTCCATCCCATCGTCTCTCGGTCTCTGAAGCATGCTGAAGGAATGTAAGGTGAGACTAATTCTGTGCTGTGCCAGACAGAAAGATAATGGAGTGAGTGACAGGGCATGAGATACTGCACACAAAGATGCCTGTAAGAGGAAGCTTCGAATGTCTGTGGATTTAAGAAGAAAATAACCCAAAGAATTAAAGATTTGTGAGAGTTAATCAAGTTGAAAGAGCCAAGAAATCAGAAGTACTTTAGAGGGGGTATAGGTTTTGATGTGATGGAAGTGGGTGTAGAAACCCAGGTGGCTGTGAAGAGAACATGGCTGATGTGGTGAGGGTCAAGGTGGAGCCCTCGGAGCAAAGGCAGTCTGTGCATCTCTGAAAAGCAGGACTCACAACCAGCCTGCCAAAATGAGGGCAGCAGGAAAACGCATCGCTGATGCTCAGCTTTGGCTACAGAATGCAGGCTCAGGGACAGGCCTCCACGACGGTTCTGCCCAGACCCCACATCCTCACATTAACCACACCTGAGCCAAATAGGCACTCGCCATCTAAACAGCACCCACGGCACTGTACAGAGGAAGGGCGTCTGTGCGACCTGCGTGCAAATCTGAAGGCAGCACTGTCCTGGGGGCTTCCAAGAGAAGCCACCACCCACTTCCAGTGCCCAGAGTCCAAGGAGCAGTCTTCAGAGATCCATCTTCCACTCTTCACATGCAATATATGCCAACTCCCGTCAGCACCACCGTAGATCCAAACCTGTCCACTCCGTCTCCACTGCCTGGAGCCTTTTCACCTGGACTCTAAAATGACTTTTCTGTCTATAGATATATTATGATTGTGGATATATTATCTGCTTTGCAAACAGAAAGCTTCAAAATATGATCTCATTAGATAGCCACATAAAACCTGTAAATGACTTCTCACTGCTTATTTTGTGCCTGGCACTGGTTAGGAGATGCAAACTTAGCAAAAACCAGAGAAAAATTCAATGACTTAAAGATGGAGTTCAATGCCATCCAGTGAGAGTTCAGGACGGAGAATCTAGAGAATCTTCTCAGCAGTCATGGAAGGCCCAGCCCCAGGGGTACAGCCCCTCCATCACACAGGTTCCAGCATCACACAGTGGCCACCAACACCCACAGTGAAGAGCAAGCACACAGGGGACCACACCTGTCTTAAAATCTCTGGGCCACGGTGACATCACTTCGACTCTCATTCCACTGGAGAGAATCCAGTCCACACTTAATACAAAGGAGATGGCGATGTACCTCTTCTCCCTTCCAGAGCAACCCGCTGTCAGGAGATCAGTGCACAGCTGGCTCTCTGGCCACCCTGCACCCTGTCTGTTTTAGCTGCCCCTCCACATCTCCCTGTGAGGACGCCACCTCAGACTGCAGCTGTTTCTCGGGAAGGCACTCCTGGGCAGCAGGTGGGGTCAGGACCCGTGGACCACCCAGGGCACATGCTTAATCCCTCACAGCGCTGATCCTCGCTCTAGGTTTTACACTGTATGCATGATGGTTTATTTGGTACCGTTTCATCACTAGATTTTAAGTTCCTCATAAACAGGGGTCCCCCTCAATGATACCACTGTATCCCTCCCCAGCATAGCACCTGAATATGGATGCAGTGTCTGATTATTGTTTCAACATTTTAGTTTCTTTTAGCAGTTTTATCACATGACACTGTAATTCTGCAGAGAACTTTCATTAGAGCATCTCTCCCTACCGCCTGTCATCATGCATTCAACAAGCGGGTGTTATGCACAAAACAAGGTACGTGGATGGTGAGGGTGGTGAGAAATGGAAGCATGGTTCTTGATCAAATGCTTTTATTATGTAGTTGGGAAAGGACAAAGTCCTGAGATAGAGAACAACCAAGCAAAGCTGCTGCCGTCACAGGGAGTAGATGCTGTAAGTGGAATACAGACACGAAGTACAAGGTGATCCAAGGTCAGCAGAGCAGGCCGCCGCTGCGCTGCAGAAGGCCCTCTGCACAGTGAATGGAGGAGAAACACCTTCACCCGACAGGCAAGGCGGGCCTCAGACTCCGCTCAACACCTAACCTGGAGCCCGAGCTTGTGCGACATTCCCCAGCGTGATAAGGAGGTCCTTCTGGGCCCTCCTCTCCTTCCTGAGGGCCAGCGTGGAGTCTGGACTAGGCAGGACCTGCCAGTGCTCCTGGCTCGAACCCTGGTCGTGTGGGAGAGTGGCTGGTGCATGTGCCGTGTGGCCCTGCAGTCCCCTCCCCTGGCCTTCAGGTTAGTGGACTTGGTATAGCTTGTAGTTCAAAGGAACTTTCACCTACATAAAAATGCCTTAAATTTTTCAGACTTTGGAGGAAAGTTTGTGGCCACTGAAGTTGCTAGAGAGTAACCAAAACATACAGCACAGGGAAGGTGGAAAAGCAGACATGCTGCTTAGGACTCATCCAAAGGACGTGAAGAAATAAAGGGTTCTCGCCCCATCAAACGAGATGGAGCAAATGGGTAGCTCGTGTCCCCTCTGCAGGGCCTGCCTCTACCCAGGCCTCCACTCGTCCTAGAGGGTGGCAGGCAGGGCCCATGGAGGCGTGTGCGGCCCCTGCAAGACACATAGGTGCTGTGGACCAACCAGGGCCTGAGTTAGAGGGCCATGGGGAAGCTCTGCTCACCAACCAAAGCAGAGACCCAGAGAGGCATCACTCCTTCTTCCTGCCTGAGGAGTCTGTATCTACGTGTCTCATGGGACGTCACAGTCACCCCGACATCATGAGGGCCACAGGCTCATGTGCTGAAGATGGCGTGGGCTTCACATGGAAAACTCAGATGGAAAAGTGACAAAAGGGGCCGGGACTGTGGCTCAGTGGCAGAGCACTTGCCTAGCATGTGTGGGGCACTGGGTTCCATCCTTAGCACCACATAAAATAAACAAATAAAAGAAAGGCGTGCTGTCCACCTACAACTACAAAACAAATAAAATGTGACAATGGCGTCACTGAACCGGGCTCTACTGCTGACCTGCCCAGGGCTGTCCAGCCCTTGGTATGTGAACTCAGAAATGTCCTTGTGGTGATGCGGCTTCACATGCAGGTTCCATACCTGCAGCCCAAAGCATCACACCTGGTAATCAAATGTCCAATTCAGTTAGACTAAAATAAGAGGATCAAAGTAAGGATTTTAAACAAGATTTATGAAAACATGTATTTCCCATTATGCTTGTTTGTACAATAAGTTAGATCTTGGGAACAGAGCCAAAACGTCAGAGGCCCACACACATCAATCACAATCTTCTTCATGTATGTGAGCAACTCGAGTGTGTGTGTGTGTGTGTGTGTGTGTGTGTACACATATTTCTCCTGAATTTAAGTTTGCAACGTTCCAGAATTTACCAGATTTTTGATCACATACATTATTTTCAGTCCCTGAAAAATTTAGTTGAGACCTCATATCCTCTTCTCTTTGAATGTAGAAATCTGGTCTCTACGAGGCTGCCAAGAAAGTGTCACACCTACAAATTCTGCCAACGGTGATGGCATGAGCCAATGGCCCAGAGGGCTGCACTGCAGTAATGTCTCCAAAATTGTATCTCGTCTCCGCAATTTGAAAAGGAACTAAGATTGCAAGGGCACACTCAGGAGCAGAGCCTTTTGGGGACCAGTCCGAGTGAGGGACCCCAAGGTTCCAGCTTCACGGGCCTCAGAGTAGCTCCATCTCTCAGTCATATTTTTGTATCAAAACCCCAATCTAGTTATTTAGGTGTTGATATCCCAAGACACATCTTAGATTCTAATCCCCCAAAACCTGAGTAAACACCACTAAGCTCAAATCTGATCTGCAGGAAAACCCACGGGGCTGGGCACTCTTTCTTCTTCTAAAACTCTAGGCCCCAGCATTTTTCTTCCTGTAACTGCTTACGTCTGAAGTTCAGTCATAAAATCCATTCTCAGCAGAGGACAGCGAGGATCTAATGCATGGTCTCCTCTTCCCGCTGGGCCACTTGGGTGCTGGAGGCGCTGGGCTCCAGCCGGCTTCTGGATGACAGCCCTGCTCCTGCCTGCATCCCCCGGGGGGGAGCCATGGCTCTGCCTCTCTTCTGTGACCTTGTGTTTACACGACTTCCCCGTGCCACGTTTTCCTCTGAGCTATCAAATACTTCTCATGCCTGGCCTCAGCCCCGTGCTTCCTGCCAACTCCCAGAGGCTATCAGGAGACTCCTGGCTTCTGACATTCTGCCCGCCAGACTTCCTGCTCAAACAGTTTGCTGTTTTTCTACATATATATCCGATCTGCATATTCTTCTTAAGTCGAGAGCTTTGAAACCATAAAGTGTTTATTCCTTTGACTACCAAAACCATCTTTTAAAAACAATCTATCTTTTAACCCATTTAGAGTTGGCCTCTGGGCCTGTATTCTTCCCACATGATTCATGTGAAGTGGAAAGTTTTCAGGAAAACTGGATTTTACCCATTTCTATACTTCAAACTTTATATTTTATTCCTTTGGAATGGACTATTTTTAAATAAATTACTAACTTGGTAGGCTTTTTGAAAGTGACTTAAACAGCTCTGCTTTCCTGTTTGGTTCTCTGACTTCTCGTGAAGTTGTCCCATTGTGCTTGAATTGTGCTCATAGCTGACCTTCCTGGACTCCTCTGTGAGACAGGATCAGATCTGGGATGTCTCAGTACATCCTAGCATCTGGCCCAGGCACCACAACATGGTGGGTACTTGATACCTTGCAGAATAAAATAAAGCTACCTCACTTTAAAAAAGATTTTTCTTTATTAATTTATACTAAAATGACAAATTCTTAAAATATGGAAAATCTAGATCTTCTTTATAATCATAAATATCATTCAGATTTTCTCCATATAACTGGAACCACAAATATAATTTTAATATAAATTTTTAAATTTTATTTCACTTATCATCTAAAATGCATGGATTTCTACTTGTTGAAGCTATTACTTGTTACACACCAGAGCTGGAAATCAACTTGAGTTGAACTTCCTTCGTTATGTATCACCCACGTCTGTTTTCCCTGGCTCGGTGCTCCTGTGCGTCTGCTCTTCCCTTCCTTTTCCCTTTAATTTTCATCACTAATATCACAGTGTTAAGATATATGCATTTCTTATTCCCAACAATTAAGTCTCATTTTGTAGTTTTAATTGTCAAATTCGCATCTAAATTAAAAAGTGAATGGAGGCAAGTAATGAATCCTTGCTATTTTCACACACACATCATGAATTTCATGAAGGTAATAAATAAACAGAACAAGACTGTACATTTCATACATGCCCAAGAAAAAAGGGAATTGGAAAATTTTAAACATATTTGGCTTCAAATCCAGCTCTGACATTTTTGTAGCTGTGGGATTTTCAACAGTTTCTTAACTTCCGTGGAGTCCAATTCTCTCGTTAGGAAATGGAAAGCACATGGGAACTCTGGTGATTAGTGGTATGAATACATAAAAGGTTCAAGGTAAGGTAGTTGGTGCACTGGTGCATTTTATGAACTTTTTAAAGTCAGATAACACCAGAACTTGATTTTAATATGAAAAATAAAAGCTATACTATTTAAACAATCTATTTCAAATAGTTTGTTTACAACTAAGGATGTTAAGATTGTTTGCAACTTTGTGTTCTTATGTAAGAGTTTGATATTTTATAGGTAAAAAGTGAAATATCTGTGTGTGTGTGTGTGTGTGTATATATATATATAAAGGTATTATTTCTATGTATTTTTCTATATATATTTCTATATATATAAGGTATTATTTCTATATGCAATGGAATTTATAAAACTGAGAAAATTATGTAGGGCAACCAGGGGGAACACACTTCTGCTTGTGTGGGGTGGATATTTCAAACACAGCCAAATCAGCACAGGCGGGACCCAACATCACAGCTCTGGAGATGGGGAGAGCCGGGACACTTCAGCCCAACTCGGGCTCTAGGTAACTGCTGACCCTACAGCGTGTGCATGCCTGCTCCGTGTACGGCAAGTCAGCTCCCTGCATGTGGCAAACTCAGGCTCCGGATGACCCTTTATCACGTTCTACAGAAGCTCAGAGCTAGAGTTCAAAGACACATGTTGCGCTCTCACTCCAGCAGGTGACTGTGTGAACCAGTTCTGCATCAAAAGATCAAGTTGAAATCACTGGCTTAACCAGACAGTTTTGAAAGGGGCAATCACTGTCCCCCAGCTTACTTCTCCCCACTTCCTGGTTCTGGGGAAAACCTCAGGTGAGCTTGCAGAGGGTGCAGAAGGGCCTCCCTCTGCCACTCCCAGGACAACCACCTGTGCGCGCTGAGACTGAACAGGAAAAAAGAGAAGGGTCCCTGGAGCCCTGGACAACTACCGCAACTCCTATCTGTCTGAGATGAATCACCTTATTTTTCTGAGTCACTTGATTACGTGATTGCTTTAAATCTGAATTCAGTCCTAACTGATAAACACAGAAGACGGCCAATGATTTAAAGACTATTTTCCCAATTTGGTCAAGGACAGTGCACAGCAAGCCCCACTCTAGATTCACTGAAGTGAAGTGAATTCATTACATGAAATGCATGTACATGAGGAGGCATCAGGACCTACTTCTCTTTGGGATCCGGCTGAGAACTACTGTACCACGCCCCTGTGATATAAAATGTGGTCTGAAGACCAACGCGCAGGCATCGTCTGGTAACTCACCAGCTGTCTAGAAGCTCAGATCCTCCACCTCACTTCAGTCAGAACCTGCCTTTTAACTGTGACCCCCAGAGGCATCATATATGCAGGGAACTTTTCTAAATGCTGGATAAATTGTGAGCTCTTGGAGGTCAAAGGACGGACTCTTAATTTTCCCACTAATCTTTTGTATCTCTATTTCCTGGTACAATATCTAAATAGTACATAAGCCAAATCAAATATTTGATGAATGAAACACACACTGGCTCAGTGTCAACCTTTAATCACATTATAGCTTTATCAGACTTCTAACCACTATGAGCAAAGCTCAACTTACAGAAATGAGGAAATGAGTAATGGGACAGAGAGGACCTGCAGAGGAAAAGGAGCTGCAATGTTACAAAGCACAGAATGAAATAAACGGTAGCCCTGGACATATATTGAAACCCCTCTAACAGAAAGGGTTAAAGACAGAACTGAGGTGGAGTCACGGGGCGATGTCCTTGTCAACTTCATTCTGTTACCTAAAGCCACACTAACTCACCCCAGTGGCTCTCCTGTGTGGGAATGTGACAGACCGTGTGATCTATTACACCTAGAAATGGTTCAGAGAAACAGGCTGGGCTCCCTCCTCACACAGTCTAAGTCCTAAATAACTTCCAAACTTAACTTTTGACTGATAGGGTTGAAAAATATAATAAAGTCCTTACCCCAGAACTTCTGAATGTGAGTGTATTTGAAAATAGTCATTACAGAATAAGACTAGCTAAGCTGAAATCATACTAATGGGCCTTCATCCTACACGACTGGCAGGGTGTGGCAGACACAGAACACCAGGAGGCAGATCTGGGTGGCGATGGTGCTAGAGGTAGAAGTCCTGCACGTGTGAGCCAAGGGACGCTGGGGCCACCAGAATCTGGGAGAGGCAGGAAAGAATCCTGCCCTAAAGGTCAGCAGGAAGCATGGCCACACCACCATGATTTACGGGTTCTAGAAACCAGAATGGTGAGAGAATGTGTCTCATTTTATGACATCCAAGTTTGTGAAATTTGTTTACAGAAGCACTAGGAAACAGTGAGAAAACCAAACCCTAACTTAAAATGATTTATTTCAAAATGTGTAACAGTTATTAAGAAAAATATTCAGCAACGTATTCACCCATTCTTTTTATGTTAAGTCACCCATTTTCGTGTGGCCATTTGTCACCCTAAAATAAATAAGCAAAATATCCATGCTGAACTTATCAATCATGAACATGAAGCCTCGGAAAGTCCTACTGTGAACTTCGGTCAAGTCAAAGCCACTCTGTAGGTGACATCCAGTGTGCATGTGCCCTCATTGGAGCATTCTTATTCTTAAATAAAACATAGCCTAATTCTTATTTAAAAGTTACTTTGTCAATCTGAATCTTGGTTTCTTCCTCAAATGGATATTAAACATCAAAATTTTCTCTGAATTCCAAATTTCTATCAGGTCATAGATCATAATTGACTGGCAGCTCATTTGCTAGGGAACTATCTATCTAAAATGGATTATAGAGACTTAATCTAAAGAAAAGAAATTTGGAAAAACAGCCCTCTTCAAATAGCTGAAAAGAAATAAACTGGAGGAGTCACTGCTGTGTATAGACTCAAATGACCCCTGGGGACTGGTGACAATGGCATTGAACTTATCTGAGGGGAGAACTTGGTCTTGGTCCACTTTCCGGTGCTATAACAAAATACCTTAAAGGTGCTGATTGAGCTCACAGTCTGGAGGGGTCAGCGGAGAGCTGGCTTCTGGTGAGGCCTCACTGCTGCTGCACCAGCTCGTGGCAGAAACGTACAGGGAAGTGGGTGTGTGCAGAGGGTGTGCGCAGAAGGAGGCACGAGGAGCCGAGTCCTTCACAGCCACCGTCTCAGGATGACTGACCCTCTCTCACAGGAGCAGCAGCAATCCTTCACGAGGGGAGCCTCGGGACCTAACCGCCACCCACAGGCCCCAGCTCTTAAACTTCCCATGACCTCGCGAACCACTGCACAGGGACAAGCTTCCAGCAGGCGAAGCTGAGGAGCAAACTACATCCAAACCATAGTCACCTATGAATTACTTTAGATTCAATTCATATTCTGGCCCTGAAATGACATTCTTTGTCATGAGATTTGTTCTTCTGGACTATCATTTGACAGAATAGCTTCAAAGCATTTCAAGTATTCTCGAGTTTGTTCATGGATTCCTTGATCATATCTTCTAGACACTACAGGATCTGAAAAGGTATATCCGAAACACCATTCACTCTGGAAAAGGAACAGAGTTCAAATCCAGGAGCCATCCCTTCCGAGCTGAGCAGGCTTCATTTCTGACTCACCATCCTCACCTGTGAAATACAGGTATGAATACCCACATAGAAATGCAGTTCTGAATCGCAGAACAACGGGTCCAGGGTAGACAGTCACGTGTCGGCCCTTAATAGACGCTGTTCTTTTCCTTGGTCCTCAGTTCTGTGCTGTGTTTGTTACCGTGCATTGTGTGTGGCATGAAAATAGATTCCCCAAAGAGGAGTAAGAAGTGAGAGGCCACCTTTCAAAATATTTTTAAGAAAATCGTTTAGAAAGACAAGTGGCAATGAATATTCCTCCACATGGTAATGTTTCCAGGTGTAGGGACAGAGAAGTCTGCCACTGTCACTCACTCTGGTCTACACTGCATCCCTCAGAGGAACCAAAACGCTTTCATCAGAGCATTCAGAAGGACAAAACTTGACAGAACATTTTGGCAGCCAAAGAAAAGAGCAATAGTTCAACCATTGCTAAGATCCAGTCCTGAAAAGCACCAACACGTTACAAATAATTTAAGAACAAACAGAGCTTCCAATTATTTTGTCCTTCAAAGGAATCCATTCTCTGGGACAATTGCTCAAACACTTCCAATCTGGAAGAACAATCCCATCCCAGTGCGGAGTCCGGAATCGCGTTCTTGGCTTTTCAGTGTAACTGCTGCACGGCTAGCTCCGCGGCTGTCAGGTTCCCCACGTGGTGTTCCTGCAGGAATATTCCGCCTTTCTTACTGGGGCTAGCAGGCTTGCTCACGCTCTCCTAAGAGCAAAGTGAAAAATCCACATAAACGTCTGCTGAGGACCCTGGGCAATATTTCCATATTTTCTCAGGCTTTCTCTGTGTAAAACAATGTCAATAATAAAATAAATTTATTTAAAGTCAATAAATTTAAGTAAATTTAGTAAAATAAAGTAAATAAATTTAAGTAAATTTAAAATTTACTTCTATTATTTTGGGAGTTATGTTTTGCTGTAGGTACCAGACTATTCTTAATAAAGGCATTTTGAATCTTGACTTACTTTGCTAGCTCTGCTATACGGTGGTAATGTGACCCTGAACAAATACCTAAATTATCTGAATTTTTGTTTTCTTATTTATGAAAAAGGAAACTACGTATTTATTCTGCAAATCTGTAGGCGGCGACACCTCCACACGTGTGCACGATTTCTCTGCAAATCAGTAAGAGCAATCCTGGGTGATGGACTGCAGTGCATGTGTGTGGCCTGTCATTCTGAAATGACATTTGGAAATGTTTATGAAAGTGAAGACCCTATTTTATCTAAAGGGAATCAACTCCCCATCCAACAAACTTATCATTTAACAAATAATATTCCAACAATACAGTGCTGGGCCTCTAACAAAGACACAGAACCAAGTTTTTATTTCCTTTAAGTTATTCTACAGGGTGAAATATAAAGTAGGCAAAGTGTGAGGCAGTGTGCACGCGGTGACGGGAAGGTCTTGCTGACAGCATCATGCATGAGGAAAGGTCTGAACTGATAAGAGAAAAGGAGTGACCTATGCAGCTACCGGGACCGTGGGTCAGAGGCACAAGAACAGCGAGCAGCCACAGTCCAACACAAGAAAGTGTCACCATGTTAGGGAAAGAGAAGCGGCTGGTGAAGAGTGAGGCAGAGGGAGAGCAGGTGAGATCAGAGAGGCAAATGGAGGGGCCACAACCTACAGGCTGTCAGTCATTGTACAAATTTTGATCTTGGTGACATAAGAAGTCATTACAAGATTTCATATGAGGAGAAACATGATGGACCATTGTTTTTAATAAGATCCCTCTGGCTCCTCTGTTGACCAGGCTGAAGGAGGTCCAGACGAGTGAAGGACACCACTTAGGACCTATCCTCACGATTGCTGGCTTGGAGCAAGGAGGCAGCATGAAGGTAGCGAACTGGTCAGGCTGGTGTCTTGTACAGCCCTCCGGGTTCACTGATGAAGTCGTTGTGGAGTATAAGATTAAGTGAAGAGTCAGGAGGGTTCAAAGAATTTGACCCCACCAATCAGAAGACTGGTGCCGTTTTCTGAGGTGGGAAGTGTGGGAGAGAAATGCTCTAGGGGAGATCAGTCCCTCAGTTCTGGACATCAAAAGTGGTTATTAGATACCCAGCTGCCTGCTCCTGAATCCCCACTGTTAACCCAGGACACTGACTAACACCCTGATGGCTTAGGGAGAAGCTGAGCCAATCAGCAGAACTTCCACATCAACATCAAATACTTTGCCAGCTGCCTTCCACTTTCCACCATGTGAATAACAATGCGAAACAAAAAGCACAGCAGCAACTATAACTCTCTGTCCTGTCAAGCCTTCAGTAAACATTCTCTGCCACAGAGGACGGCCTGTCGGTCAGCAGGAGGAGACAATCAGAACCAATGAGCCACTCCCTTTAAGAACCCAAAGCTGCTAAGTCACTAATATAAGGTCACCTTAGAGAATTCACAGAATTCCCTCATTTCCAACTGTACGATCAGAATAATATATAATGTGACCTACCTTTTTTTGTACAGGATAATGACAAGGATCGTATATTAATAATGCTGTCTATGTATAATAATCATGACTGCTAATGACAAAGCCACAGTGAGACACGAGTTAGTTGCAAGTAGACACTTTTGTACCGTAATTCTAATTGGAAGAATATAAGGTGTTTTGAAAAATCAGACAATTATCAGCTCTAAAAAGTTACTTTAACCTACTAAAGCCACAAATAACTAGTAACTCTTTCCCAAGAATAAAAGACATTAAGAAGATGAGAGGTTTCAGCAGCAGAACAACTTGATATTCTATATCTTCTGTATTTCTTGCAATCACAGGGTGGGCAAAGGAAAAATCCAACAGCCAGGGCTAGAAAAGCATTTACCTGATATCTACCTGAACTTTAAGGAGATGTGAAGAAGCTAAGCAATCTGCAAGAGCGAGCGACCACAAAACAAGAAACTGCAGTGTTGTGTGCACCTCAAGGATCGAGTGTGAGGTGCAGATGCAAGGGCACACAGACCAGAGGGGAGAGAGACACAGAGCCCAGGGGAAGGATGAGTCTGTCTGGGACTCAGGACCTTTCCACCTTTCATCCATGTGTTCCACCAAATTCCAAATAATGAGGATTCTGTTGTAACTATCAGGAATACAGACAGGTGCCCATGTGGAGCGTGTGGGAACTGTGCACACACGTGCAGACACCACTGATTTCCACCTCATACTGCCACCTATTCCACTTCTGCAATCTCTAGGCATCAAGCATGGCCCTGGGGACACTTCACTGAATACACAAGTCTCTTCAGTTGGGTCATGACATCTGCCCATTGGTCCTGCCCTCCAGCTGTGGACACACTGCTCCCACATGTGCTGGGCACTGTCACTAATCTTGCTGAGTACTTCTACCACCCCCGGTAGACTAGCCCTCTTTTTGGCTTTAACTATGTCCACCACTTGGCGTCTCAGACTGCACCGCTGTCAATGAGGTTTGAGCGTTCCCACTGCATCCCAAATGTGCTCTTCAAAATGGCAAGCCAAGGCCATGCCCGAGAGCATCCGCGTGACAAAGCTGTACTGTGCTCCAGGGAACAGAGAATGCCTTCTGCCTCCCCTGAACAAGCAAATAATCTGCAATCCACTCCACAACAGGTGACTGAGCTCACTTTAACCTAAATGACAGGCGTGGGCCGTAAGGAACACATCAAGGAGGAGATACAGACATTAATCAAGCTCAAATGGGGTGTTGAAAATTTTTAAATGTCATGAGTCACTAAGGAATACATTATTTCCCATATTACTCCCAACATCATAAAACACCAAAATAAAGTCCATGTTCAAGTCAAAAGTTTTTAACTAACTCAGACCATATTTCAAAGGGCCACCATGAGCTGCCTGCACCAACTGTGTTGCAGCTGCAGTAAATTTGACATGTCTTGAAACCACCCTGGAATGCTCCAGATCCCCCGGAAGAACAGGGCACAGCCCAAGAGTGAGCACCCTGGACAGATCATGAAGGGTGTATCTCTGAGAACATGTGTGTACAACCTTCAAGAATCACAAACATGAGTAAGTGCCATATTAAGATATAATTGTACACACATACGTGCATACACACACGTACCTAGGTATACAGCACACATTCAAACAAGGATTTTTAAGTAATTTACTGTGAACTTTTTTAACATATAGAAAAACTGAAGTATTTTACAGTGAGTCCCTTTGTACCTTCTCTCATCATTACCATTTTATTATACTAGCTTTATCACACATCTATCCAATACCAACTATTCGCCCTTCTACCAAACTAGTAATTTCACTTATTTGCTATAAAGTTTATGACGTTCTCTTAAATCCACATAATATGGAAGCAAACCATTTAAAATAGTCAAATTTAATCTTAAAAAATTCAACTGTTTATTCCTAATCTGAGGATTCTGGATTTTTAACACTGGTAGTGAACATTGAAATCTCTTTATGATACACACTTCAATTTTCAGATCTAAAAATTAAAGCACAGGAATTTTAAAGTCCAAGCAAGAGCATCAAACTAATGAGTAAGCAAACCAAGATAAAAATCTCTATTCTGTGCTCTCACATAAACACATGGCCATAGTAAGAAAAAGCTGCAGCTTCTTGGTAAGAAGGGAGGGAGGATCCTGTGCTAGAAAACCGAAGTGACTTTCACAGATGAACCCACAGTTGAATTAACAGTGCAATTTCAGAAGGAACCAGAATTAAGTGAGTTAGGAGTTGAACATCTGCGGCAGTCTCTCCACTGTGTAATCAACAGGAAAAAATGTGCTAAAAGCCCTAATTCCAGCGTAAGTCTTTCATATGTGCCCAATTTCTGAAATTATGGGATGTCATGGGGATGAAGAATTGAAGGCTGAGTGCTGGAGGCAGGGACTTTGAGTGGGAGACAAAGAGCACCTGCTGCAGAACCCTCGCCTGACGAGCTCCCGGGCTGCAACAGCAAGGGGCCCAGGTGTCCCAGTGGAGGTGTGCTGGCCTCCACGCCTCCTGGTGAGTCCTCGTTCAGATCACCTTCACATCCCCCACAGCCAGCCTACCTGTTTCAAGGAAAGAAACGCAGTCCTTCGGAGAAGGAGCGTGTCACTATTGAAGGCATGATCTCTCTAGGTCACTTTTATGTCTCTGCTTTGGCACAAAATTTGAGAGAATTAAAATCAATGAGTGAACAAATTTCAAGTCATGCTCCAAAGTTACTAAGGCAGAAAATGCAGATTTTTTTTTTCTTTTCTTCTTCAAGGGCGCTTTAAAACTTACCTTCTTGAGGACAATATCCTTAGGTCCCAACTGGGCAACTAATACATTTTCTTTGAAACCATAGTTTTAGTAATACATAGTGCTTAAGAATTTGCTGGGAAACATTTTAAATTTACCTTCTTGGGCCCTGTCCTAAAAGAGCCCCACTTTCTATATTTGTAACAAAGTCCCTCAAGCAACTCTTCAGGTGACCCATATTTGCAAAGTGCTGATATGAAGACATCCGTGTTGAATCCTGAGCTCCAGCCTCAGGTTCTGAAACAATCAGTGACTGACGGGGCCGTCCCGTCCAGGTGGTGTCCTCTAGAATGGACGCCCTGCACACATCACGCAGCAGATGCCTGGCCCGTGCAGCACGCTTTACAAGGTTGTTGGAATGAGACCTGGAAACACAAACCCATTTTGCAAAGTATCTGGCATTGTGTATTTGCAAGGGTTTCTTTTAATATCTATATCACAACCTCCATGATCTTGAAGCCAATGAAAACTGTTAAAGCATCAACCAAAGCCACAGAGGAAGCCTGCCTGGGTGAGGAGACTTTAGATCATGGACTGTACGGCTCCATGCAGGTCTCCTCAGCAGACGGGGGTAATCAGTTCCTTTGACTTCTCTAACTGAAAATCAGAGTAAGAAATAGGTGCGTGCTGTGTTTGCACATTAGTAACATATGAAAAAATGCCATTAGCGTGACACATGCTGATATGGTTTTGTCCTTTATTTTCCTTAAGTGAATGTCATACCCAATAACTTGATTTTGCAATTATTAATACATTTACCTGCCTTTTGATTTAAAAAAACCTCCACAGGGGTCTCAATTAGCATAGCCAATAATTCCTTGACAAAAGGAAATCAGTGCTGTCAACCCACTGTGTTCATCTGTGAAAAGAAATTGGATGGATGAACGTGTTTCTTGGGAGTCTCTCTTGTATGACCTGGTGACCTGTCAATGTGAATATCACCAGCCTGACGAGTGAAGGACAGTGTGACCCATTCTACCTTCACTAACTCATCCACTCCTGTGTTTTGTGGTTTCGTGGAATTTACAACATTAATAATATTAACTATTGTTTAATGAGCATTTGCTACATAACAAGAACGTAAAGACAGTTTCGACATTTATATTCTCCTAACAAAAATCTTACAAGATGCGAACTATTACTCCTGTGTAACTGATGGGAAAATTAGAAATAAAGAAGTTAAGTGACTTGCTTCAATTATCATGGTAATTAGTGGAACCAGGATTCACTCAGGGTTTAATATGGCTGCAAAGTCAGAATTTTATATCTGACCTTCAAATATTAACAATTCAATCCTGATTCAGTGCTCCTCTGAGGGAGGAGCAACTCTCAGCATATACACACAATTCCAAAGATAAATGCAAGCATAAAAAGTTTTGAAAGTTAATTTTGAATTTGTAGTTTCCTAATGAGCAGCATGCTGAGTCTCTCCAGCTACATGCTCCCTTCACAACTGCCCTTCCACTTCACTAAAGATGGCCGTCTGTCATCACTTCAAGTCTTACAAATTTCAATTATAGGTACCAGGCTCACTAAACCACCCTCATCAGATCTGATGATATGGGTCGCCCCTTCCTCTGGATTTTGTATCCCAAGGTCTATACTGGGACCTAATATAGATCCAGCAGCTTCCTCTGTGTTCAGAAACTGATGTGGACTTTGAGCTGAAGATGTAGTCCAGGTCCCCAACTGACACCACCCTAACAGCATCAGTATCAAGACAAAGAACCTGACACAGGGCTGTAATTCTGTGTTTGGAGCTGAGCGTAAGAAGGAGCCAGATTAAATTTTTAAAACTGTCAACTATCTGTCTAAACATACATATATATTTTATATTGAAGAGAAAGGCTACAGAAGGTAACAGGGACCCTACGTGAGGAACCTCGTTTGAAAAAAAACAGACTAAGACGAGTTGCTACTATATATGTGAAAAATATTTGCTTCTTAGAATTTTAAACAATACTGTTTTCTGAAACAAAAAGTTGCCACATCTCTAGCAATTAGAGAAATGCAAATTAAAACTACACTGACATTCCATCTCACTCTAGTCAGAATAGCAATCATAAAGCATACAAGAAACAACAAATGTTGGTGAGGATGTGGGAAGAAAGATACTCTCACACATTGCTGTGGGACTGCAAATTGGTGCAGCCATTCTGGAAAGCAGTATGGAGATTCCTCAGAAAACTTGGAATGGAACCACCATTTGACCCCCCATCCCACTCCTCAATCTATACCCAAAAGACTTAAAATCAGCATACTGCAGCGGCACAGCCACATCAATGTTTATAGCAGCTCAACTCATAATAGCCAAGGTATGGAAACAATTTAAGTGCCCTTCAAGAGATGAATGGATAAAGAAAATGTTCTATATATACACAATGGAATATCACTCAGCCATAGAGAAGAATGAAATAATGGCATTATTAAATGGATGGGACTGGAGAATACCATGCTAAGTGAAATAAGCCAATCCCCAAACACCAGAGTTCCAATGTTCTTTCTGATTTGTGGATGCTAACCCAAAACAAGGGAGGTTGGGAAGGGAATAATAGAAATCCATTGGATTAGACAAAGGGAAATGAAGGGAAGGGAGGGGGAGGGGAATAGGAAAGACAGTAGAATTAATCAGACATAACTTTCCTAGCCCTGTATTTGAATACACGACCAGGGTAAGTCCACATCATGTACAACCACAAAAGTGGGATCCTATATAGAATAAGTTTATACTCTATGTATGTATAATTTGCCAAAATACATTCTACTACCATGTATAAGTAAAAAGAACAAATAAAAATTTAGAAAAAAATCTTAAGTTTTTGTTAACTGCTATTATGGTTTGGATGTAAGATGTCCCCCAAAGCTCATGTATGACACAATGTAAGAAGGTTCAGAGGAGAAATGACTGAGTTGTGAGAGTCTTAACCAATCAGTGAATTAATTCCAATCGGGATTAACTGAGAGGTAACTGAAGGCAGGTAGGGTGTGGCTGGAGGAGGTGGGCATTGGGGGTGTGGCTTTGGGGTATATGTATTTATTCGGCAAGTGGAGACCTCTCTCTGCTTCCTGAACACCAGGTGAGCTGCTTCCCTCTGCCACACTTCTCCATGATGTTCTGCCTCACCTTGAGTCCTGAGGAATGGAGCCTGCTGTGTATGGATTGAGACCTCTAAAACCATGAACCCCAAAATAAACATTTCCTCCTCTACAGGTGTTCTGGTTGGGTTTTTAGTCACAGCAGTGAAAAAGCTGACTAAGACAACTGCTAAAGCAACAGTGGGCTTCTCAGATGCATATCTGGACACTTTTTGTGGTAAAAACTAAGATGATTTTTTGAACTAATCTTTCCAAAAGAATAAAAGTACTATTTTAATCATATTATAATGGAGAGACTTCATTCAAAAGTTTCTCAAATAGCTTTCCCTCTTCTCTAATCCTAAAATATTAAACTTATTCATATTTTTCCTTTAAACATTTTGATAAAAATGATTGGTGATAATCGCCTCTACCTTATAAAGCATGGGAACTGAGCGACCACCGCATGGGGAGTCTTCATACTACCTGGCAAACATCAAAGGTGTGAGAGTGGCTCTGCTCCAGGGGCCCTCCACACAGCTCTTACTCAAGGTGGACAGCAGTCACCTGGGCGGACGGTCTGTGCACCTATGCTCGGGCTCCAGAGCTATCTGAGCTTGATGTGAACCTGGGCTGGGCCACTTACTACTTAGCCTTGGAGAAGAACTGAAACTGAGTTTTGATTTTTCTCTTACATTAGAAATAATACAGGGGTAATGATCTTGGAGGACTTCTGCTAGATTTAAGTGAAGTCATATATGCAAGAGACTCGTGTGATATCTAATATGACAGTGCTCAATAAATGATGGTATATCATGATTACAGTGTTTGAACCATTAAAAAAACCAAGCATGAAACTCATCCACTACTCAAAACTGGCCCTACAAAGAGCTGACCTGGTCAATGTGTGTCTGAGCAGCAGTCACCGTGAAGTGCCCCGCTAACCACAGTTTGATTTCTCACTCAGTTTGTGCGAGGGGCACGTAATCCCGTTAGGAAAAGCAAAAGGTAACATAATGTGGGGGTCGGTAGTCACTGGGGAGAAACCAGAGGAAATGAATGCATTGTTTCAGACAGATACGGTGGGGGCACATGGTCCTCAACTTCCTCCTTCCCAAGTCCAGCTAAGTCCTGCACTCAGGCGGAGGCTCAGGAGCAGTCCTGACGTGCTACTGCACACCACGTGTGCAAACACGGCCGACTACACACCTCTCCAGTGCTGCTTCTCATCAGCCCAACGTGCAGGATGCCAAGAGGCACCTCGGACTCTGGGGAATCCTCCCTGCACTTCAGACACTGGCACACAGCAAAGGTCAGGGTTGACAGCAAAGCAGCTGCCACACAGCATCGCTTCAATGACAGAAAAGTCTTGTCTCATAACTCTGGAGACTGCAGTGTGAAGGCCAGGGTCAGTGGGGCCAGCTCCCCCTGCCACCCGGTGGGGCTCCCTCCTCCTCCACCCCGGTGTCCAGTGCTGTGTGGTGATCAGTGGCTTCCATCTCTGCCCTTGTTGGTGACACAGCACTTTCTCTGTGTCTGTCTTTACGTGGTCATCTTCTTACAAGGACACTGGCCCTACACGGCCACGTTGTATCTCATCCTAACTAATTACACATCCAATGACCCCAGTTCCAAACAAGGTCATTTTCCAAAGGACCAGGGTTAGGACTTCTTGGCATCTGCGTAGGACAGCACGACTCGACCCAGCATAGCATGTCCCTAAGTCACTAGGGTCACAGCCAACACTATGTGAGCTGGCAGAGATGACAGCACTCTACATTGAATGTAAATGTCACAGCTTATTTTATAAACCTCCACAAGAAGGCCCTGGGGAATAAAGAGGATCACGACATGTGAACATGTTCAAGCCTAAGCCGACATGATTCAGGAGACACCTGGCACACACATGGTGGCCATGTAGGTGGCTGGTCACCTTGTGGGTGAGCAGGGGGAGCCCAGGAAGGGTCCTTGAAAACAGGGAGCCTTACCTGGCAGGTGGGTCCTGGGGGATGGGGGCCTGGCGTGTGGGAGCCCCCTGCCACAGTTACAGTCCCTTAGGAAAGCTACTATTTCCCGCCCGTCACACCTACCAGGTGGCCAAAACCCTTCCCTTATCACCAAGGCCATGTCACCACCCCATTCACCAGGCAACAAGAACATCAAGACCCTCACAAAGAAAGATGCGGGCTCTTCTCAAAGAAAGATGGTGAGGTTGTCCTCAAAGGGCAGCACAGCAATGACGATGGCGGGAATGGAGGCAAAGCAGGGGACTCCGTTTCCTTCAACTCCAACTCCGAGAGCACCACAGCACCCTCTCTTCCAGGGGTCTATTTACCTCCTGTGCTGTCAGTCAAAAATTTAGAGGTGGACCTGGGTGGGACCCTCAATAAACTGGACAGGAAGGGCCTGCTGTACTCCTCCCCCGAGTGTCCCCTTTCCCTCTTCCTGTGCCTTCCAATAAACCCATGCCTGCGCCTCTGAGTGACATGTCTGAAGTCTTTCTGACAAGATGACAAGAAGTGGCGAGCAGGGGACCTGCCATGGAGGCTTGGCTCCACACAGCAGGCCTGTGCCCGGGAACAGCGGGGCGGTTCTGAAAGCCATCTTTTGTCATCTTCTACTTTGGAAATGCATTGTGAAGTGCCAGAGCTAAGTGACTTCACAGAACCAAGAGGTTACTTTGCTCTAGAAAAAGACCAGTGTGCCTCTTTCAGGTGGTAAAGCTCATATTTTATTATACTGTCTAAACAAATAATAATAATATACATGTAGGTATACCAATTTGTTTTTTAAAGTTTTTCTTCTTATTGATATGTAAATAAAATTTCCTCTGAGAAAATTTTGGATAGCTATTAGTACCCCATTTTCCCTCTTCTATAAAAATGAGAAAACTGATATGAAAAGCCTCACCCATGGTTCTGTGGTTGGTAAATACAAAGGCCAGAATTTGAGCCCTTTAAAAAAATTATTTTTAATTGACATGAGGTAATTGCACAGGTTTGTGGGGCAGAGCGTGGACTTCAGTGTGTGTGCACACTGGATACGCAACCAGATCAGCTCCCCACATGTCTGTCACTCCAGTTATCATTTGTGTTGGACCCACTCGAAATCCCCTCTGCGAGCTCTCCTGAAAGATGCCACTCACTATCAGCCAGTGACCTTGCTGTGCCACGAACAGCAGCAGGCTCCGCCTGTCCAGCACTCTACAGTGGCCTACCCTCCTCTCCGCCCCTCCACCCCCACCCTCGTCAGGCTCCTGCAACCGCCGTTCCATTCTCTGTTTCTAGATCGACTATTTTCCCTTCTGCATGTATGTGAGAACAGGTGGTTCTCTTCTCTGCATGCCTGACGCTTCTCTTAACAGCATGTCCTTCAGTTTCATCCACATTGCTGTAACAGAGTTTCATTCTTTATAGTGAATAATATTCTGTTGTATACATTCATAGCATTTTCTTTTTCTATGTATCCATTCATCTCTGGCCAATGTGAATAGCGCTCAATAAACATGCAAGTGTAGCTGTCCCTCTGACGTCCTGATCTCATTTCCTTTGCACACTGTTTTAGTCAGCTTTTCCTCACTGTGACCAAAAGACCTGACAAGAACAATTACAGAAGGAAAAGTTTATTTTGGGGACTCATGGATTCAGAGGTCTCAGTCCACAGATGGCCAACCGCCAGTCCTCAGGGCCTGAGGTGAAGCAGGAAATCATGGCAGAGGAGTGTGGAGGAAGGAAGTGGCTCAGAATGTGGAACTGTGAAATACAGAGACTTTCCCGAGGCACAGACAACATACAAACCCAAAGGCACCCCCCAAACGACCCGCCTCCCCCGCACACCCCACCCGCCTGCAGTCCCGACCTATCAGCAGTTCATGCACTGGTTCAGGCTCTCACAACCCGATCATTCCACCTCTGGACTGGAGCTCTGGGGGGACACCCAATACCTGAATCACACAGACATGTGCCAATATCAGAACTGCAGCAACATCCTGAGGCTCTCCCCCTTTGTCAGGAACCTCCATTTGTCTTCCATAAAGACTTTACTGATCCAAACTCCTGTCAGTGACGTCTGAGAGTTCCCCTTTGTTCACACCCTCATGACCACTCGTTCTTCTTTTTTATAACGGCCATTCCAACTGCGATGAGATGGTACCTTGTGGTTTCCATCTGTATTCCCCTGATGGTGATGTTGAGCACTTTTTCGTACACTTGTTGGCTATTTGTATATCTTTTTTGAGAACTATCTATTAGGTCATTTGCCTAAATTGAAGCCTTTTGATTTATACTTTTAAACAAAAATCTAGAATTTTTTGATAGTTCATCTGTTTGTTTTTGTTGTTGTTCTATTATTACAACACCGCCAGTTGTGGATGTGAAGTTGAGCAGAAGCAGCAACAGAGTGTATGACAACAACCCTCCGCGTCACCATCCATGACCACTACCCCAGGGGAAGGAAGACAGCATTTCTGCTCTGAAAATAAATGTTTCTTTTCACTCTTGTTGGTTTCTTGCTACATTTCTTTAACTACTATCCAATTAGATTGTAAAAATTGGGAATGATTCTATAATAGTTTGTTTCAAAAAATGATGAAACGTATACATAAGGAAAACGCAAACCTTCTCCTTTGTAAGCAGCCCACTTTTTATGTAATTTTGGATTGGCGTACTGTAATTACACACCATGAGCTAAGATCAGCATGTCAGGTGCAGGTAGAGGAAACAGCAGGCCACTTTAATTCTGCTTATTTGGCTGCTTCCCAGGAGAACACTCAAGCAGATTTATACCATAATTTTACTACAGTGGGTTGACTTACAGGACTTTTCCTGCACCAAAACAAAAACTTATGTCCACCCTGGGAATACATGAAGCTCCATCTCCAGAAGCGACCTCCAGCTGGCACTCCCTGAGCATAGCCCAGTGATTGGACTCAGCCCCGTATATGCTCAGATCTAGCAGAATTCCAAACTGTCAAAGTAGTATCTGCAGAGAAATCACAAGCCAACAGGAAAGAGTGTGCACCCAGAGTGAAATTACGAAGCTGGCATCCTTTTGAATTTTTCTGCTACAATGGGTAATCTTTATTCACAACCTTTCCAAAGCAAGGTTCGTATTCTACTTCTTTTATCATTAATTATTTCTTCATAATCAAAGTTTAAAGTTTTACAACAATGGTGTATTTCCTTTTATACCCACTCACCTAAACCTCTAAATTCAAAAAGGGAACAGGCAAACTTTCTATGCTACATATTTTCTATGTTCCTGAAGAACTGACTGGATTTCTTTAAGTCCATGTGCTGTGTCTGGCTGACTATAATTATGTGATTCAGGTAATCATGCTTAGCTAACATGTCTGAGATTGGAGATTGTGACCTGGCGTAGAACTATCTTCAGATCTACAGGTTCAGCTAATGTCTGCTCTTCACGATGGCTATTTCATTTACTCAAATTCCTTTATCAAATGTGGACATTTGCTTTACTGGGTACCATGATCTATGGAATGCAAAGAAGTACAGGTCACAGCCCCAATGTTGGGGTACTTAAAATCTCGAGGATGTATATTCTCTTTTTTAGCAGTTGTGAAATATAAGCATGGAATGAACAAAAAATATTCAAGCACCTATCTGATAAAATGCTAAAATTCAAGATACAGAAATTAAATCTTGAAAGGGGGTGTTGATGTTTCTTAATTCTGACCTAAAATTTCAGTGGTTGAAGTTCATTGTTCTAAAAGTATCAGTAAAACATCCATATAATGTATTAATTATCTTGACTCAAAAATACTTGCTAAATTAAACCCCTATCTCTCACCCTGTATGAAACTCAATTCCAAATCGATCAAGGACTGAGAATTTAGTCCAGAGATCCTGCACCAAATAGAAGAAAAAGTAGGCCCAAATCTTCAACATGTCGGCTTAGGACCAGACTCCCAAAGCACAAGAAATAAAAGCAGGAATCAATAAATGGGATAGATTCAAACTAAAAAGCTTTTTCCCAGCAAAGGAAACAATCAAGAATGTGAAGAGAGAGCCTACAGAGTGGGAGAAAATCTCTGCCACACACACTTCAGAGAGAGCACTTATCTCCAGAATTTATAAAGAACTCAAAAACTTTACCCCAAGAATACAAATAACCCAGAATTTACAAAGAACTCAAAAAACTTTACACCAAGTTTACAAATAAACCCAGACTGCTAAGAAAATGAGCAGACACTTCACAGAAGATATACAAGCAATCAACAGATATATGAAAAAAATGTTCAACATCTCTAGTAATGAGAAATGCAAATCAAAACTACCCTAAAATTTCATCTCACCCAAATTAGAATGTCTATTATCAAGAATACAAGCAACAACAGGTGTTGGTGAGGATATGGGGGAAAAGGTACACTCATACATTGCTAGTGGGGTGGTAAATTGGTGCAGCCACTCTGGAAAGCAGTATGGAGATTCCTTAGAAATTCTGGAATGGAATCCCCATTTGACCCACCTATCCCACTCCTTAGCCTATACTTAAAGGACTTAAAATCAGCATACTACAGTGACGCAGCTACATCAAGGTTTATAGCAGCTCAATTCACAACAGCTAGATTGTAGAACCAAACCTACATACCCTTCAATAGATGAATGGATAAAGAAACTGTAGTATATATATATACACAATGGAATATTATTCAACCATAAAGAAGAATAAAATTATGGCATCTGCAGGTAAATGGAGTTGGAGAATATCATGCTAACTGAAATAAGCCAATCTCAAAAAACTAGAGGCTGAATGACTTCTCTGATAAGTGGATGATGATACATAATGAGGGGGAGGTAAGGGAAGAATACAGGAAGGATGGAGTATACAGAGGGAAAAATGAGGAATGGGAGGGGGCAGGAGGAAGGAAAGATAATGGAATGAGACAAACATCATTACCCTATGCACATGTATGATTTCACAAACACTACTTTGTGTACAACCAGAGAAATGAAAGTTATACCCCAATTGTGTACAATGAACCAAAAAATAATTTAAAAATTGTAAACAAAAATATACTTGCTAATCTAAACATTTGTTGTTTTTCTTAGGGACAAAATTCCATGTTGACTAATGGAACAGAACAATTTATGTCTACACTGAAACAGGAGGGAATTGCTTCTCTACTTCATCAGTGCAAATGATTATGAAACTGCAGGGAAAGCACATGAACTGCTCTTGAATCTGTGAACTTAGAGCTCTGAGGTTTTCTGAGGATTTTCACTTCCCACTCTGAGCCAAGTTAGAGATATCATCTTAGGTATAAACACCTGCCTGATCCCTGAGGTAAGGGAACTGCTAAGGCTCATCTGAGAGCGTGCAGTGACGCAAATTTGTCTCTTGGTCTTTTTCTCAAGGAGAGTCTTATATTTTCTTTCAAAGGTGTCTATGCACTTTAGACAGCTATTTAGTTTTGTCTTCTTCAATGTTCTGCTTCCTTTGTTGCACTAAGGTCCAAAGTTAACACCTTCTGTTGTGTTTGGTTGTTGTTAGGTAAGAATGACAAGGAAGGAAGGATTCTTCCGAGTCCCATAAATATGAACACATACACCCAGGACATCTAGAAGTGAACATAGAACTTACCTTCGCAATGCCTCTCTCACATCCCCTAAAGCCTTCTCTAAAGAAAAGCTGATAAACTCACTTCCGATAAGCTACTGCTAACTGAAAATCCCAGATTCCTACTGTGCAGTCAGTGCATTTGGATTGTGCTTCTTCTAAACAGGGACCTTGCGCTTCCTGGCTGTTGTTTTCAGCATCTAGGGCAGTGCAAAAATAGATGTTCAGTAATGTTTGTTGATAAATGTACTAAATCTTCAGCCTTTTGAATCAACTGTAGGGAACGGGGAATGTTTAATTCTGCCTTTTTGTATACCAAAGCTGCTTCCAATTCTTGCACAAGGCCACCCACGGAGTGAGACCCTCCCTACCAGCTGCCTGCCCCACTTCTCCAGCTTGACCTTGAAGAGTAGAGTCCTTGGCCTCTATCGTCTATCTACAGCAAACATCAGAAACCCCTCTGGGAGTGCCAGAACAGGTGTGAGATGGGCTTTCTCAAAGACCGAAGTCCAAACCCTGGGCCCCACCAAGCCCAAGACCACGATGATTACTGTGGCTGTGGGGTGTGAGGGAGTGATTCAGCACAGGCCACGTGTTGGTCCTCCTAGGAGCAGCTGTGCAGAGACTCTGGAAAGTACTGACGGCACTGCCAAGGTCCTCACTGAGGAGAGGAGGTGGAGTTTCAGGAGGCTTTTTGGTGGGTCTCTGGTCTCCTGAACTGGATTACCCTAATGCAGTGAAATATTTCCGTATCTCAGAGTTGATCCTCCCAAGTTACAGGAGGAATTCTGCAGTTGCTGAGGTCACAGGACCAGCACACACTCAACAAAGCTGTCCTTTATTAAACATCCTGACTCCTGGGACTGAAGCCCCCTAATGCACCACAGCAGAACCTCCAGGAAACAAAGACACTAACATCGCATTTCAGTGCCTCTGCTCAGATTACAGAGTTCAAGCCAAGTTTCCTCTTCCATACAGATTCTAATTTTGAGTGTCTATTCATCTTAAAAACATATATTTATTAGCCCAAAGAGTTAAGCCCTCCACCCTGAGTGGCTCTGTCTGGGAGCCCACAGTCTGCTCCGCTCTCCTGCCATGGCTGCTGCCACAAGGGACGGCCTCAGTCCCTGCAGGTCCCTGCCTGCCTTTGTCAGGGAACCAGCATGTTTGTAAACATGTGGCTGAAAGAAGACTCAGGCCGCCCAGCAAGCCAGCACCCACCCCCCGGCCCCGTTTCCTGTTTGTTTCTCACATTATGTTCCCCTGGCAACTAATGGGGGACCTACGCTGAGAGAAGCACTCCTCTCCAGTCGGCCAAAATAAAGCAAGACGGCGCAGTGCTTTCCTAATCACTGGAGCTTCACGCCTTGTCCTCTCCTTCGCCACTCACGTCTCTCCAGAGCTCTGATCCGCTGGAGCAGCAGCAGCAGGAGGAGGCAGGCTCTGGCATCTGCGCACACCGTGTGTCCAGGTGCCCGGCCATTCCACTGGGAAGGGAGGCCTCGCGTGGGCGCACCCGACCCCTGCCCACCTCCCAGGCGCGCCACAGGGAACCACAGTGACCTGCCGCCCTGGCCTGGCTACTTCTGGAGACTCGGGCCGGCTGCTGGACTTCAGAGCTGGCGCTGTGCCTGCGCCCCGAGGGCGCCGCATGCCGGCAGCCTGGTGCCTGCCACCGCCAGGGCAAAGTGAGGATTTGAGGAGTAAGCCAAAGGAAGGATGCGATCCCTGAGAAAGTGATGGGCTGCTACAGAACTGTCCTGGTGGCTCTTCTCTCACTGAGCAGCCCCAAAGAACAAACGCAGTCGGTGATGGTGAGCCAGCCGCTTTGAGAACCGAGCACACGTACGAGTGTGAAATGAAAAGCTATCAAACAGCAATCAGCCGGCCCATTTTCATGCCTGTGTTCAAGTCACAGAAAACAATGCGCCAACCCTCTGGAGCACAGCGTTTCAGGCTACAAGGAATTAAGCCCAGTACATGTTCCGTCCCAGGAAGCATGACTTAGTAAGCGGCAACCCAAGAGGAGCCGCACCCACATCCCGTCAACACACCCTTTCTCAGAATTACTTTTCTATTCAGATAAATGCTCGGACTTCTTATGCTAATTAAGTGCTTAAACATTTTATTAGTTAATTGGCCATTTGGTCCTCAACTCAGCTCTTGGTAATGCTTTTGAGGATACTGTAAATTGAAGACATATTAGAATCCACTAAACTTCTAAAAAATTACTGTTCCTTTATGAAAATATTCTCTTAGCATTATTATCATCATTCACTCATATTGCTCTACCTCACATCACTAATTACTTATCAGGTAACAGAAGAATGCTTATCAGGATACATCTTAATTTCTAGCCATATTAGTACCCCAAATTTCCCACACCTCTGTAGTTTCATTAGTTTGTTAAATTTAGCAGAGATGAATTCACCATGAGTTAGCCTTGCACTCTGTCCAAGGAGTCCTGGCAACGTCCACAGAGTCAGCATAATCTCTGTGAAATCTGGAATGTGAATACCTTTTAACCTCAATAGGTAAAGACTGTTGTCTCTTTCCATCCCACTCCACCAGGCTGGGGAGTACTGCAGCTGGCCACAAACATGTCTGAAATCTGGCTAGAGAGAGGGGAAGCTCAGGATTCTTTTAGTGTGGGTAGCAGGCCCCATTTATGTGGCACAGGTAAGGAAATGTGGGGGTTGCTGCCCTAGACTGAAAGGGACAGGACCAGAGGTCCCTTGTCATCAATCCTGCTCCTTCAGAGTATTTAGGATTAGTTATTGCATGAGAAATCCTGAAATGCCCTAAAATTATAAGGTATTATACAAGAGACCTTATGATTGATAGAGATTCTTCCATGTATTTGAAAACAAGCAATCTTATATAACATTATCAATAATAGCTTGTGGAGCTAAAAGAAACTTTTCTAATCTGTTGAAAAAAAAAATCATTCAACCATTCCAGAGTGAAGACTACATTATCTTCCTATTCTCTGTAGAAAATGGTACAAAATTATTGCAATATTAGAAGGGTATACAGAAAAAAAATAGGAAAAATAATTAATAAAAACTATTATACTTTTTCTGGCCTTTTGATGCTTACCATATTTATTGCCATGAAAAAAACAGGAATTACAATTCTTTTATTTTCAATAAATATTTACATTTATAGATTTTTGCAGTTTTATATTATTTTTAAGATCCTTAACTGTATAAGCCTCCATGCTCTAAAACCTGAACTCAAGTCAGCTTAATACGAATGAAATCCAACTTATTTGCTTTAAAAAGACTACATTTTTTAAACTATGCCACATATTCACTTCAAACTAAATTTAGTTACTAAAAATAAAGACATGCTTCAATTTTCCCTCTCTTTTAATTAGTTTCTCAAGATGAAGGACCCATAAACAGCCGCTCCTCATATGGCAGTTCCTTAGGTTTTTTCTTGGCATGGCCACCAACATCCAAGCCAGGAGCTGACAAACCCTGGGGGATTGCTCTCCGCCTACTGCGTGACGGTGCTCTTTGCAACTGTCTGCTCTCCCTTCCACTTCCCTCTCTGGATCTTGCTAAGTGAGTAAAGGAGACAAACATCCATCACAAATAACACACCAGGCATGTGTCAGCAACGACGACTCAGCACACACCTCCAGCTTCGCTGTGGCTTCGCTGTCCCGCACAGCATGGGACCATGGACATACACGTGGCTAGCAGGGACGCTTGCCGGGTTAGAAATGTAATGCCAAGAGGAATGGCATGGAAGAAAACTGAGTGACATCATATGTGGAATGTCCTGAGCAAATCAGATTATTTCAGAAGGACTGTGGGCACTTGGCTTAATGAATAATCCCTTAAAAGCAAAGTGATAAACCCTGTGTGTTAAGCTACAGCTTGAATACCCACAATTGGAAATACCAGATTTGGAAATCAGACTTTGACATATACCAGAGATGTGGAATCCCTTCAATCACCAGTTTCCACACCTGTGCAGAATAAAGTTCTCTTATTCTGTCCTTCCTCCAAAGACTGGGGCTTGCTAGCTAAGCAACTGTTTACACAAGTTCTGCAGCACAGTAGGGGCTGCCCGTGGATGGAACAGGGCAACGGACGTGTCGTTCTGCGCTATCCGTCATCGCCTTACATTGTTAGCAATTTCTATATCATTCCCACCCACCTGATATCTTTGTTAAAATATCATAACAGTAAATAACATTTCTAACATTTACTCCTGTGACATATACATTACAAATGCTGACAGATTTCAAAGAAATTAAAAAAAAATTAATGAACTTTCTCATCAGTGATTGCAAATTTAAACCTTGTTCTAACTCCAAGTGTTCTTCCTAAATTCAAGGCCATTCACAGACTCACCAAAATTCCCCAGCCTGGTAGTCTGTGCTTTAGGAGGAGCTGGAGAGGAATAGTTTTCACAGGAACTCCAAATGGGAGAAGTTCAAAGCACCACTCACAGAGCCAAGGCCTTGGTGGCCTCTTCAAGACTTCTGAGAACTTCAGGGCTCGCTGGGCTCACTCTGCCTGCATTTCCAAACTTACAGCTTTCTGCTCCAGGTGGCTTTAGGTAAGACAGAAATATCTTCTCAGCGTACAAATCTTCTCAGGAAGCAATACTACCCACCTCTAGACTCGTCCAAACCCTGCTGGGGCTCTCCTCTGGTGAGGGGTTTGTCTCCCCAGTCCCTCCTCTGTTCCAGGAGAGTCCTGTCTTTACAATTCCACCTGCCATCAAAGTTAATACTTTCCAATAAGCACCAAAGTGCTTCTTTTATAAGTTCTTCAGGCTTCTGCTGCTTTGTTCCTATTCCTTTCCAGAACCCTCTGGCACCAACTTACATCTTAAAGGGATCTCAGACGTTTTTCACAGCCTCTATTTTAAAAGCAAAATGAACAACACACTCAGGTTTTGAGGAGATATTCATAGAAATTTCTTCTTTACCAAAGAACCAAGTACAAAGGCTCTCATGGTAACTAGAAAACTCACATTTCTGAAAATTAGCTGAATCCTCCTGATGATGCAACCTATTCCAGCTAAATAGATGAAGATCCTTAGGGATATTCTGCTATGAAAGTAGTTTTCCTTTTGTCTTCCCTGGTAAGTACTGTTTTGACTGCTCTTGGTAAGAGAAACACAACTAAATATACAGATAAAATTTCCTTGGGGGCTGGGGTATAGCTCAGTTGGCAGAGTGCTTACCTCACAAGCACAAGCCCTGGGTTCAATCCCCAGCACCGCAAAAAAAAAAATAAATAATAATAAGAATTTCCTTGGACACTAACTTCTGTTATTTCCTTTCCTTCCCAGGTACAGTAACAAGTTGCTTTATGGAGCATCCGTAATGCTGTTAGCTTTATTTCTCCAAGTAAAGGGGCTCATTGACTCTAGCTCTGCTCCAGTAGCTGAAAAGTCCTCACTGAACCCCCAGCTACCTTCCTAATTAAAGCACACACTGAAGTCTTACAGGCCCACTGGGAAATTCCTCTGGAGTCTGACGCTGGGCAAATCAGCAAGGTGGGGCTTGTGCTGGAACATCCTGAAACTACAAAGAATGGGAGCCAGATACTTTTAAGAATGTGAGACAAACACCTAATTGTTATGTTCTTCCAAAGAATTCCACAAGTAACTCCTAGGTTCTTGAATTGGAAAAAGATCTCTTATTTATATGAAGAACCATAAGCTTTAACTAAAACTTGACCTTAACAAATTATCCCTGGAAGCTACTGCACAAAATCTTGTTATGCAAAAAACCTAGTTTCAAAGGAAAACACCATCCCTAAGTGCAATGAAACACTGGACAACGAAAGGGATGTTCCTAACGCTCCAAGGCAGCACCTCAACAGGCATTCCTTCCTTAGTCCCCGTGCCCTGGTCTCCAGCCCGATTCTAGTTATGCTCCACTCGGAGCCAAGGGTTTCTGAGTCACCTCTTTACTGAGGTAACCAAGAATAACGCCAGGCACATGCTTCTCTTCCAGGTTAAGAAAATGTGAACTGCAACGGCCTGAGGCTGTCTGCCGGCTTGTCCCTCGGGTGGCCCACCTCTGCTGCTGCTGCTGTTCTAGCAGTCACGGGCTCTTCCGGAGGCAGTCGCACTCAGGGCCACCCCAGCTGTCCCTGGGGCTCTCTGTGCCGGCTTACTTCTCACACCAGTCCACTCTGCCACAGAGTGATCACTTACTTGAACATGTTAATTTGGTTGACAAATCTCCAGATGTTCCCCGTTTCTTATGGAAAAAGACTCAATGCCTTCGACCTGAGGTGTGACCCATCATCTGCGCCGGCTCCTGCTGCCTGGAGCCTTACCCCACTGCACCTGCTCCCTGGCATCCGGGCACCCTGCTCAACTGCTCGGCTGAGAGGGCCTCGCGCTGCAGGTACGCCTTTGTCCTCCATGTAAGAGCCTCTCCAGAGACACCGCCTCCGACATGCCTACGTTCAGCACGCCTCGCCCTCCGCAGAGGCAGCCTTTGCAAGGCTACGCACTCATAAACCTACTCCAGGGCGCAGTTTCTGCCTTGCCTGCTGCAGCAGAATCTAGAACACAGCACATCGGATACTTTAACCACATTCATCAATTTCTCAGAACCCTAGCAGAGTTTCACAAAAATATTTGCTACATAGTTGAAATATCATTGCCGAGCTGCTTGCTTTGGCAGCTTTCCATGTGTAAATGAAAGAAATGGTTTAGAACACCTGAACACCTAAGGAATACATTTGATCAAAAAATCACAACAAAACAAAAAAACAATGTCTGTGAAGAATACCCTTGGAAAGTAGAGTGATACAGACATTATTACCTCATGTAGGGGAAAACGAGAAATTACACTCCATTTATGATCTATCAAAATGTATAAATGCATTCTACTGTCATGTACAACTAATTAGAACAAATTTAAAAATAATAAAAAAGAATACCTTTGACAAACTTCCTACTCTCAATTGACTCCCTACAAAGACATAAGTTTTTCTAAAATGCAGACAACCTGATTACTTGGAATCACTGTGCTGCTGTACTTTAATGCCATTTCTCCCCCATGACTTTATTTTAAAGTACCAGTAAAATAATTATAATAGAACTGTGTGTACACACAGGGTGTCACAGCAAAAAAGACTTAAAAAGGCACAGTAAAAATGCCATCAGTCCCCACTCTCACCCCTCATTCATCCTAGGTGCAACCTTACCAGCTTCTGGGGTAGCCCTAGGCACAGACCTTTACTCTCTCTCTCAATGATCACGATTCTGTTTTAAAATTAGAATGCTTATAGGACTTTAAAGAAATGTTGGTTTCCCTTAGTTCATGTGACTCTAAGATTTCTAAAAGCCTTCAAATGCCATCAGGAAAGCAAATGAGTGCTCAGAGCCGCACTCTGGTCTGTGTCCCTGCACGCTCACACAGTAGAGGACTCTGGCCCTCCCAAAAGTCCCTGTAGCAGACGAAAGCAATAAAACAAGAAATCACCCTTGGACTGTGGACAGTGTAGCCACGGCACCACTACCTCCCGCAGCGCTTCTGTGTTTGGTAATGAACTCTCCTGAGGACGACTATTACCTCTTACCTACAAACACAGATGCAGACGGAGGGTGAAGGCCACAGGACTGGCCAGTGACTGGAACGCAATTTACCCTAGGTCTATCAGACTCCAACCTCAAGTTCAATCCTGAGTTGTCGATGTACAGGATTCCCCCTCCCTCCTTCCCTTCCTTTTGCAGTCTTGCAACAAGTGATGCCACTTGTAAATATTTTCAGGCTTCTGTGGCCTTATTAGGAAACTAAGGGTAATATAATTCTAGGTTATTTCTAAATACTTTGGAGGGAAAACAAAAGATATTCTGAATCATTATTTTCTCACTCCCCAAGTTCACGACCTCTATATAAAGTCTTTTAGAAATGCAGATGAAGTGAGCTTAAGAATTTTAGGGTTGTTGGCTTGCTAACATAGGAACATGATAGATGATCCCTTACAACCAAACATTGATTGAATCAATACTAATGCTCAGAAAATGAAGTCTGTGATACAATGCAAGTGTGTCCTGTAACTTCCCTGAATTGTCCTAAAGTCCTTTATGAGTTCTTCATGTCTTCTAATTTTTCTGTCATTGTGAGATGTATTTTGTTTTGAAGTTTAACATCTGTAACTAAGGCAAACTTAATATCTGAAGTACTTCTCTCTTGCTCTTCATAAGAGGCTATATTTAATTATATATGAATTAACAGAAAATATAAAGAGAATACAAGAAGGTAGTTGAATGAATGGACTGAATTTCAGTCTCAGAATGTGACATGCTCTAAGGTTTTCTTTTTTTCCTCATTTCTTTAGGCTCTCACCCATTCATGACATAAATGACTAAATCTGCTTAGAGTATGATGTAAGGTAATGGCTTATTATGTATTATTACTGCTGTTATTATTTTGTTCCCTGGTTTCATCATCTACAGAAAGAATCAAGCCAGCTGAGCAATCTCCAAGGTCATTTCAAGGACCAATTAATATTCCATCCTATTTTGTCTTGAGACTGATCTGAAATTCTGGGCAACTTAGGACAACTAGGCAGAGGAAGAGCTGGTTAACTGGCACCTGGAGCTTCCTCTGGTTCAGTCTTCTTATCTTCACAGCTTCCTGGAGTTCTCACATTCTGGCGGGGACTCAGTCCTCCATGCTGTTCGTCTCTGGTTAAAGCAAGACCTCTGCTATCATGGGCAATGAGGTAGAGATTTCTAGCACTAAAGCCATTGTGTGACTCCTGCCTGGGCACTTCGGACATGCAGGTGAGTGAACTGTGGTCCCCCATTTCTGGTGATTTGATGGCACCATCCATTTTAACAAGTATCCTTCTCCCTCATAACACAGGTGACAGCTTAGGACAACACTGCTTAACTTGAAAGACAGCAGCAACACCAGGATCAGAGCCACTTTGTTATGGTACTAACATCAAAGACTTTAAATATTTCAGTTCAGATAAAATGGAAGACTATCACAGCTGGTTAGTGATAAGCTAAGAAATTACAGAGGGCAAAACTTGTAAAGCCTATTACTATTCCAATAATTCACTCATCAAAATAGTCTGCCCAAGCTCAGTTATTTTGGAGAGGATTCAAGACATTAGGACTAAAAAGAGATCTGACTTCCTTTTTTCAAAAGGCAAAATAGGTCATTTAGATATATTCCCACTCAGCAATAGAATATCCACAGGGAAAATCACTTCCTTGAGAACAAGATTAATTTGCAACGCACTGAACTCCACCATTGTAAATCTGTCACAGACATATTTGAGATCTTCACATATTTTACAGTATTTTTATCCAGTCTCCATGTTATGCCAAGTGTTTATTCAGTATTATTAAAGTAATTAATGATCTTCAAGATATTTTCCACAATCATCTGTAAACTGGCTGAAACGGCCTTTCTCAGAATGAAGAGCAGTAAAAGGCCTTGGAATGCCAAATTTCAAGTTAATCAAAAAATAAGTTACATGTTGTCACAACTATAAATCCTATTTGCCAAAGATAATTTGCTGTTGCTTCAGAATTCCTAGTTGTGGAGAGATAATGAAAGTGGGCTCTAAATTTAATAAGTGGCTCCTGTTGATGGAGCAGCCTTGACAACCCCAGAAGCCAGCAAGCTGTTTTCCTGCTACGCTCCATGGTTTCTTCAGCGCAGTCTGATTTGTATCAAGAGTTCTG
The DNA here is from genome assembly GCA_020662805.1 of Glaucomys volans. Taxonomy (NCBI): domain Eukaryota; kingdom Metazoa; phylum Chordata; class Mammalia; order Rodentia; family Sciuridae; genus Glaucomys; species Glaucomys volans. The sequence goes on along the minus strand of JAJEJO010000715.1, from coordinate 505,699 downwards.
ACATCACTTCCTTTCTAAGGTCTATTGTTTAACTGGTGGAAAGAAGCAGGAAAAGGGCAATACTGATCTATGTAAAAGGTCTTGTCAGAAAATGTTTTCTGGGGTATTTTATTGTCTCATTGTGAAATATGATAATGGCAATCTTTACATGTAACACAAAAGCATGACAGGCTTTTTTGGTTTGGGGGTTTCTTGCTGTTGTTTTTGGGTTTTCTTCAGGGAGTTCCTTATCTCCCTGTTACATTTTTTCATTGGCAAGTGATAATTACATATATTTATGGGGTAGACTGTAATGTTTTGATCTATGAATACATTGTGGAAACATTCAAATAAATGTAGCCACTACATTTAGAATAGAACCTTTGTTTGGGATATTACTTTTTATTTTCTCTCAAATTCTAGACAGATATTTTGAGATGAGGATCCTCTGAAATTAAGAAAAAATGAAAAGAGGAACAAAAATCAAATACACTCATGGTTAGTGAAGATTGAGTTGTCTTCTGTAATTCAACAGTCTATTCTTAGAGCAAATCCAGCTAAAATGGAAAGGATTAGCCTCAGAGTTGATCAAAGATTGGCGGAGGCTTGGGGTTTAAGCTGGACTTAGAGGCTGGTGGAAAGCAGGGAGAATGCAGTGGTAATGAAAAAGTAAACGATTCCGTGAGGTTTGCTTTAATCCTGTGTTTCTTCTCATTGCCATGGTCTGTTTCAGAAATGGGGTTTAGAAAATAAGGGCAGAATATGATCCTTCGGATCAGACTAGAGGTCATTCTTCCCTGTACTGTTAATGGTGGTGCAGTGCCAGGCCTTCCCCAAGGCCGACTCTCCTCTAATGACCCTCAGCCCTCAGTGACATCTGCTGGGCTTGAACCAGGAGACAGACACTTGCACCAGTGGTTCCACCCTCATGGCGACCACACACCGGGCCAAGAGCACCAACTGCCTGACGCTAGAGACGCCTGATTTGAGATACTGCTCCTCTGTTCTCAGTGAACATTTACTTAACTGTACTCAGAAGAACATGATATACATTGTGTGCACATCCATCTCTACCACCAGGCACCAAGTATTTACCACTAGGATTCCCAGAACCCTGCAAAGAGACAGAGATACATAGGAGAATAGCAAAGATTTTCCTCTTCCTTCCCAAAGTCTGATGATGAAACAACTACTCTACATACTTACTTACTGGATTGTGGTTTTTAAAATAAGAACTCTACAGGTTCATGTAAGATAACACGTTGGGCTGCATTCAAGGACAGGATAATGATTAACTTCACAGGCAGCTGACAGCGACATCTGAGTTTTATGAAATAAGCACATGTGAAATCTACACGTGAGAAACATGCTGTGGGGTTTCATCCAAACGGTAAGATCTCTCTGGGGGCAGATGAGTTTTCATCCCCACAGTGTCCTGCTGAGCTCTTCCTTCAGCTCACGTCTCAGGTACCACAGGTCCTGCAAAGCATGGAATGGAACAAAATCAAACAGTCACTGGCTTGAGGGTCAGAGGGCAGTGTCTCTACCCTCCATCTGACTCACGGGTTGATTACTCACCCTTCCTATGTCCTCATATGTTAAAACAAGAATCCATGTCTCCTCCCTGACCTGGGAAGGTAGTTTTCAAGAACACACACAATAGCCGAGCACAATGGTGCATACCTGTAATCCCAGCAGCTCAGGAGGCAGAGGCAGGAGGATCTTGAGTTCAAAGCCAGCCTCAGCAAAAGCGAGACACTAAGCAACTTGGTGAGACCCTGTCTCTAAATAAAATACAAAATGGGGCTGGGGATGTGGCTCAGGAGTGGAGGGTCCCTGAGTTCAATCCCTGGTATAAAAAAAAAAGAAAACTCATACACACCAGTGAAGCACCTTAGAGAACAGGGGGCTGACAGTGTCTAGGGCATTACAGGCTCTCAGGAGCGACAGGCTCTCATCAAGCCTCCAAACCTTCAGGATTCATGCAACATACAGGCTGGCCTAGCACAGCCTCTGTGAAGAATGCTGTTTTGCCATCACAGTGGAAATGCCTTGACGGGAACATTACACAGTCAGAGTACAGCAGACCCAGCTCGACTGCCCAGAAGAGGCTCCTGCCTTTTACTGTGGTTGCCTACTGGGATGTCACAATGGAGAAATGGTGCTTGGTGGCTACTCCTAAACTCTGATCACTGGACAAAGACTCAGTCTGAGTCCTTCTCGCTCAGGTATAGGTATGATGCTACAACCCACCTCAACAGATTAAAACTAAAGAGCACACATGCCAAGAGTTCCTGACCTAAGCACCCTGACCAGGGTGCTTTCTCCTTGCCTATGGCCACTGAAATCTTCCCTAGAGGTTTTAAAATCTAACTTCTCATGAGAATAAACTTGAGGACAAAATGTCTTGCTCAGAGGTGGCGTGTAACTCAGGTGTCTTCAGCCATCCTTCCTAGGCGGCACCAGCAGCAACGTCCACAGAACCTGCCCAGTAGGCAGCTCTGCCGGCCTAAGTGCCCCACTCCCCCACATCTGAGGGAGCAACGGACCAAGGACTGTCAACAGCAGAATGCACCTTACTGTGTTTTCTTTCAAGGGAAGTTCAGAGGATCTACAGGGCACTCTACACAGTATGCTTTCTTTCTTAAAAATATTCTGGAAACCTCTCTCATCTCCCAAGTTTAGCTGCCATGACAGAAGCCCAAGACTGTGGACAAGCCCCACCCTCGACACCCATGCTCTCTGCCCCTGCTCACAACTGACCCAGCCCTGTGTTGAGCAATGGCCCCCGCTGATTCAGATGCTTTCACAGCAGGGCACCCCCTCCACGTAGCGGAACAACGTTCTTCACCATCTGGTTAGACCGACATGGACTTGTGATTCCTGTATTTCAGCTCTCCCCTACAGGATTTTTGTTAAAATAGAATACAAAATTATTCAGGTAACTGTTTTCTCAGGCAATAATCAGGGAAGTGATGGCAATTCCAGTGAAACTCCCCCCAATGACTGAAGCCTCTACAAATGAACCATTGTTCATAAAGAAAAAGAAGAAAGGTACAGGGTACAGTCAGGGTGATCAGGGCATTTCTAGTTGAGAGTCAGTACAAGTTACATTTGCTCAATACTTTTTGCTTCTTTTTATCTGTTCCTTCCACTAGATCTTCCTGTCTCTGGGGCAGTGCTAAGTCTTACTGTTTTGTCCCCCAGGTCTAGTATTTTATTCAAACATCAATTGGTCACTTGATAAATGTTCAGGAAAGAATGGGTGAACAAATGAAAATGTCTATGGAAACCAACATTTTGGAGATATTGAATATAAGGCACAGCAAAGAAAAGGATTATCAAAATCAACAGCTCACTAGCCCAAGGGATGACAGGCCTCTGAACAGAGTCATGCTAATGATATTCCTCCCTCCCAGACCGCCCACTACTCCTTTAATCCATGCAGGGAACGCAGTGCCAACAGACCCATCTCATTCAATGTCAGGAACACAGAGGCAGCTTTGCGTTTCCATCGTCTATTGTTGGAGTCAGCGGTGGCTAACAGACCCCATCTGCCTGGCTCAGGGCTTAATCCCCTTGCTGGGTTCTGAGCTGGGAGGCTCTTCAAGGCAAGCCCTGGTGGGGAGCAGTCCTGCTCTCTTCTCAGCTGCCTGTTTCCTGGAAAGAATGCTGGGTCTCTGTCATCTCTCCTCTGAATAAACTGCTAATATACCAGGCCAACAAATTCTTTAGATTTTGCACTCTTTTGAAGAGTGTCAAAAGTAGCATAAATGTCAGTCTCCCAAACTTGATCTGCCTCTCCTTGACCTTCCCCATCACCAGTTAACACAGGGTCTCTCTTTACACTGATGGCTGCCAGCTGTGCAAAGGGAGATAAATGAGCGGCTCCCCCAGCCCGACCGCTCAATAAGGGTGAGAGCATGCAGACAAGATGGTCTGCGGCCTGAGCACCCGGACTGCAAATCGTCTGGCATTCTCAGAAGCACTTTAAGACCATAAACAGAAACTACAAACTTTTTGAAAATTCCATCTCCCTTATCTGATTGAGACTGATCCAGGTTATCTCAACAGCTAAATGGCAGTGCATTTTAAATGTAACAGGAGGCAAATCTAGATACTCTATAGAATATAAGCACAAGAAAAGAACTGGGAAAGAATCACTGCCTTATCTCACAGAGTCTCAAGAAAAAGCAACAGTATTCTTTAAGAAAAATTTTAACTGACAGAGGAGCCGGATGATAGTTTTCTAACTTTTAATGACACACACCAAGTTTCAGTTTTCAGACTATATGATATGCTGAGCATCCCTGGCTTTTTGTGATGGTACTTAATGCAAGGTCAAGTCCTGGTGAACGATGGTCTATAGATGATTAATATAGAATATGTAAATTCTATGAGAAGAGGAACCTCATCTTATTTACTACTTTACACGTTATCCCATGTAAAAAGACAGTATTTGTGGAATGAATGAAGACTGAACTAATGACCATGTGAATTAAAATATACTAATTGAATATGAGATATTTATACATGAATAGGCATAACGGGCTGCAAAATTATAAAAGCCAAATACACTCAATTCTACATAAACATTTAATGCAGGGTATTTCCAAATACTACAGGGGCTATTTAAGTTACTTTCTAGAGGTACAGTACCAGTTTAACTCAATAGCAATAACATAAAGCACTTTAATATACATTACACACCCTATTGTCAAGTGTGCCACAGAAAAAAAATATTCGTCAATTCTCTGAGGAAGAGCTAGCAAATACAGAGGCTTATAAATACCTACAATTCCTCGGCTTCAAAGCAAAAGAAGAAATACTAAAGTAAATAATCAACACAGGAAAATTCCTAGCTTGTTTATAAAACTTAAATGGTAAACATATGTAGAAAAACATTTGCAGCAAATATTAAAAAGTTCACATTTTTAAATATAAATTCATACCAAACTTGGAAACAGATATAAAACATGATCAGGCAACTGTTTCCAGAGGCCAGGCAGTTAGTGAACTAATGCACAGAGAGGTCTGCAGTCCCAATAGTCAGTAAGAGAATGGGAACACACCATGGCACCTCGAACTAGCCACCACCAGCACCAACAGCCAACACCCTTCCAGAGTGCAACAAATAGTACAATGTCTTATTGATCAAAAATTAGCACTTTTTGAAAAAAAAAACAAAAATATGTTCCAAATACTACACACGTCTGTATACCTTATTCCAAACATTCTGTCCTTAAAATTCACCCATCTGAAAATACACAAGAAACCACTCTCTGTATGAAGACATTCATTGTGTTTTTATTTAGATATAGAAAACACCAGCCAAAAAATGCCCAAGAATAAGGAAATAGTTAAACAATTATGGACTATCTAGTCCAAAGAGCATAAAGGGGCAAGTGGAATGAGAATTACAGATACAGAAAACTTGTGTTATTCCCCAGAGGAAAGTGCATCTTTACCTACAGAACATGATGGCATCTGTGTAAGATGTGCATTTGGACACAATTTGGAACATCTGCATGTGGTGGGGCCGGAGGGGGACATCTCTGTTTCTTGCTTTTTCCATCCTGTGGCCTGGAATTAAGATGTGATCAGGAGGGGGATGGGGCTGTAGCTCAGTGGTAGAGCACTTGCCTCGCACGTGTGAGGTACTGAGTTCAATCCTCAGCACCACATAAAAATAAATGAATAAATAAATAAAGATGTGATCAGGAGTTCCAGAGGCTTCTTTCAACACTGAAGAGAAGAGTAGAACTGAGGGGTGGCCAGGCTGGAATCTGTCTAAACTTTCATTTAAACCTCTGCTATTTGTTTTTTCCTGTTATCATTAGTTTTTGCTGTGAGCCTAATGCCTCTAAACCTGATCCTAATCAATATGTAATTTAAAAAAAAGTTTCATTCTATATTTACAAGTAAGCAATTCCAAATTTTAATTAAAAATTTAAACTGAATATAAATGTTTTTATTCAGAACATAGCTTGTTATACTATATCACTGAGTATCATACTTCCTCTTAAGGTCCTGAATGTGTCATCAAGGTATTTACCAAAATAAAAAAAGGTCTACTGCAACATTGTGCCGTTACTAACGTCATGAAATTTAGGAGTTTTGTGAGTAACAGATCCAACCCGTACTCACCCTACCCTCAGGATGAGAGCCGTCCTCTCCTTTCAGTTTTCCTCTTTTGTTGTAGAGCTGTCAAGTCCCTCTCATGGGAACTGACTGTTTAGTTTTGGCAGTCACAAAATATGTTCCCAGGACAAATGGCCCATGTACACTGTGGAGTGTGTACATAATTCCCAGCTCAGAATAATGCTACATGTTAACAAGCAGATGCACACAGCTGGCTTTCTGAAAGACTTGGCAGAGTTCACTCTTTGTTCAGCTTTCTTAGGTTTAATCCTTACAGGATTTTTCCCCAAATTTTACACTGGCCTTTACACAAGACAACTTAAAATGAGAACAAAAGAAATTTAAGCACAAATACATGGCACATAGACAAAAATTAAGTTCTACAATTTTGGGGGGGTTTGCTATTTTGGATTCTGATGATTAAAACCTCAATATCACCATTATGAGAAATAAACACTGCACGATACCTACAACAAATCAAATATCAGGAGACATTAAAATGCCGTGTTGACTAAAATAAGTGCTAAGTTGTTGGAATAAAAAGTACATTTTATTTTTATAACTCAGAAAATGTGACTACAAAAGCAAACTTTGCAAAGTTTCCACTTGACTAAGCACAAAAACAGTATGTAATTTTTGATTTAAAAATTTGGGGCCCCGATTTTGTGCTACATATCAAAAGAAACTATCTCTTCTTAAAGGATTCGAATTTTACTGGATTTTTAAATTATTTTTTAAGCATGCTGAAGATCAAACCCAGGGCCGCATGAACACTGGGCAAGTGTTCTACCACTGAGTTACATCCGCAGTCAAAGCGTTCATAATCTAATTGGCCACACTACTAAGAGATGGTGGGGGTGGGGGGAGAATGAAGGAGGGAGGGAGGAAAAAAGGAATCAGCGACAATGTTTTATGCAAGTAATGTTACAATTAATCTCTAGCAAATAAAGATGACTTTCTATGAATGTCAAGGGCATCATTTTTAGGTTATATACACATGACCAATTAAAAATAGATATTCAGTATTCACATTTAATTCATGAGGTATTTCATTTTTAAATGGGTAATTTTTATCAACAGTGTTCCTAAGGGTTTAAAAGTCAATTGATTCTGCATAATTTTTCATGATAGAATGTTTACTTGAGAAATTACTCACCAGGAAGATGGATAACTCAGCAGTCACTATATCAAGCTAGTAGTCAGATAATTAAAATATTTTAATAACTGAATGTGAATGTAGTTGGAAAAGGTAATACCTAAGAGAGTAAATTAAGAGTTAAAGCTACAGGGGCATAGTAAACATATATACTATATTGCCTACTTAAAATTTTGCTAAAACAGTAGAACTTATGGTAACTGTTCTTAACATAAATAATAATAAATAAGCAAAAAAGAATAAGATTTTAAAGGTGATGATTGGCTTTATGGCACTGAATGTGGCCATGATTTCCTGGGCAGGCATATACTTATCTCCCAAATCATTAAGTTGTGCACATTAAATATATACAGTTTTTGTACAGCAGTCATACCTCAAAGTGGTTTTTCAAAATATCAAGTTTGTAGTTGAAGACAAATGGAATTCCACTATCTTCAACAGCCTAGGCTGTGAGGAGCTTGTATTCCAACGAGCTTTCCTGCCAAGGCCTGCCTCTCGGCAACTCTTCCCCACACCCCACAGCAGCCTTACCCAGTGGAACTGTGCCTGGATTTCCACATGCAGATTCTCTTCAGGGCCTGTACATTTCTTCATGGAACATCCATTTCTCCCTCTACTCAGATAACACCTGCTCACATTACACATATCTCATATTTCTTGTTCCAGAAAGTCTTTCCCATCTCCATTGGAGGGGTTGCTCCCATACAACCCTTAGGACTCTGTCCTTACACTACTGCAGAAATAAGCAATCGCCCCTCACTCCATTATAGAACCCAGAATGGACAGTGGGCACACCTATTTAGTTTCTGACTATCCAGCACAAGACTTGGTATGTATAGAGCAATAGCTCAGTGAAGATTTAGGGGATGAGTGACTAACTGAATAACTATATGGATGAATGCATATCCTGGTTTACTCATCCAGACTGTAAGTTTATGTGATAAAGAAGATAGTACCTGAATCTTTGTCTTACTAGCATCCAGAATAGTTCCCTTCATGTGGTAAGCACTGCAGAGTGATGCCTTGGCTAAAAGAAGAGGTGGATAGATGAAGGAACGGAAGAGACATCAGTGGACAGGTGCAGAAGGGAAGCCTGAGAACAAGCCACAGTCCAATGACTAGAACTAGGTACAGCATCTTAAAGAGCCAGATGCAGAGCTCCAGTGGCACAAACAAGCAGATAAGAAAGCTCTCTGACATACACTGACTGAAGCTAACCTATAAAAGGAAAGCAATGGCAAAAACTACAGAAATTGGAAAAAAAAAAAAATTTCCCCCCAGGGACGCATCTCATTACCAGAAAGTTGAAGATCAGGAGCCATCAGATGCACTAGAAGACTACTCCTAGAAGACGAATAGGGAGAGAGATTCCCAACAGAAACAAAACCCATATTAATAAAGGAAATGGCATTATGACATTGCTTCTACATAAGGAAAGAGCCACAACACAGCAATATTCAGCTGGCTTCAGCTGTGGCTGCCATCTGGTAGGCCCAGTGTGGGAACCGGGAGTACAGTGACACAGGGGAGTAGATCACAGGCCTGGGAACTGGAGAGTCAGAACTCTGTTCTTGAGCATAGCTGTGGAGCTGCAACACAGCTTGAACGTGCTGAGTGCTTTAGTCTCTTCATCTTTTATTACTGGGGTAATAAAATCTTCAGGAAGACAATGCAGAGACCAACAAACATCTGTGCACACTGAAAGCTCTTTGGCATATGACTATTTTGAGGCAACCCCCACACTATTTTCCCCAGTTTCAAATTTTTCCCCACATTCTAACATGGCTCAACTTCCTGCTATTTTGCAATTTTATGGAGTCTGTGTATTATATAAAATTGCATTTTTCAAGCTGCTGAGTACAGTGATTATTCTTGCCTTCAATGAGAAATTCTGCAGATAACAGAAATAAATGGAACTGAGCAGCTGCTAGCTTTCTCATTTTTTTAAACAATTATGAATGGTTTCATTTTGTGTATTATTTGCTGCTCTTACATTCTTTTTCCCCGAAGCCTAAAACCAAAGACTTTCTGTTATAAGCCTATGGAAATTAAGAGTTTAATTAAGCAGCCGCAGCACATGTAATTGGCACATCCTCCAGCAAAGATAGTAGAAAAAGCACCTTTGAGCAGGAGAGCTGACTGCAACCAGCCACCATTCCCAGAAATGCAGCATAATGGGAGAGAAAGAACCTAGAGACTGCTAACCCTCCAGGGAAACAGGCAAATGCAGCCAACCTCCAAGATGAGAAGATTCTCCTGAGTTTTCCCACAAGCCTCTAGAAACTACGCAGTTGTCTTAGGGTGGGTGGCTGAACCCCTGGGCAAGTCTGGCAGTGCCTGCCAGAGGCTCTGCTTGGGTCATTTCTTAGCCTAAGGTGCCACTACTTCCATTTTCCCTTCCCCAGCTTATTCAGCACCTCAATGAAGATGTCTCAACTCTTTCCCAGGTGAAAGATCTGTTCTGTCCTTCCATCTGCAGTGCAAAGAAAATCTCATTATATCAAAACTATTTTTCTCTCTCCAGCCTTAGGTGAACCTGTTGAGAACAACGCTCTTACTCCCTGCTTCATGTCTGCACTGAAAATTACTCACCTGGTGCTCGGAAACCTAGGTGATGCTTTATAATTGTCCACTGGGCTCTCAGCCTTGGGATAGGAGGGCTATACTTAAAGAGAATAAAGTAGGTCAGTCACCTGACATGAGAGAAGCACCTCACTTTCCATCAGGACTTGGTGTGTTTGTGGGAGCTCACATACCGTCTCCTCCAGAAATTCCAAGTAGTTGTCCTCTCCTCAGGTGACTACATAGAATAACATTGCATCACATTGCATCAGACCTGGCATTGGATTAGCTCACTGAGTGTATTTTCCATATAAAGATCAATGAACAAAAAATCCAGAGCAATTACTAATTAAACAGAGGAAAAAAAACACATTTTTTCTGATTTACATGTAACTGATCCCTTTCCTTGGCAAGATAAAAATGTTGCAGCAACTCTCTCCAGCAAACTGTCAGGAGTCTCAGGAACTAAGGATGTTGAATTTATAGGAAGATTCGGGGTACCTTAACCTAAGAGATGAACCTGGTTGGGTAGAGATCCAATACTAGATAGAGTATGTGGTGTTTTGTTTTTGTGTAAGACACTCAACAGGGACTTAAAAAATAAATGAGATCTTAGAGGATATAAATGTTTAGGGAAAACAATCTGTTTGGGTTATGCTAAAATAATCTAGGTAAAATAATCTGAATACCAGATACATTACACTCTTCAGCCAAGTCGCTAACAGCAGTGCACAATGTCAAATGCTGAACTGTAGAAATTACAATGCTCATTTATGAAATGATACCCATTGAATAACACCCTGGTTTTCTATCGGCTAGAGAAACAGTAACACTGGCAACTACACCAAATTACATCCTGTCACAACTCATCTTCATCAAGAGACAACTTTATAGAAGTAATTTTATATGAGTATATAAAGATTTACATATTTTCTCTCTATGACCTCCTCAGATGTCTTTTGCTTTATGTCATACCTATGCTATCTGGACCTCTTTGCTTTCTGTTAAGTAACAAAGAGCAACAGTTCTGATGTCTAAACTTGTCTGTTGCCTCTCCAGGTGATTTCCAGAAAAATGCAAACTTCTCAGGAACATTTTAAAAGACTCGGTCAAAGGAGTGCATAGGACTAATAGTCACACTCCGGAGAGTGACTCATGGGGGCACTGGTTTCATGGAGAGGAGCTGGGGAGGCACCGAGATGTGCAGGCAGAAAAGACCAAAGGGCTCTGAACAAACTGATCACTTTATTACCACGGACTAGAATGTGTAAGAACAGGTCATGACCTGTGTTTGAGGGATTGCCTGGAAAGCACATGAGCAGGACAGAGCAATACACAGCAGCGATTTTATAAAATCACAGGCAATGGTGAAGGCAGGCATCTGCACATCTTCATCATGCCCCTGGTGGCTGACCGATGTGTCCCCTGGAATTATCTGGACACATGAGCACTTAGAAAAATTTTGAGGATGATAGATTTGATAATCCTGTGTGTGTGTATATATATATAAATATATACATGGATATACACATGCACACACACACACACACACACACAGTCACATGCGCTGCAGTTAGTAGTAGTAAACTCTGAGAAGCAGAATTTGGGGGGGGGGCAGGGAACATAAAACAGTATATTGTCTGAACTTCTGCAAAAACTTTTTTTTTCAAAATAAAAATCAATAATAATATAATGGAGATTCATAGTCTTAATTCTTCATTTAAAAATTACTAGACCTCTTCCTAATCATAAAGTTATACATTTTAATCTTTAGGAACTTTTGAGAACACACATACTTACTGAGAAGAAAATAGCACCGACTTATAACCACCACCCAGAGGTACCACCACATTCTCATGCGACTTTCCAAATGGAATGAAGCTGTGTGCAAACATCCCATCAGGTTCATATGTACCTATTCACTAATACATCACCTAGCCAATATTCTATGAGGCAATGTCACACATAGCGTTGTCCAGGGTTGCTTTACTGGACTCTGTTGATTCCCTTTCTGGAGGCCCGCTTAACCGACTTCCACGTTTCTCCATTATAAACAGTGCTCTGAGGAACATCTTGTGGGATACATGTTTACTTTCATCCTTGACTAGTTCCCTCAGGAAAATTCCTAGGAGTATGACAGTGGGAGGCCAACGGAATGCCTGCTTTCAAAAATTTTGGTAAATGTTAATTTTCTTTCCAAAAAAGAGGTACCATACACTGCTGTTTGTATTCAATGTAGGCACTTATTTTTTTGCTGTTATTAGTTCTGATATTATGCCTAAAATTTACTTTTGTTTGTTTGGATGGAGAAAAGTTTAAATTCCCCCCACCCTTTTTTTTTTTTTTTTTTTTTTGTACTAGGGATTAACCCCTGAGCCACATCCCCAGCTCTATTTGAGACAGGGTCTCACTGAGTTGTTTAGGGCCTTGCTAAATTGCTGAGTGACTTTGAACTCTTGATCTTCCTGCCTCTGCCTCCCGAGTCACTGGAATTACAGGTGTGCGCCTCCATGCCTGGTTGTCCATGTTCATTAAATGCTCAGCAGATCCACTTTCTGCATATACCCAAAATGAGTTAATTTTTAGACACTGTAATGAGTCTTAATATGCAAAAATAATATAACTTGTATATTTGATTATTAGGGAAGTTGGTATATTTTCCATGTGTTTTTGGAATCTGTTTTTCTTGAGAAATTCTCACATGCCCTCTGCCTAAATAAGTATCTGTTAGTGTATTAAACCTGTTTTAGATTGACAAAACTCCTATGTATTTAAACTATTAATTCTTTACTACTTGTATATCCAATAATCATTGCTACTAGTTTTCCATTTGCTTTTTATGTGTATATCATTTTATGAGAAAAGATTTGTTGCTAATACATCATTTTCCCATTATTTATAATATATTTTTATTATATATTAACATATACATTTTTCATATGCCAGGCATACTTGGTTCTATTTCTAGACTTCATATTTTGTTTTACTTTCTTTGTTTTTGTAGCAATCCCCCTCTGCTATAGTGATTTTAGAACAATTTCACTATCTATTGTTATAAATCTCAATAAAGTAATAAAGTCTGTACTTTATTACATACTTAATTTTTTGGTTATTCTTGCTCATGTACTATTTCAAATAAGTTTTTTATTTGTTTTGGTTTTGGTTTTCTTGGTGCTGGAAATTGAGCCCAGTGCCTCATACATGCTAAGTGCATGTCCTATCACTGATCTAAACACTTGGCCCCAAAAAACTTATAAAGATTTTGTAAAGATTATCCTTTGCCAAAGTCATGTTCAAATGCTGGCTGGGATTAGGTTCTATTATGAAATAAATAAAATAGAATTGATATTTATTCAATATAGTCTATTTCTGATAATATTGTTTTTTCATTTATTTAAATCAACTTTTATATCATTTACTATGTTTGCAAACTTGGACTTTTCATTTTAATATCCTCATACAACAGAAGTTTATTATATGGAGAAGCTATACACTGAAATCATCTGTGCATGCTGTGCAGTTCTGATGCTATAAATCTATGCCTTCCTGGTCCTGCTAAAATCCAACAAGAATTCAAGAACTACTGAGAAGTTACTGTGATAATGAGTGCTGATCTATACAAAAATATAGAAACTCCCTGAATCACAAAAAAAAACACTTTAAAAATGTCATTGAAAAGCTACTTACAGATAAATTTTATATTTTTCAGTGAATGTAATCTATTTTACAAGTATCATTGAAAAGCAATAGGAATGATGCTGATGGTATAAAGATGAGTGCAAACTCAATTCCTTTCCTGGATAATTGTTTAAGGTAAAGAGAGAGAAGATGAAAAGTAGTCTAAGAAACAGGTGTGTTAAAGGCTATAACAGGTAAAAGTGAAATGCTGAGAGAATATAGAGGTGGGTTCCCAGGTTAGCCAAATAAAGCTAGATAAACTATTTAAAGGAAAAAAATTTCCAAAATATTCGGAATATGTTCTATACTTACAATAAAAACTGACAGAAAACCATCATATCAAAATACTAATAAATTTTTAAAAAACAAAAGTAAATGGTAAATAAGATTTTCAGCATTTTTGGACATCTAGTATATGTGGAAATGTGGTTTTATTAGACCCAAATATGAGAACTAAGAAGAAATATCTTTAAAAGTTCTAAGATTTGCATATGTCCTAAAATTAGATTATGATGATGGTGAAATAACTGTGAATTTATCAATTCATTAAATGTACATCTTACATGAGTGAATTTTATGGTATGTAGTTTATATATCAAAAAGCCATTAAAAGAGTTGTGGCTCAGTGGTAGAGCGCTTGTCTGGCACGTGTGAGACCTGGGCATTGATCCACAGCATCACATATAAATAAATAAAGTAAAAGATCCACTGACAACTAAAAAAATATTTTTAAAAAAGAGTCATTAAGAAGGAGTCTAAGCAGAGGAAGATCTACAAGCAATCAACAGATTTATGAAAAAATCACTCATTATAAGAGAAATGCAAATCAAAACCACCTTAAGATTTCATCTTACCCCAATTAGAATGTCTTTTATCAAGAACACAGGCAACAACAGGTGTTGGCGAGGATGTGGGGAAAAGGGTACACTCATACATTGCTGGTGGGAGTGCAAGTTGGTGCAGCCACTCTGGAAAGCAGTGTGGAGATTCCTTAGAAAACTTGGAATGGATCCACCATTTGACCCTGCTATCCCACTCCTTGGCCTATACCCAAAGGACTTAAAATCAGATTGCCTCAGTGATGCAGCCACATCAATGTTCATAGCTGCTCAATTCACAATAGCTAGATTATGGAATCAACCTAGATGCCCTTCAGTAGATGAATGGGTAAAGAAACTGTGGTATATATACACAATGGAATATTACTCAGCCATAAAGAAGAATAAAATTATGACATTTGTAGGTAAATGGATGATGTTGGAAACTGTTATGCTAAGTGAGATCAGCCAATCCCAAAAATCCAAAAGCCGAATGGTCTCTCTGATAAATGAATGATGATGCATAATGTGGGGGGGAAAGATGGCAAGAATGGAGGAAAGATAGCTAGCATAGAGGGAAGGGAGGGGTGGGGGCGGGTGGGGGGTAAAATTAATAACAGAGTGTGTGACAGATACCATTGCCCTGTGTACATGCATGAACGCACAGATGGTGTGACTCTACTTTGTGTACAACCAGTGAAACAATAGCTGTACTCCATTTGTGTTCAATGAATCAATAAGTAAATTAAAAAAAAAAACAAAGAAGGAGTCTAAGATTTGAGGTCTCTGGGGTATAAAAATTGTTACAATGTTATTTTCATTAATAACTTCATGATTATGTTGATCATATCAAATTTTGACATCCAAATATGATAAAGATAAATGAAAAAGGAAAGGAGTAATAGCAGATTTCAGTTAAGGTAATTAAGCCAACAGTAGAGGAGAGGGGGAAAATGGAATGAGGTGGAAGAAGAATCCCCAAGCATTGTGAAAGACAATACAGAGAAAGCCACGCCCAGGTTTGGGGATGTCCTCAACCTGTTGTTTGTATCAGCAATTCCTTCAACTGGAGGTTTACACAGGTCTTCACTGCTGTGTCTCAACTAGGGGTCCCTGTAACTTTGTGGATGTAACTGTGACTACTAAAAGTAATCCTCAAACTCAGATTCAAAACAATGTGAGGCATGTCGGAAGTCTCTGCAGGCACCCCAGACCTGCCGACCCACACCTTGGGGGTTCCCCGCTGTCCAGCAGCAGCCTGCTGCTCTTGGTAATGCTTTGTTCTAGAAGAAACAGAATGCATGGACCCCTGAATTTAACAAGTCCACTGACCCTTCTCCTGTGCTATTTTCCTACAGGTCAATGATACCTGCTTAAATTTCCCTCAGCACATAATAAAATTCACATTCATAACCATACTTTTCTCCAAATCTGTATCTGTTATAATGCCATGTGTAAAACTGAACTGATTTTGGAAGAAACATTGTTTAATTGCTGGAATTACTGAATTATTGATTAGAAAGATAAGATTATTTTGAGATCTCAAAATCCTGACTGCTATTTTGGTCTTCTGAATATTCACCAGCATCATAGAAAAAAGGACCACTTATTGAAGGATGAACCTTGAGTGAGATAAAAGAAAATAAGAGATTGTGTTCAAATTTCTTTCTCCCTCATACAGCACCATACCTGGTACAGAATAAAAAATTGGTATTCAAAAATTGTCAAATGACTGCATGCATTAATCACTGACTGACCGCTGCCAACACACTAGAATAAAATCAATTTTTAATTATAGCTATAACAGTGATAATCTGCTTCAAAGCACATTGCTCTTTTCTATGATTATGATCTCTAAGTGTTAAAATAAACAAGTCCTGAGTGGAAGTGATATGTTAAGGGAATCCAGAATCTGAACCTCACTTTCTGACATTTTCACTGGATAAAATAGTTTTTAGCAAGAACTCCTCCTTTCTGACTCACTGGGGTTTTGGCTCCCAAATTTAAGGTAAAGGGTTATTTATACGATAAAAACCTTCCCACAAATGTCCATTCTAACTGCCAAGATTGTGATTAATTAAAGTAAATAAAATTTTGAATTGGATTACATTCTTTTCATCTTAAGAGCTAAAATAAACTATACAACCCTAAAAAAACTAAACAGTTTTAATCAAAAAAATACAACCATCTTAAAATAGTAGTGACCCTAAAATAAATCTTAAACTTGAAGCTTTGCAAATTATGATGTTTTCTGACCCAGATTTTATAAAGTGAGTCTTTTTTCCACACTCCCACTGCCAAGCAGGACAGAAAATCAACATAAATAAAATCAGAATCAACATACCGGGGGAATATCTCTAAGTGTACTGCAGGGTACTGCGCGGATTTTCCTCCCAAAGAGGGGAAAGCCCCTGACAGGCTGGCTTCGCACATCTCCCCAGGGATGGTTTACATCTGTAACTCCCCGTGTGGGTGTGACAAAGCCTAAAACTCTGCTCCCTATATTCTCACCTACCTCCCTATAGGTCCTAGAGAATTTTAATTTAGCTTTCTCTCTCCTGTAACTAAATTTTAAAGAAAAGGCCCTGCCCTACAACCTATTTTCCCTTCATTTTCCTTTCCTTTCCACCCAATTCGCATTTTCTGATCTTTTCCAGCACAATGAAAACCTGATGGCGATGCAAGGGGACACAAGACAGAAACGCCAAGCAGGACCTGCTTCCCTTCTTCACAGATTACAACAGGATGCACTGGGAAATCAATTTCAGTTCTCCCATGTGATCACAGCTTGGAAAGCTGTAGCCCGGAAACAAATCCCTTCTCCTATATGCAACATGAGAAGCTTCCATCAGAGACAAAACACAGCTCCCAGTACAGAAGGAGAAGAAGGGTATCTGGGCGAGACCTGTCCAGAATCCCTAATGTGTCCACAGCCCAGCGCTGTTCAGCAGCCCGAGTCTGTGGCTAACCTGAGCAAGGGGTGACGCCTACAACGGAAGCTCTCAGACCACCTCCTGGATGTGACACTGCTCAAAACATTTCTGTGCGTTCTGTGGTTTAAAAAAGAGCTGGTAAACAACAAGAAGTAAACCATAAATAAAAGCAATAAGCAGTCAGACCATGTGTCAGGCCACTGTGGTAAGAATTTCCATAGCAAAAAAAAAAAAAAAAGTTCATCAAAATTAAAATGGATGAATGCCAGGACTGACAGGAGCAATTGAAGACAGGGTTCTTCCAACTTTTCAATTAGTTCTTTCACTGATTCAGAACAAAACCCACTGTGAGAATGAAATCACACTAGACTCCATTTCTGCAATGACACATGAACAATCCTGCAGGAGAAGGAGGTGGCAGCTCCGCATCTGGCAGAGAACAAAAGTTCCTGCTAATTTCCAAACTGTCTGCTACTGAAGGAAAGTGGCAGAAATGACTTTCTCCAAGTCTCCCTTCAAGTTTCCCCCAAACAGGAAAACAATGATTTAAAAATTCAGAGAAGCAAAATCTATGCCATATTCCCAATCAACTGGGAAACAGCCACATGCTACTTACAGGCTTAGTCCCCATCCAGAGCAGTGAGGAGTCCTGGGACAGCTGAAGGACAGCTGGCTTCCATTATTAGACCTGATGTATATATACCATGCTTTTCTAGACAGAGGTCAACAAATATTTTCTGTACAGAGCCAGAGAGTAACGTTTTAGGCTCTGAAAAACATATGATCTCTATCATGCTTATTCACCTCTGCCTTAGACAATGCATAAATGAGCACAGTTCAGTTCTAGTAACAGTTTATTTAGAAAAGCAAGTGACAGACCAGATTCAGCCAGGGGTCATAATCTGCTGACACCTTTTCTAGAAGGTTCTGTCTGAATCATGATTCATAGTGCTACTAAAGATGATTCTCAGAACATACCATAAAGAATAGAACAGGAGGGAGTCTGCCGAATGAATATTTGGACCAAAGAAAGCATTGGTGCATACAGAGACCAGAAGTTAGGGACAGAGCTACAGTCCCCAACAGACAGCTCCAAGTTATTGAGCAGAACATTCGGCAATGATTCACGAGTCATTCGAGCAAAGGCCGCAACCACAGACCAATGGAGCAAGCAAGGATGCACAGTGGGCTCTGTTACTGCCCCCTACCTACTTCCTTAACTGATTGAAGTTTAGTTTCAGTTTAGGTTTAGAAGGATTTAGAAGCAGCTAAGAACAAACTGTCCATCATTCTTTCAGATAGTTGTTAACGTCCCCCAGCAAAATGTGAAGTCCAGAAATGAAACCTCCAAGAACAGTAAAACTAAGCAGTAGCGCAGAAAACACTGGGGACAATCATCTCCATACACGTGGACAATGTACATATTAAAAAAAAGTTGTCATGAGATCAAATTAATGTGATTTTTCTGCAAATGGCCAGAAAGCAAGTATTTCAGAGTTTGCTATCTATTAGGTTCTGTTGTAAAACTCAAATCTATTCTAGCACAAAAGCAGTCTTAGATAATATGTAAAAGAATGAGCTTTTAATAAAATGTTATTTGCCAAAACAGAGTGAACTTTAATTTTCTAATTCCTACATTAAATTATTCATATGCTTTCAATTAAAATTTCTAGATTTTCTTCATTTCACACTTTCAAGTCACACATCTCTAATGTTGCTTTGAAGAAGACTTTTCTACCTATGTTAGGAGGTTGGATGCAGCCTACACACCCAGTGTGTCATCTTTTTGATTTGGATTCTGTTAGTCACTGTATGTAAAAGCTCCTTTTCTACACACCATGCCATCTCAAAGCTGGTAAACGTGTCCTTTCTTCACTCTAAAGTAGAGTCCTGACAAAAATGCTGAATGACACGAGTACTTCTTGCAATGAAACTCTAAAGGTAACAATATAACTAATAATCACTTCTGGAGGACAGCCCTTTAATCAGCTACCAAAGATTAATTTTAGCCTGCAGTTTACATGTTCAATCATATTCATAACAATGAGAAACTGTAAAATATCTTAATGGACTACAAAAGCAGGATCTACAGCATCTCATAATATTACAGTTTACTAACTCAACAAAATGATCTAAATGAAGTCTTTCTGTAAATAACTTCAGTATATGAAGTATCTCAGTGTTGTAAGTTTTTCAGTTTTCTCCACCCATTTAGGGGAAAACTAAGTGCAATGTTTGCACTTTTAGAAGTCAAATTTCAGCTTATACAGTGAAGAAATTTCTAGCAGGTTCAGAATTTGGAAATGGAATGGACTGTAAAAAGGAAACATAAGTTTCGACTTGTAACGTATTCAGAAGATGAATGGTAACATCTGAGAATGATGTAGAGTGATTCCTATACTGAATAAACAGTGGAATAAGTAAGATCAAATCTATCTGAGAAATCCATAAATGTAAAAGTTTGCTTGGCCACATAATGATCAAGAACTTATCAAGGAGGCAGCCTTTGCCCTCTGCGGGTATCTTCTAGTGGGGGCAGGGGCAGACACAAAGCAAGCTGCTACACCTCACTTTCATTATCAATCCCCTGTTATCTACAGCTCCTGAGACTGCACTGGCAATGGCTCCAAAAGACAGGATATAGAGTGAGATTGAATTTCTGTCAGTCTGAGACTCATGAAATATTTATTTATACATAGGAAAGGGGAGCTGGAATGATTCTTTTACCACCCTTACTAGAAGGCTAGCCATCTACAGAACACCCTTAGTCTAAATAGGTTCAGACTACAAAGGACATCAGATATCCCTCTCTATGCTTTGTTCAGAATATTTCTCCATTCACTATTTGTATCCAGAATATTGCACAATTTTAATTAATAGAACTATTGTCTGAATCTTTGGGTAACATTTTGAGGTAAGAGGATGATGAACTGAGGTAAAGCCTGCATTAAAATTTAAAAGGCTGCCTCATGATTATGGATAAGAATCTAACTTCAATAATTGCTTCTCAAAGCCATTTTCATCAAAATCCATTCATTGAGTGAAAATTGCTTTTCTTTAAAGCAAAATAAAAAAATATACAATCACTATCTAAGCCTTGAAATTAGAACATTCAAGAACAAAATAGTAACTTGATTAAAATGCAATTATGAATACAGTTTTATCAGAATTTCTAAACAAAAAATCCTGCTTATTTAATATTTTTGCATTCATGTAGTGTGCTAGATACTTGGCAGCACATCCTCCATCATTATTTCTATTATCTATGAGAAATCACGGTGTGCACGTTCTGATCGTAAAGTGTATTCACTCTTCCTTAGTATTTCCTGCTCCTACCACAAGCCCCTATACCAGAGTACCAGTGATACAACAGACAAGAGAAGCCATGATTCATAAAGTTGCTGCATAAGTCTGGGGTCAGGAAGCCTTAACAGTAACAGTCATGGAGTGTGAAACAGGAAGTCAAAGCAGAATGGGGAGGCTATTTAAGTTCTCTATTGATTTTATCATGTTGTAAATGACCAGAACATCATAATTCCCTTTGAGAATGATGAACCTCATCTGTGAGCATTACTGTGTGTGCTCAGAACATCACTCCACTTTGGGAAAACTGTTGCATCTGATGCAAATCATGTGGCCCAGGTAGAGTTTTCAGGCACAACTCTACTTCCACATCCATCTGACCACTCGGTGGGACAACAGGAGACTATACCACCTTACCCTAGTAGTTGCACAGGACATGAATAGATGATCCAGGCTCTGCAAATCAAATTTATCCCCTGCTTTTCTGAATTAAAAGCTAGCTCTTCCAAAACAGATCTGAGGTCAGTACTGGAAGTCATGAATTACACTAAATGGAGTGTAATCAGCTAAGAAACTCAAGACTGCAACTTGGAGTAAAAACTTAATTCAAATTCTTGAAGACTTAACATTAAGGGTGGCAAATTCCATCTGTGGGAAGGACAGTGTGAGAACCTGCAAACAGCCTCCACCCAATAAAAACAGTAAGAACAGTCAGAATTTCTCAAAATTAATATTTTCAGAACTGTGAAAATTCTCCATATGCTTACAATAATTTGGGAATTTTTTTTTAAAGTTCTAAATCTTAGTAACAAGAGTGAAATCTGTGGCATTTTAACTTGCCCCATTCCCATCCACCCTCCTCATTTCTTCAACAGCCTTAAAAACCAACCCAATCACGTTGCAGAGCAACAGCCTAGAGCCACGGAAGGAGTAAGAATGGGTCAGAGCTCTTGGAAACCTCACTCCCAGGTAACTATCTGATCCACATGAATCAGATGGCATCTGATCCATCTGGAAGTTCCTGGAAAATCCCATGCCAAACCTTGCCATTTTTGGACCTGAATCAGAACTTGCTCAGCTTTGGTCTTTTTTCCTGGGAGAATTTGTTGAAAATAATCAGTAATGACTGTTTAACAATGCATTTGTTCAACAAGGCAATAAAAATTGGGACAAAAGAGATGACCAGAAAACTTAAAAGGCTGGGGTGATGAGAGATCTATGTGGAAATTCTAAAAGTTCCCTAATATTCCTAGAAATCTAGAAGGCAAGATGAAGCATAGAGCTGTGTGCATGCTCAGGGACGATGAGCACTCACCTCTGGCTGACCCTGAGACTCTGCTTGAGCAGGAAATGAAGGATGAGGCAGAGTTGGGAACTGTCTGCTGGAGCACTAAAGTCATGCCCCATCACGCATTCAGAGCCACCTAGAAAACGGGAAAGGTACTGATTCAGTCTTGAAGGGAAACCTCTGTACAGCCATTAGTTGTCCATTAAACTAACCACATGGAGATTTAACCACATGGAGATACTACAAAAAATACTGGCTCTAAAGATGTGGTTCAGGAAAGTCATTAAGCAAACCAACAGCCCTCAACAGGCAGCAGCAGCAAGACAAGAGCTCCTGACTCCAGAGCTGCCCACTGTTACTTCAAATGCTGTTTTGAAATGAAAAAGTGAGACAGAAAGTATAGCCCATATACAGGAAAATAAGTGACAGATTAATACAAACTACAGCTGAGGAAACCAAGACAATGGACTCACAAAATAAATATTTTAAATTGTCTTTGAAATATGCTCAGTGAGTTAAAAATTATGTTTCAATAAATGGAGATATGGAAACAATGTCACAACCAATTAAGACTATCAACAAATAGAAAATATACAAAGGAACCAACTACATTAACACTTTTTACACAGCCTCATGGATTTTTTTTTTTATCTATATAAGGAATACAGGTCTGTGGTTTCTTTAAGATGCCTCTTTGCTTACTATCTCAACCTGTTTTTAAAAATCTATTCAGATTTTGTGCCATCTTTAGTTCTGGTAGTTTATGGGTACCTAGGATGTCCACTTCATCTAGTTTATTCAATATACTGATACACCTGTTACCCCCACACACATACACACAAAGCTGAGGACCAGAAAGTTTCACGGGTGAATTCTACTGAACTTTTAAAGATTAACACCAAATCCTCCTCAAACTCATGCAAAAAAATTAACAGGGGGGCACAGTGTATTATAACTCTGATAGAAAGACAAAGACACTGCAAGAAAAGCAAGCTGCAGACCTATGTTCTTTATGAACATAGAGGCAAAATCCCAGGCAGAATATTAGCACTCCAAACCCAGCAACACAAACAGGATTATACAGAATGACCAAAGAGAAGTTTTCTGACGAATATAAGAATAATATAAGAAAACACACAGATGTTTACCATTAGCAAAAATATTAATGCAATATTAATTTACTATATTAATGTAATAGAGCATGTTAATAGATATCAGTAATCCCATTAATAAAGCTTTAATCCATGCAATTATCTCAATCAACACATTAAAAAAAAAAGCATTAGACATAATTCAACACCCTTTCATAAAAAGAAAATGCTGAACAAACTTGAAATAAGAGGGAAGTCCCCTCAACACAAAGAAGGGCAACTATTCAAAGCACTAGTTAAAAACAGAAAGGAAATCAGTGGAGTAGGCAAGCAGGTAGGGACGGGAAAGAAAGGCAAGGTCCTGGGAAATCGGATCAAGTTGTTCTGCGCATGTAGAACATGCATAGTGAATCCCAGCATTAGGTGTAATTATAATACAAATCAATCAAAATTTAAAAGTCCAGAGATAACTTTCCACTTAATGATGAAACTCAAAGCCTTCTCCCTAAAATCAGGGGACTTATTTCTCACCACTTCTATTTTGTATTTTTGGAGGTCTAGACACAACAGATATGCAGAAGAAGAAACAAAAAAATTCCAGGAAACAAAAGTTTCTTTCTGGAAAGAAACAAACAAAATAAACTTGATTTTTAGGTTAGACATTGGAACACAATCATAAATAATAATCTCAAGGAACACAATAACAACAGAAAGTATTAGAGCTAATAAATGAATTAGCATAGCAAAAGATAAAATACAAATCAACTTTATTTATATTATGAATTACTCAAATATGAAATTACAAAATAATTCCATTTACAATGGCATCAAAAAGAATAAAATAGGAGTAAATTTAGCAAAATTAAGACTTGCACATTGAAAACTACAATCATGGAAAGAAATTAAAGATCTAAATGAAAGACTTCCCATTTTTATGGATTGGAAGAATTAATATAGTTAAGAAATGTACTCTAGTAAAACTGACCTACATATTCAATCCCAATCAAAATCCTAGATGATGTTTTTATTAAAGAAATTGACAAGCTGATCCTAAAAGTTAAATGGGAAAGCTATAGAGATGGTGTAGTACTAGCATAAGGACAGGTGCATGGATCAATGAGTGAATCCAATGGGAAAATCATGTTCTTTCAACCAGTGCTGCTGGGACAACTAGATACCCATTCAATCACATATGAAATTAGACTTTCACCACACAACATATGCAAAAGTTAACTCAAAATGCATTGCAAACACAAATTTAAAGCTAAACTTATTAAATTCAGAATAATAGAAAAGCCATAAATATTGGTGAGCTTGGAGGAGGCAAAAATTTCTTGGAACATTAGTGTGTGCGCGCCCGCACATGCGTGCATACACACACACACACAAATTGGGTTTTATCAAAATTAAAAGGTTTTATGCAGCAAAAATATTATGACAAAATGAGAGATCTACAGAATGGGAGAAAACATTGGCAAACCATCTAATCCAAGACTAGCTTCCATGATACATAAAATAATCTAATAACGCAATAAGAAAAAGAAAATAACCCAATATAAAAAGGACAAAGAGCAGATATCTCCCCCAAGGAGCTGGCTAATAAGCATATGAAAAAAAAATCTTGACATCATTATTCACAAAGGAAATGCAAATAAAAACCACAATGACACAGCACTTCAAACACATTTGTATAGCTAGAATAAAAATGGATGCTCTTGAGAAATTAGAACCTTCATCTATTGCTGGTGGCAAAGTAAAACAGTGCAGTGGATATGGAAAACATTTTGGCAGTCCCTCAAAAAGCTAAACAGAGTTGATACATGATTAAGCAATTTGACCTCTTGGGATATAGCCAAGAAAAATGAACCCATATGTCCACTCAAAAAAACATGTACAACAGTATTCATAACACATTATTCATAATTACCAAAAAGTGGAAACAATTTAAAAAACAAATCCACCACATGATAAATAAATGTAGATAATGGCCAGGGGTGTCACTCGTGTACAGTACTTGCCAACCAAGCATGAGGCCCTGAGTTTTGAGCCCCAGCACCACAACCAACACCATCACACACACAAAATAAGGCACAGATAATGGATGAACACAAGACGTGTATCCATACAACGAAATGATTAATAGGCCGTGCTCCTCCATGTTGCAGCCATGAAAGCATTAAGCTTAATGAAGCCAGACACACACATTTCACATTGTAGGCTCCATTTACACGAAAGGTCCAGAACAGGCAAATCCACAGACACACAAAGTAGGCTGGCCATTCTCAAGGACTGAGGAAAGGGGAGGGAATGGAAAATGCTAAGGGGTAAAATGTGCCTTTTGGGGTACTGAAATGCTCAGGAATTCGATCATGGTAATGGCTGTATAGTCTGTAAATATTCTACAAAAGTCTGAGTTGTACACTTTTAGAAGGTGGATTCTGTGGTATGTGAATTTTATGTCAGTCATATTTTTAAAAAGGCGGATGTGATCATCAGGTGAAGGCATAATCTGTAGCACCCTATGTTGTCAAGTAGTAACTCTGAATCCTGGTGTGAGGGTAGAGCCAGCATCTCCAGAATCACACTGATCTTCCTGCAAATCTGGAAGGTGACTTGGCTACTGGTGGAATGACAAACCAAGGTCCAAGATGGCTGGGGAAAGGAAAGGGAACACACAGTTAGAAAAGGAAAGGAGCACCAGAAGGAATCCGACACTGGGTTCAGCTACTGCATTTTCTTTCTTTTGTTATGTGTGTGTGTGCAGTCTGGTTGTCAGTGCTAATAAAATCTCCTTCTTCGATTTAAGCATTGGGTTGAATTTCTGTCATTTGGTAGCAAAAACCTGGAACAATACCTGTACTTAAAGAAAAAACAGTACTCAAAATGGCTTAAACTATTATGACTCTAAAAATAGGAGGAAATTACATGGCGATGAGTGAAAGTAAAGATACAAGAGTGTTGTATTTCAATAACTTTGGCCAAAAAGTTGTTCATGGATAATTTAAGCTCAAATTCTTAATACAATGCTCCTGAAACTTAAGGAAAATCTTGATAGGATCAAAGCTCAAAATGTTTAGGAAGAACATGATTTTGAATTACCAAACTGAACCACTGTAAACAGCCTGTACTTGACTAATCCCTATGTTTTAATAAGAAAGCCTCTAGTACTGAGTTATTTTCTAGGCTACAGAATAAAGTAGTCCAAACTTGTTTTTCCCCATGTTAATCATGGCTTGTAGTAGTTTCCTGAGAAATAAAAATATATTTTTCCATTGACTATTCCTTTACTAAATGGTTTTTTTGGCCTAATTCAAATGTTTTCAGATAACTTGACTAGTAATAAAATCAACTGTACTAGCAAAATAATGGTAGGAATTTTTACTGCAACTCCTCAAACTGTGTAAGAGGCCAATTTCTTATTAGTCTCTTGGGATCTACTTAGATATGTTTGTGGAATGAAATTTTAAATCATTTACTTATGATACATAGATACAGTTTTAAAGGATAACATGATGGAATTCCTTTAAAGAGCATCTACAATATCTTCAATTGGCCTGATTAATTTTCCAAAAATAAATGGTATATACCAATTTTCTACCCTTAAATAAACAACACATGCAAGAGATGAATAAATTATCTTAGTTAACAAACAAAAATGTATATGATACACAATTACCAACCAACCTAATAGCTGGAATAAGCAATCACTGATGAGCAAAAGAATGCAAGGATAAAAGGGACAACCCAGACAGAAGCAGAGCCGGCACCTGAGGAAATTTCAATGTCTATGGAAATTCTATAAAATAGGACTACTGTCCAAAAATATCTGGATTGACTGGAGTTCTAAATCGTGTTTCCCAGGAGTGTGCACATGACGGGGAGGGGGGAGGGGGAGGGATGAGACAAACAGAGAGAAATAGGAGATGTAGTTTGAGAAGACTTTCACCCTGGGCACCGTGGGATGGAAATTTCAGGGCTCTTGAATGGCAGCAGGGAATTCCTGGCAATAACTCTCTGAAGAGCTGGTGGATTACTTTTTCTAGTCAGAATATACCATAATTTCTTTTTAAAAATATGTTTGAACTTCTGTTTCCTGAAGTAAAGTTGCACATAAATAAGTCTCCCATCATACACAGCAATCACTACTGTGCCACATAAAATAATTTATCAGTATCATGGAGAAGTGGCCACTGAATCTTGTGCTTTGATTCATACTGACTATTTAGTTTTTAGTCAGTTTTTGTGAAATGGACAAATTGTTAGTTTTCTGGTCAGCTGGAGTCAGTCTTTAGCACACAATTTAGATTATTTCTACATAATTGGATTTTCTTCTCTGAAAATAGGCTGGACTTCTATTTTCCATGTTTGGCCCTGCCACAGTTTGCTCACCCAGGCACCTCCAACAATGAAGCTGACTATGTAACTGATCCATGGTGGGCCTAATGCAGTCATAAGAAATGAATCCATCCATGGTGGGCCTAATGCAGCCATAAGAAATGAATCCATCCCTGCAGCATAGAAAGTTGCCAGGAGAACTGCGGTGGCCCTGACCCAGTATCCTGAAGGCTGCCATACCAGACAGGAGTCTCAATACCTATAGGCTACCTTTTCTCCTAAAATGTGGAAAATGGCTCCTTAAGAAACACAGGGTGTATCTGCAGAGCTGTGAGCAGTCAATGATCTGCATTCCCATTCCATGTGACCTTTGCAGTACCATTTGCTGATTTGGTGGTAAACTGAAATGAAACACTACTGATGTCAATCAGAAGAGCTTTCCTGCCAGTCTTCAAATCCAGCCCAGTGCTCTGTGGTCTAACTCAGCTCATGTGCCATTCCACAAAGTAAACAGGATTGGTTAAAATCTTTTGTACTCTCACTGCATTTGTCCTAGTGAAATTCAAATAAACAACTGAGTATAATCATATAAAGC
Organism: Glaucomys volans; assembly: GCA_020662805.1. Lineage (NCBI taxonomy): Eukaryota > Metazoa > Chordata > Mammalia > Rodentia > Sciuridae > Glaucomys > Glaucomys volans. The sequence continues at coordinate 477,820 of JAJEJO010000715.1, read as the reverse complement.
CAAATAAATGTATTTTGATGGAACAAATGACACAAGTATAAGACCCATAGAGAAAATGATACAGATACCTAAAAAAATGGGTATCTAAAAGAAACATCCATCTGATATTTCCAAATGATATCCAAAAAATTACTAGTGAAAAACAAGTCTGTAGCCTTCACATCAATGACATGATGTGGTGAAAATCAGCAAGGAGAAGGTCAGAATCATTTCATTTATCTTCCTGTAACTTAGTAAGCATGAACATGTTTATGGAAAAGTTAGCTCCCCCAGGTTACCAACTACCAACGCATAAGCAGTAGAGATGGCTAAGGACCCCCCCCCCCCCTTGTGCTTCACAAACACAGGTATAACCTCATCAGGGTACTGAGAGCCACAGAACAAGCCTGAGTGATCTTCACGAAGTATCAGTTTTAACCAACTACTTGGTAACAAGCCAAATATTTGAGCTTTCCTATAACATCAAATAGTTTCTCATCAAAATTATCACAGATAAGAAATTCACTTGAATTTTAGAGCTAAAACACATAATTATAAGGAAATGCCAGACACCTGGAGAGCAGTTTGCCTATGTTGCATATCTGTTCTCATCCTGATACGACTGAGGAGCACTCACACAGGATTGAAAAGCCATCGCTATAAAAGTCTATTATTCTAATACTAATCAGAAACACCTGAGAAGGATGCTCCACCTTTAGTAAAATGCAAGTGTTGGTTTGCACTCAAAGATTCTGTACTTGGCAGGTGAAAACCCTCCCCAGCTCTTCTAAGAATTGCCTGCTAATTGCTCACAGCTTCCCCCTGTAGTCAAGAACTGCTTCTCATCAACGAAGCCCTCTCACCTGACAAGTCACAGCAACCCAGGGCAGTGGCTGGCTCAAAAGAAAAGAGGAATGCACTGCAACTCCTGTTCCAGGCAGCCAGACCTAAAGTGAAAGGCTGAAGCTAGGCATGGGAAAGACAGTAGAATGAATCAGCCATAGAATTTCTATGTGTCAATCCAGATCATGTACAACCGCAGGAATGGGAAATTATACTCCATGTATGTGTGGTACGTCAAAATACATTCTATTAGCATATACAACTAAAGAATGAATTTTTAAAAAGATGATAATGATAATAATTGCTAAGGTCCTGAGCAAATGTCAATGTCAGGAATTGATCTTGGGTTTGTCTGATTCCAAATTCACATGCTCTTAACTGCTGTGCTGCCCTTTTGTTTCATTTTTGTCCAACATACGAATATAAGTCAAATAAGTAAAAAAACAGAAAAGAAAAGCTAAAGCTAGACTTTACCTGTGCCCAAACCAATGCTCACTTTTCATGCCGTGGTTCATTTTCCCCAACCCTTTTCTCCTGAGAAGATTCTCTCAGTAAATCTCTTGCACAAGAACCCCATTCAGGCTGACGCTAGGGAGGCAGTTACAAGTATCATCTCTGTGTCCTCCATGTCTCCAATCTTTCTGTAAAATGCTTAAGCTCAGTGATTTGGCCCTATCCACACCCAGCCAGTTCTTTGTGCCCTCCCTTTGCTTGAACCCTCCAGCCACCGTGCAACAAGAAAATGGCTGGATCCTTGAGAGCTTCTTTCTCACCACCTTGGGCTTTTATGATTGTTAGTCACCTTTCCATGACTGTGACAAAATACCTGAGATAATCAACTTGAAAGCCCACATAAGCACCCCCATCGAGCCCCAACTCTCAGTAGTTTCGCTTTGCTCGCGCCTACTCTCTCTGTGAAGCACCTGCTGTCTGCTCAAGCCTGTTTTGAGGACTAGCTGCACCCTGAAGCTGGTTAGGAAAGCACACACCCTCCCGCCCAGCACTCCTGGTCCCGAGTTCCAGAAGACCGCACCTGGAGGCGTGCCTGCCAAAAGACCACCAAAACCAGACACGGATCACGGGTCAATGCAGCCACCGAGACCTGGAGACCCTCGGGACTGTGGCTCCACGGGCGCAGCAGGAGCGGCTGCTTCCCCAGGCCTGTCCGGGACCCACCCTGGAAAGGCCACTGAAGGCCACTGGAGGCCGCGCGTCGGGCATGGCCTGCAGTCCGGGGCAGTCAGCGGGGCCAAGGAGGCAACTCCCTTCCACACTCACCTGCGGCCAGCGAGGCAGACACAGCTCGGGGAGGAAAGGGGTCTCCCATCTCTGGGGTCCCCGGGAGCAACCAGAGCCTTCCCAGCAGAACAGTTTGGCGAAGGAACCCTCGGTACTCAGGGCAGCCAGGAAGCAAAGGGATACACCGGAAGGGGTGGGCCCAAGATTCACTTCCGCTTCCGGGCCCTCCAGCTAGGCCCCACCTCTTAAAGGCCCCACCACCTCCCAATAGCCAGAAGCTGTGGCCCAAGCCTTTCATACGGGGCCTGTAGGGATGCTTCACATTCAAATCCTAGCACCTTTCTCATGCCCTTAGTTTGCAAGGGACAGTGTGACAAATAGAAATTCTGGTGATCCATTTTCAGAAGATAGTAGTTGGCCTTATTGGCAGGTAAGATCCAATTGGGGCCATTGTAACTGTGGCCCTTCCGTGGGCCACCCCAATTTTAAAATCAGCCAACCCTGCTCCTTATATCAGAACAGGAGCAGGGCAGCTTGAGGGATAACACGGTGTGCCTGCTTGCAGACTTGGGTAGCCAGCTGTTCTGCAGAAGTGATCTGCCTTGCCAGGAGACTTCCCGGCATGGTTGGATTCCTCATGGCACCCAACTGTTTGTAACAGTTTTGTTGCCTGATGTGGGGCTCCATGCATCACCGAGGGGATCGTGGGGACTCCTCAGCGGAGATGCATCACACTCCGTGTGGTGGCAACCTTGGGGTGCAGAAGGAAACCTGCCACTCCTAAGGCTGGCAACAGATCCCAAATTAACAATTGATGCAATGTGGGGAAAGGGTCCGAGAAAGTGTCACAGTGACCAGGTAACTCTGTGCACCGGCCACGTAGGGAACTCTATTCTGGACATCCCAGAGGCTGTGTGAGTGTGGCTGAGATGTGATCGCAGAAAAACCCCCAAAAGGGAGATTGGCCTCAATTCAGAGACAGGAGCCCACACCCAGGAGAGCAGGGTGGGGAGTGTGCTGTAAGGGCCAGTAAGGGGGATTAAGACTCAGGGGACCCAGAATGTTCAAAAGCCTCCAATAAAGTGGGGTAAGTACACCAGGGGAAGCTCAGTTATAGGCCCTTACAAAAATATGGGGAATAAAAGTTCTAGGCCTAAGGACACGGAAGGACAATGGAATGTACAAGTCATCTTTTCCTTTGAAGGGTCCTAAGCAGGAAAAATACACAGTAGTGTTAGCGTAAATCTGCCCCAGGGGGAACGAGTGACTACCTGAACCTTTGATTTCAGCGTCCCCCATGGCTGATAGACGATTCCTAATGTTCCCACTGCACAGGCCCTATTTGTTTCTGGGTCATACTATGAAAATCTGACAGGTTCTATTTTAATTTCTAAAGGGTCAATTTACATTGCTAAAACTAAATATGGGTTTGAAACTACTAACCAACACAATTTTCTAGGTGGCCAGACAATCAAGAAAACGTTAGTTTCTATAAAACATTTAAGGTACTTCTTAGAATTTTTATTTGGCTGGAATAGCTGATTTAAAGTGTTAATTAAACATGTCTGGTACCTTGGTTTTCATCAGTAATCTAAGTTACAAAAGGGTAAATTACTTTTAACTTAAATGGGATTAATCTTCATAAATGTTTTTTAGAGGAAACATCCAATTCGTTTGCAAAGTTAAAATACTAAAACATCAACGAAGTATAAATTCAAGTACTCTTCCATAGGGTAACATATATATGGGACATATATATGTTATAATAGACCCACATATATTGGGTCTATTAAATGTGTTTTTATAAGTTGGTGAATTTTAAAAAAGTTTAAATGCTTGTTTCTTGATCTCGACCTAAAAGAAGATTACTAAGAGTTAAAATTCTAACAAGTATAGTTCTAGAAGCAAAGAGTACACAAAATTTCAGCTGTTTTAAAGTACTATAAAAAGAGTAAAGTATTTCATCTTATTAAAAAGGCATAATTTGTCTGAATTGATAAATTTTATGAAGATTATTTCAGAATGTAAATTTAAGAAAGAGTCAGCAACTTGAAGAAGAGATATAAGAAACTTATATGTATGAAAAATTATAGTGTGAAAAATTAGAAGAAAAAAAATTTTTCTGGTTGAGTAAGTATTTATATGGTAAAGTAAACAAGTTGTAGAGTGTCTAAGTAAGTTGCAAAAGGTTTGTGGAAGGTAAATCTCAAAAAGTTTTTTAAGGTGAATCTCAAAAATGTTATTAAGTTGGCAATAATCAGCAAAGTCAAAGTTATTCAATGTTTTTTCCCTCTAAGGTTAACCTTTAAAATGCTAATTTCCTACATTTAGAAACAAGAAGAGTTCCTTAAAACATTGATCTGCTATAATTTCTTGTGTGTGTTTTAAGTTTTATTACTTAGGAAAACCAAGTCTTAAAGGGATTAGGGTTTGTAGCTGTTTTAAAGTCTTTCTAATAATTACTCATGAAGTAATATGTTAAGTAAACAACTGCGATGTATAAATCTGAGAACATTTTGAGCCTTATCTAAATTTTAAATGGACGTTAAACATAGTTACTAGGAACCTCTGTGTAATTGTGACTGTAACCACCACAGGCTTCTGTATATTAGATGTATTCATGTTCTTCAAGTACATGAGTCTTTTAAAATGTAAAGCCAGGGGGAACACTTTACCAAGCTGGTGTTTTCCAAACTAAAGTTGTCTGCAGTGGTAATCTCTTGTAGACTCATATAAAAATAGCAAAGTTAATTGGGGATTTGTTTATATCATTTAATGCTTTGTAACTGGACAAAGGTCATCATTTATCAATACGTTATATACAAAAATTTGTGCTATTTTTTACACTGGAGTAGAAATTTAAATGTATTTTGGGTAAAAAGTTAGGAGAGCCTAATTTGTTTAAAAGTTGACAATGGGGAAACATTTTACCAATATTTTTCCCCACAAAAAGTTGGGAGGTCTCTTAGCTCTTGTTTGATTTGTGTTCCAGATGTAATGCTGTATTGTGTTAACTGATATTCAGATTGACTCAGGAAATAATGTGTGAGAACTTTGTAAAATGGTATTTAAGAAGGAGATAAAGATCAGCTTCAGACTTACAGCACTTTCCTAAGATTTGTCAAGAGTCCAGACTCTCCTGAGACAAGACTCTGCCTCTCATTTTAGTCCATGTTAGGATGCCTCCAAAGTAGGCCAGAATTAATCACATGTAAAGTTATGTTCAAGAGAGAGTTTTTTTGTGATCTCAAAATAAACAGGGCTTATAATACATAACTAAGTAAAGGTTTGTGATTTTAAAATTTATGTTTCTTGGGTCATAGCTATTATACAAACTGAATATGTTTTTGCTCTTGTTAGTTTCATTTTGCATTTTCCTTGTAAAACTTTATAATCAATGCCTATTAGTGTTTTGCAATATTTCTGCTTGTAATAGAACATCCTGAGTTAATCTGAGATAATAAATCATCACCTAGAGGAGAGAGAGGATAGAATGCTGACTTTCAGTACTAATACTGACCCCAGTTAAATGGAAGGGATAAATATAAATTATAGACATTGAAGTTTAAACCTAGTACTCCTACTTCAAGACTGGTGAAACTATTACTGGATGTTTAAAGCTAAAACTTGGAGACCAAAGTTAAGGAAGTAAATTGGCCAAGAAAAAAAGCATCTAGTATTTTGGCCCTTGCCCTCTAAGGTCAGCCAGGATCCAGGGAACAATGGGACCCCTCTAATGACCCTACAACTCCAATGGGTCACCTGACCTCCCCGTCAGGGGAATCAAGAGGACCCTAGAGAACAGGAAGCAAACCAGTGCACATTCTGCACAAAGAAGGGTCACTGAAGTGCGAAATGTCCCTGATGCTTCCAAGGGAAGCCCTGTATGGTCAGCAAGACTCTGACCCATCCTGGCAAATGACACAACCAGTGGAGGAAAAGCTAAAGGAGCCAAGAGGCTTCTCACAACTTCCCAAGAATGGTCCCCTACAAATCTCAGCTGACTCTAACAGTAGATAGGAGAAAGGTCAATTTTGACCAACTTGGTCTTAGACACCTGGCAGGACAGTACGACTAAAGCGTAGTCATACGTAGAGGTTTAAAAGATAAGGCAAGGGTTCTTTAACTGTTACTTGAGATGTATATTTGTGTCAGTCCTCCTGAAAGTAAGTAAAACTGGGAGGTTATAAAGGAAGGGTCTTCATACAGCAGTGCCTGATAAATACACAAAAAGCGCTCTCAGAGTCACAAGTTTGTGCTGAGCCAATTTGAGACCTATGTGCATGTGTATGTGTTTCTGGTATGACTATTATGAGCTGCTGCTCAGACTCCTTCTATGCATTTTGCAATTCACCCTTCCAGCCTGGCGACTTGGGAAGAAGACAAGCTTCAGCAGAGCTGATAAGGACCTGACCAAGGGCTCCTGATCACCAGGATGGCTATCCAAACTGCTAAAAAGGGGGGGGGGAACTCATTCCCTTGGGTGGTTTCCACCTCAAAAAGTTAACATGTGCAGGATGGATGGCAATACCAAAGGGTTCAAGAACAAAAATGAAAATGAGACCAGAAGAAATAAAGAGAAAAAGGGAGGACTTGTGAGAAATGGAAAGTCTGGTGGTCCATTTTCAGAAGGTAGTATTTAGCCTTAAATGCAAAATTGGGAAAGGAAGATCCAATCATAGCCATTGTAACTACAGCCCTTCCTTTTGTCCTCCCCAATTTTGAATTTAGCCAATCGTGCAGATTGTAACCCCAAGCTCCTCCTCTCAGATCCGGGGGCAGTGCCGCATTAGGGATAGAAACAGATACCCACCCGCGCTTGCTTAGCAGACTCTGTTCAGTAGCACGCCCTTCCGCAGAAGCCAAGTTTGCCTGCCAAGCTACTTCTGAGCACGTGTTGATCCTCCGCAGCACCCCAGCATCTCCATCAACAGCTGCGAGCTGGACGGAGCCTCAGCGATAACTGCCAGCCAGCAGCGTCCGAGAAAATAGAGCACCAACATGGTTCATGTTCCACCGTCCTTAGAACCAGCACCTTTGTCTTTAATTCCAACCAAAATGTATCCCTCTTCAAGTTCACTCTTTGTTTTGGGACCTGAGCTTTGGTGCACGTGAGGAACAGCTTCCTACCTAGTCCTTCTCTCTCACACACACACACACACACACAAATCAAGCCTGTTGTCTCAGGCTGGGATGGACCTCAGTGGCGACGTGTTCGCCTTGCCTTGGCAGAGCCCTGGACTTGATTCCCAGTTCAAAAAGAAAAAAAGAAAGGAAAAAAAATCCGTTGTCCAGGTTGTTTTACTGAAATCCTGATCGTCAAAAGTCAATTTTCTGGGCAGTCCTCCAAATGACCAGTTTGCCAAATTTACTTGTTTCTTTCACTATTTTGTTTTACTTTTTAAATTTTTTCTTTTATAATTGTAGACGGACAGCATGCCTTTATTTTATATGTTTATTTTTATATGCAGTGCTAAGGATGGAGCCCAGTGCCTCACACATGCTAGGCAAGTGCTCTGCCACCGAGCCACAGCCCCAGGCACTATTTTATTTTAATTCAATAGTTCTCATTTGATTTTCAGAACAAGCCAGAAGAGTAGAATATCTTATACTATTTTTTGTAGGCACAATGCAAACAAATCAGCTAAAATGATTCTAATAAGTAATTCTAAAAATTGTTTCTTCCAATAACTGTATTTGGCTTCTGGGAAATAAAATTGTTGGCTAATTGTATTGCATTCTTTAAATGTCCAGATTATATACTCTTAATTTCCTCCCTATTTTTCTATTTAGAGCTATTTGCCACCCATTATAAATTGTTGTCTGAACTCCTTTATTGTCAAAACTATTTGTATGTCATCTACATTCAAATGGGTTTAATGGTTTGTTATTTTTCCCCTTTATTAGGATAAACATCACCTCCAACTCAAATTTCAGCATATGCCATACGTAATCTCTTGAGAAGTTCCAGGTAAAGATTTTGTTTTCTCTTTTAAGAATTTTTTTTTTATTTACTTATTGATTCATTGAACACAAATGGAGTACAGCTATTGTTTCAAGGGTTGTACACAAAGTAGAGTCACACCATCTGTGCGTTCATGCATGTACACAGGGCAATGATATCTGTCACACACTCTGTTATTGATTTTACCCCCCACCCGCCCCCCCCCCCCCCCCTTCCCTCTATGCTAGCTATCTTTCCTCCATTCTTGCCATCTTTCCCCCCCACATTATGCATCATCATTCATTTATCAGAGAGACCATTCGGCTTTTGGATTTTTGGGATTGGCCGATCTCACTTAGCATAACGGTTTCCAACATCATCCATTTACCTACAAATGTCATAATTTTATTCTTCTTTATGGCTGAGTAATATTCCATTGTGTATATATACCACAGTTTCTTTATCCATTCATCTACTGAAGGGAAGGGACTTGGAGATGACACTCTAGCCCCTGATGATGAGAATGTGAGTGACTATCAACTGTGTTTAAAACAAATTGGGTGCACATAAGAAAAGATTTAAAAAAGAATCTTGTCCTTTGAATCATTAAACTAATTTCTAAAACAAGCAAACATGAGAACAAAGATTTTTCTGAGATAATAATTATAGCGTCATTATGACATTTTAAATGAATGGAAGTAGATATCATTTCAGAAATGAATGAACTCAGACTCAACCTTTCTTTACTGTCAATAATTCAACCTTTCTTTGCCTCTAGATTCTGTTCTTTATCTTTTTTGTGGTGGGCCCTTGACAATATTCCTAATACTCATTGACTCAAAGTTATTCAGATGTCTGTCCTGTCCGGATTATTTCCGGAACCAGAGAGCAGAGAATTTTTGATTAGTTTGACCGGGATCCTCCCTCTGGTGTTTAGAACAGAAACAACTGGACCCGAATCATATGTTGAGAGAAAAGGAAAACTGGTGGCTGAAGGCAGTTTGTCATCAAAAGGGAGAGTTTTGTCTAGTGGCAGCAATCAGAAATGCCCTTCCATGATGTCATCGCTTGTGATGAACCTCCACGTAGCGATGGAGTGTCATGGTAAAACCGACTTAATTATATGAGGACACATCTAAGATGATATGGTAAGTTAACATGGTAAGTTAAAGGAAGCTGGGGAATGAGTCTGTGTGGGCTCCTGAAGCCAAATCGGTTTTTGACTTGTAAAGAACAAAGAGCTATATGAACTCAGCCATCATGGAGAGAAATGTCTATGAACAACCCTACAGAGAAAGGCAGAGGTCAGGTCAGGAGGTTCCCAGATACCGCCATCAGGGCACTCATCTTAGCCTTCGTCACAGGTTCCTGGAAAGACCTTGGCAGGGAGTTTGCATAATTAAAAAACAGATTTTGAGAAGAGCAATGTGACAAGCGTGTGTAGAATGGATTGGAGGTCAGTGCAGAAGCGAGTGCTGACCTTGCATCTGTGTGGCTCTGCAGGAGTCCAGCTCCAGGAGCGCCCCGCCACCCCATTACCCACCTTCTGCCATCACTCCACCACCTGCATGTCAGCGTCCTCCAGGGCAAGGACCAGCTGGCCACACATCCACAGCCCCTTCTGTACCAAATGTATTCTGGGCAATGCATGTTTGTTAAACCTAAGTGGTGAGTACCAAGACAAAACTCGAAATCAGAAAGACTTTGTAAACTTTCTATTTGCTATATTTGAACCATATGAAATATATGTTAAGGTTTTTCTTCTAAAAGTAAATATATTAAATAGCAAAGTAACTCCATCTTAGCTGGGCATGGTGGCACACACCTCTAATCCCAGCACCTGGGGAGACTCAAGCAGGGGGATTTCCAGTCCAAAGCCAGCCTCCACAACCTAGGGAGGCCCTAAGCAACTCAGTGAGACCCTATCTCTAATCAAATATAAAAAGAGGGCTGGGGATGTGGCTCAGTGATTGAGTACCCCTGGGTTCAATCTCCAGTACCAAAAAAGGTAATTCTATCCTATTAAGCAAGCACTTTGGATCTTATACTAATGACTCTATGATTTTCTAAAATAAAATTCCCAATTTTTGTGAAACTTTTTAAGAATATTATCTTGAGTAGTTAGAAAAAAATCATTCATGTGAAAATTGATTTGACTTACATTGTTATCCCTGATATTTTCCTATGAGTGACAAAATTTTTTGTAGGAAGATAAAACAACATAAAATCACTAAAAAGATCAATAAAATAGTTTATTTTTCCATTGGTTTTCATAGTGTTTAGGGTATTTCTCTGAAGTTGAAACATAGGTACAGATTTTTAACTTCTATATATTAATTTGGGAACAAAAAAAATTGAGGTCACTCTTTTTGAAAGGCAGTGAAGACTTAATATTTACTAAAATCTTTTGCAATTAATACTTACTCCTAGTTTTTTTTAAAAAAAATGTAGAAGATAAGGAAATAGCTCAAGATAATTTACCTACTTGATAATCTGATCTCTGTATATATTGACAAATCATAATTTAAAAGTTTATGTTTTGCCATACTTTCAGATATTTTGGGTGCACCTTGACCCTCTCCTGTTCTCCAACCCTGGCTTAGATTCTTTTGTGGGTCCTTACAGCACCCTGTTTTTGCCTCTGCCCCCATATGAGTTCTACCACAGTGATGACCTGTTTACCTACTCGTTTCCCCAACAAAACCATCAACTCCTTAACGGTAGGGATCGCTTCCTGTTTATCAGGCACAGGGTAGACACTTAATAAATACTTTTAAAGAAATTATAGTTTAGCGTGTTTGTTTTCAGAGGTGGCAGATGGGAATGGCACTTTTTTTATCAGTATAGGAAGTCTCCGGTGAAGGGCAGTAGCACAACAGGACCAGCCATGGAAAGAGGACACTGGGTGTTTGACACCCACGCGGGCAGCAGATGGTGCCTCTGTCTTTGGAAACATAGCAGGTGACCTGCTTTAAAGAGGCCTCCTTGATCTTGATCTCGAGGGCATGCCCTTGAAGGAGAAACCTGGGGAGCCGGGAACAAACCTGCACACAGGCGTATTGGCATCCAGTGTCCCTGAATAGCATTTCAGCCCAAAGAGACTTGGAGTTGTGTTGACAGGGTCGAATGGCACTTACTGCCGCGGTGGACATTTCAAACATTCATGGAAAACATAGTTCTCAGGTTTCTTATTTAATAACATGGGTGGTTGCCAATGATGAGAAAATGCCAAACCTATGTCAATTTTGAGGTTTCGAATGTAATTTATTCAAAATTAAATCTAAACTTACCCCCTAAAAATAGCTGCTACTGAAGCCGATGGAAGAATGTCCCTTGCACACCCATTTACACTTGAAGAAACGTTGCTGAGACACCTTAGCCTCGGTCTTGTTTGTGTATTGTCAAGATTACGTTCTCTTTTCTGTCAAAGTTCAACTTATAGTCTGAGTTTCCTAATGTGTAACAAAAAAATCTTCTGTGATCTAAAAACATCAGTTTCATAGTGTGTAGTCAGGCGGAGCTGTTCTTAAGTCAAGAACCATCTGGTTGAGGCGTAGCCACTTTGAGCCCCCCCTCGTCTCCCTTTGTCTTCCGTCTTCTGGTCACAATGCCTGCAGTGTACCGGGTGAGTGGTCCTAACTAGAACCCTGCCCATTGCCCTCCCCAATTTTAAATCAGCCAATCGTGTGGATTGTACCACTGAACTCCTCCCATCAGAGCAGACTTTGTGCCCATTCTGCTTGCTTGCCAGTTTTGTTTCGTTTTTTGTTTTTGTTTTCGTTTTCGTTTTTTGTGTACCACGCCCTTCTGCAGAAGTAAAGTTTGCCTTGCCCTGTAACTTGTGAGTACATGTCTGATTTCTTGCAACACCCCAATATTTCTACATTATGCAATTAAATTGTGTTCAAAGGGGTCTTCATTCCCTAGGAAAACTATGATATTTAGAAAAAGGGAAGGTCAATTTTCCAAAACTGAGTTAGAAGACACAAAATTAACTTTATTCATTGAACCATTATTGCAAAGCATTTCATTTAAAATGATCACCTACAGCATTGTTGTTTATCTAATTTAGCACATGGACACCTTTTAAAGACTCAATAAAGAATCAAAGAAATGTGTTGTCACAGTTTTTCCCCTATTTGAATAAAATGCTAAGCAAGCATGTTGCTATCCTGCTGAGTTAACCTCCAGTCCTAACTGTTACCTTCTAGAGATTAAAAAATCATTTTCAAGCCAAAATGAAAAGGTTAATAGTTTTTAAATTCAGCAGTAGGGGGAGAATTTTAGGGGTAAGCAAAGTGCATCCATATCTGTTTAAATCACACCATAAAGGTAGAATACTATGAAAAATAGGTATGAATTCCTACAAAAAGGCTAAAAGAGGCTAAGGATGTTATTATTTTAAACTTTCTGGTTAAGAAAGAGTGATATGATAAACACAAGTGACAATTCTTGCCTGCAGGATGAAAATGGACCTTCTCCAAGACGATGGAGCCAAGGCCTTAGCATCTCTGAAAACCAAAGTGCTCATCTTCTCAGGGTCTCGGTTTCCTTTAAAAGGAGGACAGCAGCTCTGAAGATCAAACAAAGGATGTGCATCAGGGACCCTAGTCAAGAGGCATAAAGGTCATTCATTGCTATTTAGCCAATGAGTTGAAGGGCAGCCCACAGCTGGCTGACAAGCGGAGTAACAGTCAGCCCTGTTCTGTTTCCGTGTTGCATTCGCACAGAGGAGACAGATTATGCACAATGTCTCCAGCCTGTTTCCAGAAAAACTGTACAAGGAGCTCCATACCCACCCCACCCCCCACCCCCAAAACGAGGTGCCACAAGCTGGCATGGGAACGAAGGCCCAGAGGATGTTCTTTTAAAGGATCTGATTTTCATCTGAGCCTTAAAGGGGACAGAGGTGTGGGTGGGGGTTACAGATGGAGTGGATGGGACCATCGAGTCAATGAATGCGAATGACAGGAGCCGGTCAGCGGACGCTACAGGCAGGAGCTCCTTCACCTTCAGCACTGAGTCCAGGCCCAAGGAAGCAGACTGACTTGAACAAGGAAGTGACCCTCCAGTACATACACACACTGCATCTTTAATGGGACCAAGCAGCTTGAGTACAGTTGGCAGAAATTAGGTTGCCAGATTTACCACAATGTTCTTGCAGTAGTTATTTGTCATAGTAAAAGTATCATTCCATTAGGCCATAAAATAGAATTTAAAGATAGGTGAATATGAATGTGCGTATTGATGCATGTGTTTATAACAGCTCTATTTCTAGTCTGCTGTGGTTTTTTTTCCTGCAGACATCATTTGGGCCCTTATGGCCAACCAACTTAATTTGTTTTAAATCGCTTTATTTCAACTAACTTTTCCACTGCAGCATTTGTACAGTTCTTTCCTTCTCTTCCTTGCTGACTTTTCCTCCAAACTGCTGGCCAAGATGTAACATTTTCTTTGATTCCCTGAAACTGCTGCCCTGGTTTACACAGCAGCTCTTCTCAAAGTCTTGAGTTTGGATGACCTGAATACCACATGCGGAGAAAATGTTTATTGGTGAAAAGTGATCTGCCGCTAAACAAATACCCAGTGTAGGCCAGCTCTTCAGAGGCAGAGGGGAGGCTGGTCCAGGACGCTGCTTCCCACCGCCAGCTGCCTGTGGGTCCCAGTGGGCAGGGCTATGTCGGCATCCAAGTGCTCCATGCATCCAGCGCAGGCCTGCCTGCACACATGGGGTCAGCACAAAAGCTGGACACCTAAGAGCTGGACATCCTGAACCCAGATCAGTCTTTACTCTGGCAGGAGAGTCAATAGGAAAGCTACAGTTTAAAGTGACACCCGTCCCCACACCAGTGGTGGTGTCAGAGTGTCCAGATAGAACCAAGCCTCTCTTCCTCCCAGCGTTGTGACCTCACTCAAATTGCTTTAACTTTCCAAAACTCGGTATCCTCACATTATTGTGGGATTGGTATTTTCACCCATATTGTAGGGCTTCTGTGAATGTGAAATCATGTGCGATTCGGCACAGCTCCTGTATGATAAATGCAAGCTATCATTATAAACATTAATACTTGGTAAAATGTCATTTAGTGACTGTGCATGAACGGAGTGTTCACAGACCAGGAGGCATAACCTTGGGCAGGTAGTACGGGGATCCACACGGGAAGACGCCCACCAGGGCTGCTGTGTTAGATTTTATAAATCAGTATTTTACACCAAAGGTTGACCTCTGTGATGCTCTAGTGTTCTCTTTCTCATCTCAAAAAAAAATGTGAATTGTTGTGGTCACTTAAATAAATAATTCTGTTTGTGAAGGCTTTTAAAACTAAGATCTAGGGAAATAAGAGGGTCCCTAGGAATGAGCTATAGAAATGAAGCCACAAACTTTCCTTATAACTTTGAGAAAATAACTCTTTCAGTGTCTCAGTTCATGTGGATTCTCTTAGTCATTGCAGTACTGGCATGATTTTGTTGTTGAGAAAATGTGGGTTAGAACTATATGGTTTCTCCAAATAGGTACAACTTACTTAAGGACTCCAAGTGTCAACTCCAAATGACAGTCAGTGCACTCAAAATGAACTGTTAATGCCGTCTTCATTAACAGCTGAGCATCTGAACATCTCCCTTGAAAATAAGAACAGTATGTTCAGAGGACAGTAGCCAGTCAGGTAGTTCTCACTCATGTGGCTCAGCAGACATCTCAGGAGAAAGGAAACCGTGGCAAGAGACCAGGGCGACAGAAACGCTAGAAGAAATCGTGCAGAGAGGAAGTGCCCGTCTCCTTTGTTCTTTACGTGTTCTATAAATATTCCGTGGATTTGGTGGAGCTGTGTTATTACTGGAAGCCAGCCTTCGCTTGTTTAATTCTTCCCCCGTCCTTGAAGCCTAGAAATGTTTGAAATATAGAAAGAGTCTGCATTCCTTGCACATGTTTTGTTAATAAACAACATGTGAAACTTAGGGATGAAGATTTCTTGAAAGGAAGAGAAAGGGAAATAACTGGGATGATTGGCGAGAAAGAAGTCTCCCGAGACCCCGGAGGTGACCTTGGAGCAATGGCATTTATCAAAAGTCTGTGAACTGGAAAGGTAGTTCAAACAGGGATGAGAGGCAACTCTTTCTTCACACAGCCATGCTCATCTTCCTCGACCCATGTGGCAAGAAAGTCGTCGTTGGAGGGGTCTCATAAGAAGCTGCCTGCAGGGGGTCCATCAGCAGTCTCGTTGGCTTCGTGCTAAGAGAGCACATTTCCTGTTTAGAGACTGTCTGCCTTTGAGGGCAAGGGAACTCTGTTGGAAAGATCAACAAAACCATTCCACTCAATAACATTTAACCCAGGAGCTGGAATCATGAAGGATATCAATAAATCAGAAATAAACATGTGCTTCTCTGTCTCTGCCTTCGGGAGACATCCCAGATTCAAACCATGTCTGTCTGGGGAGGATGACAATCTTGATGTCCCAGTGATGTCTGAGTTGTGAAAGGAACAGAAATATGTGGAATTCCTCCATTCCGGCCTCGGTTAGACACAGACTTTGGCTTCTCTGGTTTCTGCTTCAACATCACAGTGGGGTTACTCCCCGTCCCCCAACCGAACGCCAGGTGTGTTCTGAAACAGCACTGATATGTTGAAAAGGTATTATCTGCTCCACATCAGAGGAAAAGAATGCCACACAAACCTACCAGCTCCAAAAGCATGCCAGGATGGAGGCACCATGTTGTGTGTGCTGGAGAAATAGCAGCAGTGCCATGCGTGCCAGACAGCACGGCACCACTGGGTATGTGTATCCTGTGAATGTCAAGTTACTCTATGAGTCTTCATTTTCCTGAGGAGGAAACTGAGGCTCAGATCACTTGGATTCATGTCAAAGTTCACAGGCCCAGTCCACGTGGATGTCCCCGCATCAACCTCCGCTTGTCTGATGCACAGGTGAGCACTCCGCCACGGTACACCCTGCAATTAGAAGTTATTTGGCTTTACTTGCCTAGAAGCAAGCCTAGTTAGACCCTTAGTGACAAAGTCCAACTAACAACTTTTGTCTTTACTGACTGCATTTTGTCATTGTGACAATTTACCTGAGAAGTCAAGGAGGAAAGATTTGTTTTGGCTCACATTTTCAGTCCATGGTCAATTGACTACATTTAATTGGGCCTGAGGCAAGACAGACCATGACAGCTAAAGGACAGGGTGGGGAGAGTTGCTTACCTCATGGAAAGAAGGCAGCAGAGAGAGGAGGAAGAGGCCAGGGACATGCTACACCCTTCACTCCACAGTGATCTACTTAGTCCAGATAGGGCCCACCTGCTAAAGCTCCCACCGCTTGCCACATGACCATCAGATTATGAACCCATCAATGGATTAATCCACTGATGCGATCAGAGCCCTCCTGATCGAATCATCACAGATCTCCACCCCTGAACACTGCTGCACTGGGGACCAAGCCTTCAAGAGCCTTCGGGAGACATCCCAGATTCAAACCATACACTGATACACCTATGTCCCAGAATCCAGGCTCAGAAGTTCAGATGTGTTCAATACTCGGGTTACATATACTGTGTAGTCTTCTAAGTCAGGATACTTTTGTGAAAGAAATGTGCTAATAACACTTTCTTTGAAAAACCGATGTCATCCAGAACTGTGAAGGACAAGCTGGAATGTGTGCTAATTCTACCTATAATCTTGGCCAACCACCCTAGGATTCATGAATTTTCTAGCATCACATTAATATAGAACTATAATTTAACGGTGGCCACTAAGATCCAGATTTGTCTCTGTGCGTTCTGTCTATCATCTGCCAATTATCCAGGTAGGAATTATTCTCCTCTCTTTACAGATGAGAGAAGAGAGATGCAGAGCAGATGAAGGGTTTATAAAGGGCTCTAAATTATTAGCAGGCAACTGAGACTTGGCCCCATGTTTTGAATATTACCCTTTGTTGTTTCTCTCCAATACACCTGGGAAAATCTTGTCAGCAAATTTCTGTGCAACATATTTCTTAATATTTCATTCATGCACAATTCATTTGTCTTCAAGAAGCAACTTTAGGAGGTGATCCATTTAAAACATGGGAACGCGGGGCAGAATAAACAAATGTGACCATCTTCCTTCCCACTGAAAATTCTCAGAAAAGACAGAATGTAGTTCTTTAAAAAGAATGGGTCAATATTATTACTGGCAAACAAGAGAGAATCTAAACAGCACACTAAAATGTGGAGGGATTTATGACAAAACATAGAATAGATGGAATGAGATAGTTCAAAGATCCACAGCACAAAACATTTGGAGGAGACGGAGTCTGTGGAGGAGGAAGTGAATCCAGCCGCCTGCTGTGCTCAGAAACACGTGACACGCAGCACAGGGCTCTTCTTGGTAGTTCGCAGGATGAATAGGTGGACATTGACTTAGAAAAGTTGCTAGGTCGGTGCTTTCCTTGTGTATTTGTGCTGATTAACAGGCGACCAAGATTTCCTCTGCAGGTAAGACCCGAGTGGGTGGCCAGCTGTGTGGGAGGACAGGCAGTGGGGGCAGACATGCCACCAAACAGACCTGGTGGGCCAGTCGTTAAAGACTGCAGGATTCTCTGCACAATCAACCCGACCCTGCCCTCAGCCCCCAACTGCCCACTGCCCCAAGCTCCTCTTCCAGGAGCCTCAGTCTCCTAATTCCACTTGGGTGGCAAGTTCCATTGGGACTCCAGCTGCCTGGCCCTGGTTGGTGCTCACCATCTGTGCCACACATGGTCAAGCGGACACTCCCTTTCTCCTTTCTCTGTACACATTGCTCTATGGTGAGGAGCGGCTGTGCGACTCCCGTTAGGCAACGAGTTATGCAGGGAATGACGAATGCCACTGCAGCCTGGAAATGCTAAGGAAATGCTCTGTGCAGTCCAGGCAAACCCTGAAGCCTCGTGTGGAAACGTGGGACTCAGTTCCACAGAATCCATGGTGAATATTTGTTATTTGATGTCATTGGGATTTTGGACTGATTATTAAAACAGACCTTGACTTAAACCGCTAGCAGTTAAATCATTTCTAGATCTCGCATGGTGACAATTTATAGCTGGTTGACACCCAAGGGGAGTAGGGCCCCACACCCTGGAGGACAGGATCAGTGCAATCAGCAGCCCATTCTGCTCTTCCTGCAAAACCCCTCAGAACCGGCATTCACCAACAATGACAATGAGGAATTTTCTAGTATAAAAATGGGCAGAAAACCACAGATCATCAAATGTTTGAGGAAAAATAATACTACAAAAAAAGATGTCTCAAACTGAAGAAACTAAAGAACTAACATGGAAGAAACGTAGTTAATAAGAGTAAGCAGACTTCCAAATGACAGCATTAGAGAGCTTTGAGCATCTACTGCATCCACAAAAACACATCAGCCATAGACACTGAATTGACAATTTACATGAATTTACATCTGATTTCCATAATAAAAGCTTACTAGTGGACAAAGAGCAGAATGAGCAGAGCTGAGAAGAGGGGGAGAGTGTTAGTTGGTGCAAAAGAGATGAAAAATAGAATAAGGGCATAACTGACTGAGGACAGATTAAAATTAATCACAAATTAATCATATGCATTAATATATGGATAAATGAGGATGTACTCCCTTATGCATCCTCAAGAAATTTCACAAGAATGATAAAAAGAAAATTCTAAATGTTTTGAGGACCCTAAAAAGGGGGGGCTCAACAAATGAGAATATTTTTTAAATATTGGAAACTTTGAAATCTAAAAGTCAAGGGAACATTGGTTTCAAATTGCTAATCAAAAATACTTCGATCCGAGAAATCCATCCCTAGCAGCGTTTGCTGGAGTTCTGCTGAAAGCAGCAGAAACCTAACTCTAGTGGCTTCACTGAAGTTTTCATGACAAGATGTTGGAGGAAGAGGCCTCAGAGCTGGCAAGACAGTTTCCCACCGGCATCAATGTCCTAAGTGCCTCCTGGCCGAGGATCACCATCCTTTGGATGTGATTTTTCATCTTCACGGCATCTGCGGGGCATACACTGGCCGTTCTTGCCACACGTCTGCATTCCAGGAAGCCAGGGAGGGAAGTCACAAAGGAAAGAGCCGTGCCTGCACTCAGAACTGTTCCACACCACGCCTCTCTCCAAAGGCAGACAGGCCTGGACAGCCCAGAAGCCCCATCGACAGCTCTCCACCACATCCACGTACCAAGTCCCTGTTCTCCACGAAGGTCTGGAAAGCTAGCTCTTAGAGAGACACATGTCCACCTAGACAAAGCTGGGTTACACTCCCAAGAAAAGAGTCAGAGAGGCATATTGGATGAGAAATGAGCAGTGTCTGCCCGAGTCACCCGTAGCAAGGCTCTCCAGTTCTGGTGCACCCTGTCTTCAGAGCACCCGCTGTCAAGAATTATTTAAGGCATCCTTCAAAAGTATCTTAGATAATCAGTCACACACTTGGAAATAAAGTAAAACCACATGTCAAAACATGTATAAAAAATTCCTTTTGGATCATGGACCTGAACATAACTTTACAAAAGCATTGTACTTTTTCATTGTGCTTTTTATTGTATTGTACTTCTAGTAAAGATTTTACTAAAAACATGCAAATTGCAGAAACTTAAATAAGAGGATTGAGATTGTCACATTTATAAACAGGCTTCTCTACAACAATATTTGCATCTTAAGACTTGTGTTGCTCTGCATTAGAGTGTATAAATAGGTGAGATGGAGGAGAGGAAAGGCTGGTACCTGGTAAAATAAAATGCTGTGGTTTGTTGTTTTGTGTGTAAAGTGATCACATAAAGAATACAAGAATGCGTCCTTTCCAATAAAAACTCAAATAATAATAGAGCTGCGTGGAGAAATGGAAGAACAACAGTCCACTGTGCTTGGTTTTTTCTTGTTACTTCTGTTGCATAGGCTAGGTGTGTTATTGGCTTGGGGTCTGGGGTCACCCTGGAGACCCTGCTTTGATGCTTTGGCCGTGTGAAGCCTATATTTGCCCTTGGGTCAGTTATGGTGTCACCATGGTTATCAAATTAAATCCCCGCACCTGGGATTTTGCCTTTTGCTTCGTTTTGCCATGAGGCTCTTTGGCACTGCATCTAGACAGACTATGCTGTAGATGACATATTGTTTACCTGTGCGATCAGACTTTTTGCTTTTAAATGCAGGGCTTTTCATTTGTCCCTGTTTTGTTTCATCTTTGTATGCTAGTATCAGCTTGGGGGCGATGCAAGTTGTCTATGGGCACCCACCCACCCAAGCAACCCATGCCCAACCGCTGGGCATGGCAAAGCCAGCGGGGAGCCCATAGCACCCCAGCAAAAGCTGTCTGCAGGAGCCATGCCCTTCACGTGGGTTTCCTTGCATAAGAATGTGTACATATTAGATTTGTCCTCTGCCTTATTAGAGGGGAGCAAATTAAAAAGTAAATTTCTGGACTATGTTTTGATTTCTGCCAGTTCCGAGATACCGATGTGTATTAGGTTTTACTAAGCAAAGTGTTTTGACAGTGTTCGAGATAAGACTGAGTAGTAAATTTGAGAACTAAATTTACCTACTGTACAATAATATTTCATTTCTTTAAATCTAAAATTGATTTTAAAAATGGATCTGACTTTTCAATGGAATTTTTGCCATTGTTTGAAAATAACATTGGAACTTTATTTTTTTTCTTTGTTACATGGTGTAATTTGGATATGAGGTGTCCCCCAAGAAACTCCTGTGTTAATGCAGGAATATTCAGAAATGAAACGGTTGGGTTAGGAGAGTCACAACCTAATCTGTCCAGTTAGAAAGGACTGACTGGGTGGTCCTGTAGGTGGGAGTGGACGGAGGAGGTAGGTCACTGGGGCGGGCTCTGGAGGTGTGCATCTTCCCTGTGACGCTCTCCTTCTCCCTTCTCTCGCTCTGCTTTCTGGCCTCCAGGAGCTGAGCTGCCTTTGTCCTCCACACCCTTCCACCATGATGTTCTGCCTCCCCTCAGCCCCAGACCTATGGAGTCAGCCGACTGTGGACTGAACCTCTGAAACCATGGGCCTAAAATGAACTTTTCCTTCTCTAACTTGTTCTTGTCGCATACCTTGTTCACATTGACAAAAAAAACTGATGAACACACATGGTAAAAAATGATCAGTAGATTAATTTTATTTTAATTTGATTGTGGTCACAACATTTATGTGAGACTTATTCTCTTAACACATTCATAAGTGCACAACACATCATTGCTGACTAAAGCTACAACATCTAGAGATTTTTCATCTTGCTTAATAAACTTTAGGTCCCTTGAGTAGTAACTCCCGTTTTCCTTCCCCCCAGCCCCTGGCAACCACCACTGCACTCTCTGATTCTAGGGGTTGGACTGTTTTAAATACTCACATGCAGGAGTCACGCGGGATTTGTCTGTGACCGGTGTGTTTCGGTTAGCATAACATCCTCAAGGTTCATCCATGCTGTCAAATGCAGCAGAATTTCTGATTTTTGAGGCTAAATAGTATTCCATGGCAGGGATATACTACATTTTCTTCATCCATTTCTTTGTTGATGGGCATCTATCTTTTCCCTTTTTTGTTTGTTCAGTAGAATGTATTTTGACCCATCATTCATACATGGAGTATAACTTCCCAGTTTTGCGGTTGTACCTGCATCAATCTTTTTTTTAAAGCCGACCAGTTATTTTATTAACAGATAAATACAGATAAAGTAGATCTACTTTATACGTACATTTGGAATAATCAAAATATCATCAGTTATATGTTTTAATTTGTTTAATCCTCACAAGACCTTACAGTGAAGCAAAGAGCTTAGTGTAGCTTAGTGTATCTAGCATTGCACAACTATTGAGGGAAAAGCAGGGTTTGAATCCAGTAGGCCCATGCCCGGACCGTCAACGATGAAGCACTGAACCTTTGTCACTAGTTATCTCTGTGCCTCTTTAGAACTATTAAAGTGGGCTTTTGCTGTTTATTTTGCTTTTCCAACTTAAGAGACTTGCCACTTTAAAGAATACCCCTCCCTCTGAGTCCTGATGGAGACAAAACAGAGGCTTTCCTCCAAAGAAGCTGAACAAACCAAAAGTGTCTCTTCAGCCTCCCTCCAGTGTCCTCCTCACATCCAGCCTCGCTAGCTTGGGGGAGGGTGGAAACAGAAGCAGTGGCTGCAGATGGCAGTGACAGTGGCAGAGGTGGAGTATGCAGGAAATTCAAGCTCTGGTGTGTTAAATTACAGTGGCACACACTCACAGGCGTAGGACGGAGGTTTGGCCTTCACAGCCACATCCTGGCAGCATGGCTGTGAGCACCACACCTGCTACTGAGCCCATTGTCTGATTTTCCAGCATCCCCAATATTTCTGGAACCCAACAGGATTCCAATAAACCACAGACGCTGTATGGAATACTGCTTAAGAGACGGTCCCTAAAGCCAGCACACCTGGGGGTAAGTCCTAGCTCCTACCCCTTCAAGGCGGGGTAGGCAGTGTGATCCCTGGTGCTTGTTTCCTCATCTGTTCAAGGGAGGAAGCATAACTGTATGGGTGCAGTGTTCAGAAGAGTCCAGGGCATTATTTCATTAGACTAATTTTCTCTTTAATCAGCAAAGTCTGGTCCTTACAACTAAGAACTGTGACCACTAATTCCTGATGCTTCGTACTTAGATGAGGAAACTGAGGTTTGGAGGAATTACTTAATGTTATAAATTTAGACAAACGTGGCTGCAAGAATTTGAGACTGAAATTTCTATTTTTCTTAACCCAACTCAGTTTAGTTCTTTTAATTTTTCTAATTAATACATACTGGTTTAAAATATCCTTATACCAAACAAATAAAAGTGACTTCATTCAAATGTGGTTTTTCTGGAGGAACAGGATTGAACCAGAAAATGTTCTATTAACTCTATCATTACATTTAGGAGACCTTCTATCAGGTTGAAATTCCAATCCCTAATTAAACCACAAGAAAAATGTGTCTGTGTATTTAAGATATAGCATGAACCCAATAACTCAATAACATTGTTTATTAAAACTGTCTTGAAGTTAATCCTATTATAGCCATTTAGTGCCTGGAAGCAGACTAGATTACTAAAGCAGCATGTGTGTAGTTTTTCTTTAAATTTTTTCCCTTACATCTCATTTTCTTGGCTTCAGAGCTCAGTAAACTGCAGATCTCTACTTTTGTCTGATACTAAATGTAGCTAGGCCAGCAGAAACTCTTGATGTCTCTTCCCCTATACTCACCAGACAGAATTTCATCTTCATTGCTGTGGCTGCAAAATAAAAGTGTGTTTTCCAAATAGAACAGTCCAGCAGTTCCCATTCGAGCTAAGCTCCCTTCGCCAACCTTGACAACACTTTGCACCTCCATCAAGGAAATCAGCATAAGACGGCCATCGTTTTCAACCTGTTATTTGTGCACATCCTGTTCCAATGAATGCCTTTTTTAAAAAGACGATGTAACTTCTCTCAGGTCTCTGAGAATAATGTCGATTTTTTTAATAGGAGACCCAGGAAACTGTCTTTTATAGTATGCCTTACGGTTTCCTCATTTTCATATTCTATACCAAGATAGTCAGTCATTGAGCATGGAATACAAAATGTTTTCTTATTTCTTTTGGAAATTGATCATGATTTATTCTTTCCTATTCTAAGTTTATGTTTTGATTTTAATGTAGAATATGACAAAATAGTATTTCAAGTCTTTCCTAATGGTGTGCGACGATGAATGTTGTAAGTGGGGACGCACAGTATTGACTGCTACGATTTCCACAGGTCTTGCTCTATCAGTTGTTCATTTTTTTTCTTAGAATCACCAGGAAAGCACCCATTTGAAAAACAAAGCTGAAGAATTCTAGATTTATTAAACCAATAACATAAACTATTTTGAATATTAATCTTCATAAGAAAGCAATTTCAAAATACATTTGTGCAGTAATATTTGACAAAGCAATATTCCTGTAATTGACTCCATTATCTTTTTTTCTGTCCTGGAAGAATAAAACTGTTGTTTGTAGTGTATATAAAAATATATAAGGTGCTTTTGCATTGATTTCTCATTTAATTCTGACAGCAACTGTCCGATCCCTGCCCAGAGGGCGTTAATACTGCATCATCCTTAGAGAAGCTGATGCCCAAAGAGGCGGAAAACAGACAACAGAGGGCAGAGCGTGGGGCAGGATCCCTGGTTCTAAACTCTCCACCCGGGTTTTCCCAGCCGCCACCTGGAGCGGCCCAGGTCCAGCACCCTGCTGCCGAGGTTCGCTCAGCTCCAGCTTCTCGTCCTGCAGGGATGCTGGGCCCGGGAGGAGCGTGCTAGCTAGCTCGGCACCAGCACCGCGTGCAGGCCCTGGGTCCGCCACTCTGGGAATGAGTGACGTCAGGGTGTGGTTGTCACCTTCTGTAAGGAACCAACCGCAACTGGGTTCAAAAGGCCTGACTACCTCTGAGCTCCGAATCGCCTCGAAGTTCTTTCTCTCCGAGTTGAAGCTTCCTCATACACGCAAGAGGGGCCCGGCAAAGGCCCCGACCCCGGCCATGTGGTGGCACTTGCCCAGCAGAGGCGCCCCGCGGGGCCTGGCTCCAGCTGGGGGCTGCCCAGGCGGGACCGTCGGCATAACTGCCCTTCATTGCTTCTTTTCCGTACTGTCCTCCCCTTCTCGCCCCAGCCCGCGGGCCTTGCTGATGACAGTCTCTGTTTGGGAACGCCGGGAAAACTTAAAGCCTTCTGCTCGTCTAGATCAGCCCAGTTACCTTTGTAGAAAGAACACTGCGGGCTCGTTTTAAGACCCGATTTATGAAACTTAGAGAAATAATTTTTGCACCAGAAAACGTATTGAAATGTGTCATTTTAAGAGTGCGTTTACTAATTTTGGCACTCTTGAAGCTGAAATAAAACAGAAATAATAACAGAACTGACTCTTTTCCCTTCTTAATTTTTGGATGACAGGATTTTTTTTTTGCCATAGTTCAAGAAAAGTCCAGTTAATACCTGTAGCATAAAAATGTAAGAGAAGTTCTTCCATTAGGCTCTGAGGTGTGGGGTCGCCTCCATCTCCCCAAGGCTTAAGCACACAGATTAGGCGCGGAGCGAGGGAGCGGAGGAGCTGTCAGGTCCAACTTCAGAGTGAGTCTTACGCTTTGTTCCACGGTAGATGCTGAGGACAGATTTCTCACTCCCAGGAACCACGGTTTTCCTGCATGTCTCCTTATCCCTATAAATCCTCTAGGATTGTATTTCCTAGGCCTAATCTTCCTATATGGTTCAAAATTGACATATATAAAATGTCAAATTTCAAGTTATGTTTGCATCATTCCTTCCCAAAATCTTTAGAAAGAAAACATATAAACCTTTTTCAGATGAAAGGCATAGCAGAAATTATTTTCCTCTTGAAGAAAGAAAATGAGCTTATGATTCACAAATTATTCCAATGGCTACTCCATGACAACCAAGAATAAGAAGCTGGAGAACCTCAGATGGCATGAACTCTCACGCCTCCGCCAGGAGTTATGCTTTTACACCATTTTGCCCACTTGAGAATTTGTGACCTGATTACATAAGTCATGAAATGATAGCTAGTTCTCTAGTAAGACAGTTAGTGACTCTTTATATATTGACTTTAGTGGAGACACTAAATTTTTCTAGGCTCCAATTTTCTCACACGTAACAGAAAGCCTTAAATAGATTCTTTGCTTGGCTCTTTGCAATTCCAAACTACAGTGATTTAGCTCCCTTCCAAAAGATGCTACTGAATTTTACAAGTCAGCATTTTTCTTAAATAATCCTATCACATAATTCCACCAGAGTGTCCTATGCATTCTTTAAAACTCCATGAAGCCTGTCACTTTTATAACAATCAACGATGATAATGGTACACTAATTATGTAGAGGACATCAAATGTTATAAAATGTCCAAGGAAAAATAAGAAAGTGTGAATGCTCATAGAACAGATGCCATCTGGTTTGAGAGAGGACGGATACAGGGAAAGTCCTCTGTGCCACGCCATCGTTAGGTGAATGAGGCCGCTGTGACCATGTTGCAGCAAGAGCTGAATTCCTAAGGGGAGCAGCCAGCGGGGCTGAATGGAATTAGGAATCCTCATGATCAAGTGATCTGTCCTGTGTTGAAGCAGGGTGAGGAGACAGTGTGGTACTCACCACTCCTGTCCTTATGAGTGCAGCATCAGGTGCTGTCACAGAGCAGCGTGGCGAGACAGCGCGGCCATGTCCTTTCTGTTTTAGGTGAGGAGAGCAGCTGCAGACCCAGAACTCAACATCGGGTGCCCGTTCTCCAGGCCCCGTTCTCCACTCTGCTTTAACTGGAAGCCTGAGGAGCTGTCACTCCTTGATTCTTTTATGATTTTGCTTTGTTTACTTTTGTACGTTACTTTTGGGACTGGAGAACCCATTACAATCTGAATTGAAATGTCTTATTCCACATTATTTTCATACAGGTGACAGTGGGATTTCTATTCTTCTTTCAGAGAATCAGCAACCGAGGCAAAAGAATCCTAGGTAGAAATCCAGATCACAAAGGTGGAAAAGTGGAAAACATTTGAATGTAAATTTTATCTTAATTTGTACAAGGGAAAATATCCAAGAAGGCTGATTACACAGCTTCTCTTTCACATATGGCCCAGTGTTAGCCTTTGACCCCAAAGAGTTCATAAACCTTTATAAATCCTCAACATACATGCGAGGACTAATGCGCATGACTATGAGCTCTAATTACTGCTATTATTTAGGAATCAGGAAGCAGTTTTCAAGTGCTGGCCTGGTGCCAGGTGTCAACCCATCGCCCCCTACATCATCAAGAATAATCAAGACTTGAATATTTTTTTTATAACTACTTACCCAAATGTGCTATAATTACTTGGAAATTTTAGTTTAAATATCAGCTACATGGCAGGAGGGGGAAAATCTTTAAATAACAGACAATTCTCTGTTACGTCATCCGGGAATTCTGAAGGTCAGAAGGTTAGTGGAGCGCCTGCCTTCCTCCTGGAACCGAGGGCGCCCTGGAGATGGGGGAGCAGCGATTGTATATATTTGCAGAGAGCTACAGGAAAGGAATTCTATGAAATCAATAGCTGAACTCCTTGAAGACCCTAATCAGGGACTAATGAAAGTCCCAGGCCTCTTCTCAATCAAAAGAAACCAGGCAAGTGTCACTTTGACATCAAAAAGTAGCTTCTACAGCCTTGAAGTAGTTTTCTTAATAAGAAGGCAGGAAATGGAAGGGAGTCTGGGAAGAAGGGTCACAGTGTCTGGGGAGGCTTGGGATCTATTGTTAACTCTCATTTTCCTGAAACTAAAAATTCCATAATGTGCTTTCATGATTTCGCCTTGAAAAATTAGTCCATGGTACAAATTGTTTTCTCAAATCAATAATTTCTTTTTTCTAACCTAAAAACCACACATTTTTTTCTGCCTCTGCTGAGGTCTACGAATCAATGAGAGCTTTCTTCACGTGTTAAGTTAAATAACAAAGGCTCCGTCACAATCTGAACAAATCTGTGAGTAAAGCTCCTGTGTCCCGGACCTTTCTAAAACTCCACCTTCTCCTTTTCTTCTTCCTCCCTCCCTCTCTCTCCCCCCCCCCTTTTACACACACACACAAACACACACACACACAGAGCAAAGGACTAACTTTACACGTAATGGTCAAGGACAAGAACAGCATCTCTTCTGAAATTGTATCAAAATGAGTGAGGCAGCACTTATAACTCATGCTAGCTTGAAAAGATAACTTTTCATAGAATAATCTTTCCTACTGGTTCCATCTCCCTTTGCAAAATGAATTTGGGTGTGGAGGGAACTTTCAAACAACCTGAGCAGGCTCTTCCCTCCATACGCTGCAGAAGTGCTGCTTGAACTATTTGCCCATGGCAGTGGCTCTTGAACACACCGGTCCTGGGATCCTTTATAGTCTTGAAAATTACTGAGGACCCCCAAAGAGTTTATGTGGATTTAGTTAAACATTTAGTTAAAACATAAATAGTAACTTTCAATTAACAACCATAAACCCACTACATGAAAACATAAATAATAAATGTTTTTTGGGAAATAACTATATTTTCCAAAGTCAAAAAATATTTGGTGAGAATACTGACATGATTTTACACCTTTTCAAATCCTCAAGTCTGTCTGAATGGTGGGCAACTGGTTTCATACCTGAACTTCTGCATTCAATCTATTGAGATTGAGATACATTGTTTTGAGTGAAGTATACGAAGAAAATACAAACTCACAGACTTTTTATTGGAAAAAGGAGGTACATTTTAACAGTCTTTCCAGAAAATTCATATGTTCTTCTTTTAGTTTCACTAAAAACTTGTCAAGTGGTATTTTCTTAAAGTCAAGTTGTACTACAAAGTCTGTAAACCTATCAATCAATATTTGAAACTCTGTCAAATTAAGTTTCAGTGGTGTCATTTGTATTTGAATGGCTATTTTGTCATGATGATTTTGTAAAGTTATACTGTGGCCAGTTCATTGAGTTCTGCAGATCTTCTCATGACAACACATTTCATTATATAAAATTAGTGCATATTAACAACTGGACTTCTTGAACACCCTGATTAGGGACTACATGATGTCTAAATGAATGATGGATATAATGATATTATCACAAATCTTATCAGGGAAGTCTTCAGGTGTTGAAAGCTGGGACTCAGAGTGGTAGATACAGGGGATCCAAAATTCTCATTTTAACTTGCTAGTGTGAACTCTTCCCTGGCAACAAATACTGTCATTGTTTTAAACTGACAGGCTCACTTCATTCCTTTTTGAGAAGATGCCAGCCAGATTTGGACCCACAGGTGGGAGTTCCGCAGCCCGGAAACCCAGTGTTCCTCAGGAAGTGTGTCAGGTTCGTCTTGCAGCTGGAGCAGGAGTGTCACTGCTTTTACCTGCAGGACAGTTTCCCTGCACCTCACGGAAGTGTCCTGTGCATACCACAATTTTAGCACACAGATGTAGAAAAGCATGGGTTCTCAAAGGCGGGGTGTAATAGAGCACTCCTATTTGCTGTCTCATCAAGGACATCCTGGAGGAAGTTGGCCTGTGTGTTGACGAGGACTGCAGTGACATAGGACAGATGGGAGCCATTGCCCTGGTTGGTCCTGAGCACACAAGCCCCACGCGTCTTGATTTTGCACCATGAGTGCAAACGTCAACACAGTGAAACAGAAAGTCAATGTCACTGACTTACCATGAGAAGAGTTTGAAACTCACAGGCCTCTTGAAAGTGTCTCGGGAGCTTTGCCAGCGCTGACCTGCGACTTCACAGGATTCTAACCTCAAACTTTGTCATTCAATGTTTGTCGAAGGAAGAGTATGAATTATATATGAGTGAGAAGTTTTCTATTGTAAATATGTGTGAGCATTAAGAACAGCTCATGAAATTGCATAGGGATTGAAATTTTCATGAGCTTCATTAAATACAGCTGAACTTTTTAGTTCTCAATATGTTTGTATTTTCTTAAGATATTTTAAATAAGCCGGGCGCAGTGGCGCACGCCTATAATCCAAGCGACTTGGGAGGCTGAGTCAGGAGGATGGTGAGTTCAAAGCCAGCCTCAGCTCAGCAACTTATCGAGGCCCTAAGCAACTCAGTGAGACCCTGTCTCTAAATAAAATACAAAATAGGGCTGGGGATGTGGCTCAGTGGCCGAGTGTCCCTGAGTTCAATCCCTGGTTCAAAAAAAAGATATTTTAAATATATTGGTAATGTTTCCCCAAGTTTTTTTGCATGTGTTAAGAATATAGAGTTTAAAAATTGTGTTTTCTAAGTCGTCTTGGATGTTCACAGCAGAGAGTTAAATAAAATATTATTCACACTGATATGATCTAAGTGCGTCAGATACCAACCAAATGGAAGAGTAAGACTATTTGAGATTAATGACATAGTTACTTTTCCATGCTTAACGTGAACTGGTTTAATAACCTCATTTTAATAAATTTGCTCATTTTTCAAAGCCCTGAATTGATGGAAAAGAGTGGTTGGTCCACAGAGCTAAGATGCAGTGTCTCCCCAGGACGTTCACTGCTGTATGGGGGCAGATGTCATTTAATGTGGTAGGTGGTAAGAAAAACTGAAATGCAAGGAAACACAGAATTACACGTGGAGGGGGTGTAACTGCACAGAGCAGAGCAAAGACCACAGCAAGGAAGGGGAGAAACCTGGAGTGAGTCCTAGAAGACAAGTAATTAAAATAATAGTAATCGCCATTAGCCTTTCGGGTGCCAGGCCCCATCCGAGCAGACTGCACTTCCTCACCAGGGAGGCAGGTGCCATCACTATCCCAGCTTCACTGACGTTGGGTCCGAAGCACCATGAGTGGTTATGAAAGCCCGTCCACGGCCCATCAGCTAACAAAGCTTCACATTCCTATTTGAACCCAGCAGTCCGGCCTCAGAATCTGTGCTGGGATCTAAAGCATGGAATGCAAAATTAATCTAAAATAGACCCAATACCAGGATCCATAAATCCTCTCTTAGCATACACTGTGCACACAGGAGCAGGGGCTTGCTGGGCCAGAGGCAAGAGGCTGCCGGGAAGCCACCGTGAAGGAGGAGAACAGGTGTCCTGCCCTGGGAGGGGCAGGCTGGAGACAGCAAGCCCGGGACTTGAGGATGTTCTCAAAAGATTAAACAGCGCATGATGCTGTGTACAGAAGGGGGGAAAAAACCAGCTATAAATACAGCTAACATTTCAAGCCTTGTATTTTTAGTGACCCAGGTTCACGTCATGGTTGACTTTTTTCCCAGCAGAGCTCAGAAACTGAGATGTACAAAAATATTTGGGTTGGTCCAGAGATGACAATAAAATAAGAATTGGGGAAATTTTCAAAGGAGTGACTCAAATCATGCAGTGTGACCTTTAGGCTGAACAGAAGAAGTCCCCGCAGAGACACTGCTAAGCTGTGCCGTCACCTCTGACCTCTCCACCTGCGAGCAGGACTTTCAGTCTAGAGGGGGAGATAACGTTGTTAAAAAGACGCTGAAGGCCAAGGCAAGGGGGATATGGGATGGTGCACAGGATTCCAAATGAGCATGTGCTGCCTGTTTCCGGAAAGAAGAGCAACAGAACCAGTTCTTACCTGGGGCCTGGACCCCATGGCCGGTTCTTGGGAGAGCTGATGGAATCGGGTTCTAAGTGTCCTGTGTGTAAGGTGGGGCGTTGGCTGCTGTACCTCGGGTGTTCTCATAGCTCCTGGGTTCAACATGACATGCTGTTCTAGCTTCTTTCACCACTGTGACTAAAAGATCTGACGAGAACAATTTTAGGGGAAGAAAAGTTTATTTAAGGGCTCACAGTTTCAGAGGTCTCAGTCTATGGACAACTGGCTCCATTCCTTGGGGCTCAAGGTGAGGCTGAACATCATGGTGGAAGAGTGTGGTGGAAGGATGCAGCTTACACGATGATCAGCAAGCAGAGAGAGAAACTCCAGGCCTCACCAAATACAACTATGTACCCCAAAGCCACACCCCAGTGCCCCACCTCCTCCAGCCACACCCCCCTGCCTCCAGTTACCACTCAGTTAATCCCGCCAGGGATGAATTTGCTGATTAGTTTAAGGCTGTCACAACCCAATCATTGCTCCTCTGAACCCTCTCACCTTGTGTCACATGTGAGCTTTGGGGACACCTCACATCCAAACCATAGCACATTTGCAGACACTGCTTCCTGCAGAGGAAGGCCTGGTCAGTGCCCACCGTTTCCAGCCCTGGCGTCACTGTTGTCACAGAGTAACAGAATGAGGGTCCTTACTACATCACTCTAAAAGGGGAAAAAAATGGTAGGAAAGATTCCTGGTGTCTAGGATCTTATAATTGGTAGTTAAGGAAGAACTTTCTTCTTTACCCTGAGTGAGTCTGTACCATAAATTTAATCTTATGGATAAATCATTGGTTACATCTCCAAATTAAATACAAACTTTTAATGTTAAACTTTTTCAAGGTACATAAAAAACAGCACAAGGCCCAGGTACCAAGCCTGGGAAGATTTCCAAGCGAAGCTCACCCGAGCCCTCCGGAAGCTGCGTGCCACATCACCAAGATGCTTCACACCCTCAGGATGTCAGCTGGATAGTCTTCTGAATAGCGCCCTTAACTCGAACCTGGTTCTGCCTAGATGTGTCAGAAATTGTTCCCCAGGACAATCATGAATTCATGGATCAGGGTGCAATCTAAAAAGGCTTGTGTTTAATCACTGGACTATCAACAAAATGGACAAGGGTGCTTTGTCTGTTCAACTGATGTCTTTTTAAAAGTTGCAGAAAATAGCGACTGAGGTGGAAGCCACTGGAGGTAATGAGAAAACAGCTGCTCGTTATCAAGGGCTTGCAGGAACCAAGTGTTAAGCCAAGTGATTCATGCGTACCGCTATCTATCCGTAAGCAGGCACTATTGATTTTTCCCACCTTAAAAATAAGAAAGCTGAGTCTCACAGAGCTTATATAACCATCCAAGGGCACACGTCTAGGTTATAGAGAAAAGTGTCAGGATTTTAAAATATGATTATGATTATATCCCTTAAGGATTATCTTCCTGTAGTATGGACTTCTGCTTTTGTAATGGGATCCAGGCTATGACAGAGTTTTTAGTTTTACATTAAAATATGCATGGTATCAATATCTGAACAAAAGTGAATAACTACAATTTTTTAATAGCTTCTCAGCATCCCAAACAAATGTCACTGCCTTTGACTCTTTTCAGACTTCCTGCTGCCACCGTGGAAGAGTTGAGTTTCTCCCACTTGGGTCAAGAGTGGAAGGAGCACCTTCCCCTTGGGCTTTTCCAGATGCAACAGTTCCAACGCCTGTCATTTCCAGGGAGGTAGTTTGCAGGTAAACAAAACCTCATCACTTTTCAATCCTATCAGCCTCTGCAGTCTCTCCATTTCTTTCTTTTCTTTTTCCTTTTGTGGTACTGGAACTTGAACCCACAGGACCATTAAACTACATCCCCAGTTATTTCATTTTTTAGTTTTTATTTTGAGACAGGACCTCTCTAAGTTGTGGAGACTGGCCTTGTATTTGTGATCCTCCTACCTCAACCTCCGTGTCCCTGGAGTTGTAGGCATGAGCCATGGCGCCTGGTAGAATTCTGTTGCATGGCCCTTCAGGACAGGCCACCTCATTCCACCAACCTGCTCGGCTTCTTTGACTGCCCTCTGCTAGGGAGGAGCTGGTCCCTCTCTCGGCTAGGAGTGACACTGCACACATGCTCAGTGACCCCCAGACCCTAACTTAACTTTCACCCTCTGAATCCATGACAGAACTACTTCCTTGGGCAGCTCTCTTTCAGACTTTTGATTGGGTTTGGGCAAATTCTCTTCAGGAGCAGCTGTCTTCCCAGCTGTGGTGACATTGCAGTGATCCTCAAGTCTCCCACGCAGGCTGTGAGCGCTCTCCCCTCAGGCAGAGTGCTCTGCTGCGGGAGACCCAGCTTGTCATTTCAGGGCACCTTCCTCCAGAAAGTGGAGTTGCCAGAACAACCCGGGGTCTTCACACCTATGGTTATAGGCCACAGATGACCAGCCACTTCCTCTTTCTGTGTTTTATGGGAACAAAATACCTTCGGAACTCATTCAATGTCCTCAAAGTGCTGCGGTGGGGCTGTGGCTGGCAAGTTCCTCATGAATACCTTGACTTATCAAGAAGCTGAACTGAATTTCAAACCTATGCAGTCTTCACTAGACCTCATGTGATCACTTAAAGGAAAATTATGGGTTCATCTGTAGGATATTTTCTTTTAGGGCTTGAAGGACTTTAATGGCACCTCTTGAGCTTTACTTTCAAAATAAGTTCATAAGAAGTTAGTTAATGTGTGATCAGTGAGTCCAAACTACAAAACTGGTGACAATAGTATTGCATGCATGGAAACCTAAAGTTCAGATGTGCCATCTTCCACTTTTAAAAATTTATCTTCTCACCTCTGTCTTTTAACAAAGTACACATTACCTGCCCATGTGAAGTTCCTATGGGTCAGTACTGAATAGGAGCCCAGGAGGCAATTGGAATCATTTAACACTGGGTGTCTTATGTATGAAATTTGGAGAAACTGTGGTCAAGAATTTTTCTGCATTTATTTTGTTTTTGAAGAAAGTTGACCGTGGACCTAGAAAACACAGTCACTCTGTGCTAACGCAGAGAAAGCTGGAGGGCGTTAGCCGAGGGTGAGGACGCGGCAGTGTGCGCTCACTGCTCACGGGACTGGCAGCCTCGGAATCCAGGGACCCAGAAAAGAAGACAGGTAGGTGGGATTTCATTAAAAATAAGAGTTTACTTCTCCAAAAGATCCTGTTATGACAATAAAAAGATGAAAAATTTGTGTCCAAAATGAATAAAGAGCTCTCAAGTCCCAATAATCAGAAAGCTGCATGTGTGTGTGTGTTGGGGCCACGATGGATCTCAAATGCTCTGTGCCCGGAAAGGAAGCCAGGCTCTGAGCATCACACCCATCGAGAGCGTCCACACGACAACATTCTGGACGAGGCTAAGCGTGGTGACAGAAGCTGGTCCCCGGCTGCCCCGAGGTAGCTGGGCGGACAAGGGGATTTGCAGACTGGGTGAAATTCTCCTCTGTTTTGATTTCAGTGGTGGGTGTGTGACGGTGTATTTCTCAAAACTCATGAGCCTGTTCACCAAAAAGGGTGGATTTTACTCTGTAAATCACACCTCAGTTTTTAAAAAATAAGAAAGCAGAGTTGCAATTGCCAAACTCTCCAATATACAAAATAATCAAAATAAATTTACACGGTGCATTTGTTTTATATCATCAATACCAATCATCCCATGACCTTCTGTTAAATGAAGTTAGAAAATGTGTTTTGGTAGTTCCAAACCAAAACTTCAGTCTTTTTAAAAAAATATTTTTTAGTTGTCAAAGGATCTTTTATTTTATTTATATATGTGGTGGTGAGTGTTGACCCCAGGGCCTCACACAAGCCAGGCAAGCGCCCTACCACTAGCCACAACTCCAGCCCCAAACTTTAGTCCTTTCTAAGGTGCCGAGACACAGGATGTTTACCTGCCTTGAATGTCATGAATGTTTGTAAAACATTAACAGATGTTAAATTAATTTCTCATCGGACAGACACTTCTTAGGATAAAAAATGTTTTCCAAAATCTATCTTTTAAGGAGAAGAGTACCCCCGACTAAGTATTCATGTGGAGATGACGACTCTGTCGGGATCCTTTCATGTTCCAGCATGCACATTAATGAGAAATTTTTTCAATTTTTCTCTTGTTTTTTTTCCAGAATGTTCCTAACCAGTGGCTGTATCAAACTGATGCTCAAAGAGTTTATTTAGAAATAAAAACATTAAGTTTGCTCATCAATAAAAACTGCATTGTTTTCTTGGGCTGCCTATTATCTGATTGTGTGATTGAAAAATCACAAAATAATATTGGCATCACTTAACTAAAGAAGAATAAGACCCACAGGACTTCTTGATCATGTGAGGAGAATGTGGATGGGTTTAAACAAACTTTCAGATTACACCTTCACGAACATTGTACCTCTTTCCTATCTTTCACAAACAGTACTTCTAACCCATGATCTTCGTTTTTAACTATGTATCAAATATTCTGGTATTGTATAGATATGATGTATAGATATGATGTATAGATATTCCAAATATTAAATGGGACATTTTAGATAAAATAGTTGAAAAGTGATGCCTATTTCACAGTTGAGAAATTATGCTATGGAATAGGATCTTGATTTATAACTTCTGATTCATTCTTTTTTATAATGAAAAACACTCAGAAGACTATTTAAGGCCTGAGCCAGGTGGTCATCCATAATAAGTGAGAACAGCAGTGTGCACAGATACGTTGAAACATTGTAAGAAAGCTGAGCCCAGCAACTTTTTACTAAGCAAATAAATCTTTTGTGAGTTCAAAAAAAAAAAAAACAAACTCACTAACACACACACACACAAACACACAAACACACACACTCCCCTATGAAAAACTTCTGAAAGTTAAACTATGATTACGATAAAATGCACTGAATTTTTAGATCAATATTTTTTTTCCAATTTCAGAGTAGCACAAAATAACATCTATCTCAGACCTGCTCACTTCAGGCAAAAATCTGTGCATTCACAAGACATCCCTTTAGGCGGATGGGGAGAGCAGGGCC
The DNA here is from genome assembly GCA_020662805.1 of Glaucomys volans. Classification (NCBI taxonomy): domain Eukaryota; kingdom Metazoa; phylum Chordata; class Mammalia; order Rodentia; family Sciuridae; genus Glaucomys; species Glaucomys volans. The sequence continues at coordinate 441,697 of JAJEJO010000715.1, read as the reverse complement.
CATAATTCAAATGCACAAAAAACTTGCGGATTTATTATTTAGGGAAAAACATAGTACACATCTAGCCAGAGCCCTCAAATCACCAAGAAGAATTTCAGGAGGCTGAAAATAAGATGCCAGCATCATAAAAACAGAGACATATACACACTTACGTAGGCTACCCCCGTGCCCCAGTGTGTATGCAGATAGGAGTGTGCACTGATATATGCTTATATAGATACATACACTCGTGAGTGTGTGCTTAAAATATATTACTGGGGACAGTTTTTTTGGTTTTGTTTTGTTTTGTTTTAGTAGCCAATTTGTAACCTGTTACAATTATCAGAATCGTTTTTGTGGTTGTTTTGTTTTGAGTACCGGGGATTGAACCCAGGGGCACTCGACCACTGAGCCACATCCCCAGCCCTATTTTGTATTTTATTTAGAGACAGGGCCTCACTAAATTGTTTAACACCTTGCTTTTGCTGAGGCTGACTTTGAACTCGCAATCCTCCTGCCTCAGCCTCCCGAGCTGCTGAGATTACAGGTGTGCACCACCGCGCCCAGCAAAAGTAGTTTTATTTTTTCATCTGAATAGATATCTAGCTTTTTTCTTTTCCTCAAGTTTCTTAAACAGCATATACAAAATAAAATTACCTACCATTCTGGGAACTAACCCAGCTCCTAAGCAACTTGAACATCTGTCACTGCCTAAAGAACAGCAGGTTATGTGGAAATGACCTGAGTGGGAAATAGATGGTCACTCATTTGTTCTACTCTTCCCCTGCATCAAACTGGAAAGGGGGTTTTTGTGGTCACTGTGCCAGGGCAGGTCTTGGTTTCCATATCACCAGGCAGGTATTCTTCCCTTGAAGCAGGATTGCCTCTGCGGTCTCCTCTTTCTCTATGTACCATATCTTCTCTGTTTGTTTGTTTTTTTTCCCTTGTAATCTCCTTGGCTCTGAAGGCATGAGAAGCCAAGGCTCCCCCTTCTGATCTAGGCAGGTGGAGTGAGGATAGAGGCTGAACCCTCATGCGTGTGTCAGGACGTCCAAAGGCCTTTCCCAGCAGTCTTGCAACCCTAACAGGAGGGGTGATCTTTTTAGTTTTTGGCTGGAATTACAATAACTGAGCGTAGTTGTCATAATGATGGAAGATTAATGGTAAAAAAAAGATTTATCTTTGAAAAAGAAAAATGAGGAGACAAAGTCTAATGAAATAAAGGCATTTTATTAGGTAAACCAGATATTTCCACATCTGGAGTTCATGGGGGTAAAATAACAACAACAAGAGTCATTGAGGGTGAAAAGCTTGGGATCTATCTGCCAGTCCGTGTCCTCTTCCCAAATGTTAAGAGAATTTTTAATGTTGAATAGAGAGAGTTAATAGGAGAAAATTCCCAAATTTTCTTTCATTCAATGAGTTTATAGAAAACACCAGCGTACACTATTATTTTTTAAATGTTTATTGAATTGTTAGCCAAAACTGACAAAATCAGCAAATAACTTAATTATTTTAGCGGCTTTTCAAAGTTTTGAGATGTAATTTGGGCATCTGAGTTGGATGTATGTGGTGTAGTCAATGTTTCAAGTTACTAACAAAGCCAAAAGATTTTGTGACACAGTGACCTTGAAAACTCTCTTAGTACTTTGATTCAGGGAAAGAGCAGAACGAATGAATGAAAATCCTTGTCCCGTCCAGGTTATTTTCATATAACCTGCTATCATTAATCAAATTATCTAAAACCTGTTTTTTAAAAAGTAAAACATAACATTTATTTACATTTTATTAGATATCTTGGATAAATATTCAGCAATTACACATCATCTATTTTATTTCAAAAATAAATACAGTTAGTATGCATAAGCTCTTTGTGGCTTAGGCCTTTGAGTGCATTTTTTTCCCAAGCAAAACAACTAAATGATAAGATAGCAATATATAGTTTTTTTTTTTTCAATATAGTTTTTAATAATCCCTAGTCAGGAAAAATGACTTACAGTGAACAGCAGTACTCCTCGTGTTCTGCTCTACACATGCCCTCAGGAATCCCCAAGATCCAGGGAATGAGTGCACTCTACCACTCCGAAGGCCTCCGCACCCCCTGCATCCCCTTCCTCACTACTCCCCATGCCCCACCATTCCTGGGCACCACCGATTGGCTTGGGGGCCACTTACATAATTTGCAGCCCCAGGGCAAAATGAAAGTGGGAAACCTCTTGTTGAAAAGGGAGACAAAATTTTCTGTTAAGGGACTAAAACACAAAACTTTTAAATGTTCTTCTGCAATCTTTCCCTTAGCTCGTAATGGCATTTTTTATTTACTATTTACTACCAAGAAAAACTAAACTTAAGTGGTTTGCAAAAACTCCACCATTTGCCTTTATATAGTGCCAATGCCACACTGAAATGCATGTATATATAGAACATTCTAGAGGGCATTACTGAAATCACACCATTCCCACTTACCTGCTCACAGGCATGTGTGTTTTGTTCTTGCCTGAAACCTGGGGACGCTGCCCCACGCTCAGCATTCTTGTCCCACGGGACGTGAGCAGGTCTGTGCTCTATCCACACTCACTTCTGGCTCTCCCGTGAATGAAGGGGGTTGCCAGGGCCCCCCAGGCTACCCCAGGGCTCCCTTTCCTCCTGTGGCCTGTTCGGGGACGTACCAGGGCTAAGAAAGGCTGCGTCAGACTCCTGCGTAGAAGCCTTCTTGGAACATCATAGCCTGCCTTCTGGGTTTCAAGTCATTTCCAGTCTTTGTGTATTTCCTGTTGATCTTTTTAATATGTTAGCATTTTTCTACCACCTTAAACATTTGGAATACAGTCATGATAACTGTTTTCATGTCCCCATCCATTCCATCCTCTATGTCATTTCTGAATCATTTCTAGTAGATATTTCTGCTCTTATGGCTTTAGTTATTTCCTTGATGCTTTGTATGTTGAATGATTTTTACTGGATGCCAGATATTATCAATTTCACCTTGATGGGGGCAGGGCGCGTTTTTATTTCTACAAGCATCTTTGCATTTCTTGAGCTTTGAGACACTTATTTTGAAAGATTGATTTCATTATTAATTTTCTATCATATGAGCATTGGAAGTAATATCATTTCTTAGGCTTGCCAAAATTCATTAACATCATGAAATTTTAAGTTCATTACTTTCTGCCTCATCCTTCTCTGCTTAGAGTCCCCTAAGGTCTTATTCCTCAGAGTGGCATCACTAGGTGTCACCAGGTGTCAGAAGCTCAGAGAATGCACCCTCAGGCCCCACACCACCTGCTCAGGGGGGCCGCTCTAACACAGTGCCACTGACCAGGTTTTTGTGAACATTTTTCTCTCATGGTTCAGGGCCCGTAGGTCCCAGGCGTCTCACGCGGATTGCTCTGTGCTTCCAAGTCAGAACCTTGTCACTGTGTCCCCATGAGAGGAGGAACCCAATGCCCTCACGTGGCAGGGGAAATGGAAAGGATAAAGGACAGACTCCCCCCATGCCACCTTTTGTCAGAGGGCTTCATCCCATTCATGAGGGTGCGGGTTGGCGACTCAGTCACCTCCTGGTGGCTGCACCTCCTGAAACTATTGTGCAGGATCATTTCTGCATGAATTTCAAGGGGACAAAACATTCAGACCATGGCAGCTGCTGAGTGAAGACCTTCACTTCCGGCAAGATCTCCACCTTACACGTGTACATTTCCAGAGGCATTCTGTCATAGGGTCCTTCTTCATAGGCACCTACATCTCCTGAGGGGAGTTCAGTCAAGGTCAAGGCCTAACCTTGTACCTCAGGGCACCTTCTTGGGAATGCATCTTTGTATTTGCAATCCAGAGCTGACAATCGCTAGATGTGTGAACCTGGATAACGTAATTTTTAGTCTTAGTTTCTTCATCAAAAAGCAGGACTAATAACACCTACTTCATGGGAATGCTATAAAAATGAAATGAGGTATTATATCTAGTGTCTGGACATACTAACTTCTGAACAAATGGTATATGTTATTGTTAGGATTATCATCATCATCATCAGATTCACATGCGGTAAGTTTCTGGATGTAAGCATCATGCCAAGTTTTGGGTTGTTCCTCCCATACCTGAGGGCAGACAGTAAAGTCTGGCTGATTGATTGACAGCATGACATTTGAATACTTCTCAAGGTAATTAAGAAATGAAATGGAAGAGAATAGAACCACCTCCAATGAGTAGATGATCTGGCTCATTGAGCAGTCATGATCAGTGAATGAGAAAATAGGCCCTCTCTACTCTTGAGCGATTGAAGGCACAGTATGTGTAGTCTGTTGATTTTCAATGTCAAGAGAACTTCACACAAAATTAGTTTCTCCTATTCTCGTTCTTTTTTAAGCAACAAAGCCACTGCTGTGGTGTCATGATTACAACCACATTATGGGAATAACTTGTCAAACAGACATTTTACATCAGAAAAGACATTTCTTGGGGATTAAAGATGGCGGGCTAGTAGCTGTGCATCTGGTGATTCAAGCAGCGGGAGTCCTGCTTCTCAGCCAGGTGGGCGGAAGAGGGCTCTCACTAACACTCAGTATTGGACAGACAGTGTAGCCACTGAACGTTTGGACCAGGATGCTGGGGGCTGATTCAAAAGGAAAGAAAAGGATCAAGCCTCCAGAGCACTTTCCCCCTCCAACCTGTTGCCAGGGTCACCTGCCTTCAGGGAATTGTTCCTCCCAGCAAGTTGTTAATGAATGACCCCTGGGTGGCTCCATTCCTGCCTTTCTGGGCAGATATGGAAAATGGGGGGAAATATCCCTGGACTGGAGTAAGCAAGGTAAGAGGAAGAGGGGCCATGAGGAGGAAGAAAACCTAAAATCTATAAAAGGTGCAGGAGACCCTCACTCCTGGGGGCACCAGCTCTGGGCCCCTCCTCTTTGGAGAAGTCTTTCCTCTCTCTCTCCCTCTCTCTCTCTCTCTCTCTCTCTCTCTCTCTGTTCTATCCTTTAAATACACTTTCTGCTCCTGCCTCGGGGTTTCTGGGATGTTCAATCTTCAACACCAGGAGAAGGGGACTCGATCCTGATTTTTCAAGACCATTTCAAGAGTGTCTTAGAGCCTCGCAAATTTGGGTTCACTAAACAAAGAAGGAGACTAGGCTGGAGCCAAGCCGATGTACGACATCCGCAGCAGTAACAGAGGGAGGAGGACAGAGAAACGGGACGGAGTGAGTGTGGGAGAACCTGAGATCAGAAAAGCACCTGCACCTAGCTGATCCCGGGGCTGCTCTGTGGACTGGTGACAGAAGGGTGCCCTGTGGTACTCAGCTGGCCGAGAGCACTGGACTGGAGCCTCCTGAGGCAGGCACGCTGCGGCTGCCACACTGCCCTGGCCAGCACCTACTCTGCAGCCCAGGGTGTGCCCAGCAGAACAGGATGAAACCGGCAGAGGAGGTTGTACGGGGGAGTGGGGGAGGCTGTGTCCCCAGGCAGCAGCGTATGGGGTGCCCCTGACCCATCCGTAGAATTCATGGGAGGCTCCTGAGATCCAGACCCCCGACCAAGAGTGACAACCCCAGGGCTTAGGTGTGTGTTGATCTGCTCTGTCCAGAGCAGATGCCACCAACAAAGCCCCTGAGGCCTGTCCGGCCTAAGTCCCAGCTGCGGGAACCCCACTCGAGATCTCTGCCGCGGCCCCACCCTGGGGGTGCGGGGATCTGGTCTCCTGGGGCAGACCACGCTCCAACTCCAGTGCTTCCCAGGCCATCCTACCTCAACGGGGGAAGGGGAGTGAGAATTATTTGAACCACTTCAGTGTTAGGCCACTCAGCCGGCAGCTTGGTGAGCACACAAGAAGAGGAAGGGGTTAACAGGCCCCAGGCCTCGCCCTCCGCTGAGCACGCAGCTCAAGCAACAGAAGGGGCGCCCGCACACACAGCAACCATCTGTTCTCATCGACGACTTTGACCACCTTGGTGGAAATGATTTCTTAATTTTTCGTTAAGAATCTTTTTTTAATTTTTCTTTTATGCGTGTATGTTTGCTATGCTGATTAGCTCAGGGACATTCACATATATACATATATATGTATATATAGTTGTTCCTTTTTTCCTTATTTCTAGAGTTTTTAATGTAGCTATTTTTCCTTGCTTTGTCTTTTGAGGGTTAGGGTTTTTGATTAATATATTTTCGTTTTGTGTTGCATTGTTTCTCATTTGTATGTTTCTCTTGTTTCTTGTTTTCCTCCTCCACAGGCAAATTCTGTTGTTTGTCTTTCTCTCTCCTTTTTCTTGGTTACTTCTATTTTTTTCTTCTCTTTCCTTATAACCATCGCCTGCTACATCTCTTCTGCATTCTCCCTGTTCCCTTTTTGAAATTGTAAACTATTTTCTACCTTCCTATCACATTTTCTTTCTTCTTAATTACTGTATTCTCACCATCTTTTAGCACTAATTGGTTTATATAACTCCTGCCCCACCACTAATGATATTGCATCATTCCTGCTGTGCATGCCACAGTTGGCACCTGTTGTTTGCTTTAGTGTCAGGTCTAGCTCTTGGTTACTCGCTATTTTCCTCCTGGTAATTGCTGACCCCACCATTTTGTGTCCGTTAACATTGTAGATATCATAGTAAGAGCCAGGCATTTATCTTAATGATATATATTGCTTGCTCCCCCTATCCTGCAAGGTGCTGGGAACATACAGGGACACCTCAAGTTCACAGGGTAGAAAATCTGCTGCTGAACTAAGCTCAGCAAAAGCCTGTGCACCTTGCTCCACACAAAGTAATGACCCTTGACCTTCAGCTATACTTAATACAAGAACAGAAGAGAGAAACCTCAGACAAATGACCAGGCCCCAAGTAGAAACAGCCAGGGGCAGGTGCCCAGGTCCCACTGATGGACGTGGACTGCCATAGCAGACACAGAATGACACGAAGTCTGTGGACACCACACCTACCAGGGGGTCCCCATCCAGACCACTCCAGGACACCTGGCAAGTGAGGAGAGTGCCTGAGAAAGACCCACACGTCAGAGTGGAAGAGACAGAACTCCCACAGGTGCATAAAGCCCAACACAGAAATACAGGAAATAGAAAAACCAAGCTAACATAACACCACCTAAAGGTCATCATTCACCAGCAACTGACCCCCCAGATATCGAAGTGGATGAAATATCAGATAAAGAATTCAAAAAATCATTATGAAAATGATCACTGATTACTGATCCGGGAGAACACAGAAAAACAACTAAATGAATTAAGGAAGTCAGCACAGGATATGATGAGAAATTCAATAAGGAGATAAAAACATTGAAAAAGAACCAAACAAAGATCTTGGAAATGAAAGACATAATAAATCAAATTAAATGTTCAGTTGAAGGTCTCTCTAATAGAGTAACCCACCGAAGACAGTCTCAGAGCGGGAAGACAGTGGCCAGCCTTGAACCTTCAGACAGCATTGCAGAAAAGGAAACAAAGAACCATGATCAGAATATCAAGAACTCTGGGGCAACAGTAAGAGACCAAATTTAATAGTCACTGGAATTGAGGAGGATTATGAGATGCAGGCTGATGAGGTGTGTATACACAATGGAGTTTTATTCAGCCATAAAGAAAAATGTTTGCAGGACAATGAATGGAACTAGAGACCATTACTTTAACTGAAATCAGTCAAACTCAGAAGGTTAAGGACATCCATTTCCTCTCATATGTGGAAGTTAAAGAGGAAATAGAAAAACAAAGGCAGGGGTGGACCTCGTGAAAATCAAAGGGAGGTCAGGTCAATAGAGGTAAGTGTCCCAAGGGTGGAAGGTGGGGGAATTGCTGGGGAGTGATATTGGCCAAATTACATTGTATACTGTGTGCATGTACAAATATGTAATGACAAAGCCCATCATTACACACAATTATAACGCACCAATCAAAATGTGCAAAAACTTAAACAAGATAACATAAGAAATATCAAAAGTTTCTGGGTGTGTGTGTGTGTGTGTGTGTTGCTGGGGACCAAACCCAGGGCCAGGTGTCTGCTAGACCAGTGGTAAACCACAGAGCTATACCCACAACCCTTAAAAAGATTTTTAAAATTCACTTAAAGCTTTAATGTCTTAGTCTAAAAGAAAATAGCATTATGCAAGTAGTGTAAGGCTACAATGTGTTTGTTTATTTGAAATATTTTAAGCCAAATTTGTGTGCCTTAATTAATGGTGGGAGTTTTTCTTTTTATCAGAGTAATCATTGGCTTTGAAAAAGGAAGAGCAGATTAAGACATCAAATACATTATCTTTAAAAGAAACAATTGGCAAAGTAACTAACAAGTAATAAGTCTTTGTATGAAAATTTGCTCTTCCATAGGTGTGGAATATACGTGACCCAAATAATTTAAATGACTAATGTTTGGTAGAAATAAATAACATTGACTTATAGCTTAGGGGTGTGAAGCATGGACACAGAGGTCAGAATTCCAGATTTCGTTCCGATACCTCTACCAGCAAGTTCTGGAGCCCTGGGCTTCTTTTTAAAACCTTCTGTGTCCTAGTTGATTCACTCGTGAAAGAAAACAGCAACAATAATGCTCTCCTCCTGTGGCTGTTATGAGGAGGAAGGAACTACCATTTGAGTAGAACCTTGAGCAAGGACCAGAACATCACCTACGCAGGACAAATATGAGCAAATACCATTATTCCCAGTAGAAAATCCTCACTATACTGAAAAAGACCACTTTTGATTTTATAAAGTTATCCTATATTCCTCATGGTAACAACTGAAGGCCCCAACTGACAGTGTTACATCTCAACAACATTTCAAAATGCTTAAAAGTGTGATTAGAAATGTGCAAAGGCTAATCATGAAAGTGGGCCACTTGGTAGTGAGTCAGAGCACAGGTCTCAGTCAGGCACACTGAGGGTGGAATGGGGCTCTACCCCTGGGAAGCAGGACACCTGTGGTCAGCCTAGACTTCATCCCTAAAAACTTCAGTTTCCAAATCCAGAAGATGAGAGTGTTAATAACTATCATGAAGACTAAAAGATTCAAATTGAGTTTTTCATGCACATAAAACCCAGCGAGCACTTATGTCTCGGTCCCTTCGGGCTGCTGTAACAGGATGCCACGGAGCAGGTGTCTTCCAAGCAGTAAGGATTTACCTCTCCCACTCCGGAGACTCGAAGACCAGAAGCAAGGAGCTGGCAGATCCTATGTCAGGTAATCCCACATGGCAAAAGGGGTGGTAGATCTCTGGGGTCTCTATGAATCCCTTTATAAAGGCGCTGATTTTATCCCTCCTGGCCTAATCTCCTCTCGAAGCCCCACCGCAGGGGGAAGGGTTGCAGTACAGAACTTTGACAGACACAGATGTTCAGCCCACAGTGATTTAATTACACTCTCGTGCATGTCTGATGTTTGTTGAATTTAGTGTCATTTTTATTGTGTCAATAGGACACACACCTTAGGAATGGTCACAGAGGCAGGGTGAACCCTGCGGACTGAGGGGTACAGATAAAAGCAATAGTCCTCTAGGAGCATGACTTATTTTGGTCTCCAGATGTTTTTCTTCCTCATTCCTCTTTCCGCTGTTTCCCAGGTATCTCTCTGGCCCTCTCTGAGAGAAGGGGTGTGTGTAGACACATCAGCATGAGAAAACCATCTGCAGCCCAGATCGCACATTCTAGCCTTCCTTCTGTGTCATTGAAAGGCAAATTCCAAACTACAAATAAGACCTCGTATTGATGTGAGAAGCTAAAAATTAAACAAAACAAAACAAAGCCCACAATATAGACTTTATGTCAGACATAGGCTTTTGAAGAAAGAGGAAGGATCCTTGAGGGAGGGTTTGGGAACCTGAACGCAGACACCTCACCAGTTTTCCCAGGTGCTGGAGCCTAGAGGCTGCTGAGAGTGAGAGTCTCTGGATGTAACGGGGGTCTACAGATGGCGATGAGTCACTAACAGGTTGCCTTCTCCTCCACGAACTGACTGAGGCCCTGCAGACCTGCTTTGTAAGGATCCCAGACATCTCAGAAAGCAGAACATCTGGACAGATCCAATCCTTTCTGTCTCTTGCACTGAGACAGTGTCAGAAGCTGGGAGAGGAGAGACTTCTGGACCCTCCCAGGGCCAAGTTTCCAGGGCACATGCTGCCCATCACTGAGAGTTGTGTGAGCTTCCTGTGGGCCCCGAGCGGTCTGGGGTCCTCCAGAAACCAGCTCTCCTCCAGGGAGCATGAGAGTCAGCTTTTCATCACAATGACAAACACCTTAAAGGAGGAAAGGTTCACCTTAGCTCACTGCTTCAGAGGCTCAGACCAGGTGCACTTGGCTGCCTTATGCCTGGGCCTGTGGTAGGGGAGCTCTCCCTTAGCTCTGGTGGGAGGAGTGGCCGAGCAACGCTCTTGTGGCAGGAAGCAGAAGGGGAGAGGGGAGTGGGGGAGAGGGAGAGGAAGAGGAAGAGAGGGTGGGTGAGGGAGAAAAGGCCAGGGACAAGTTTTCCCCATAAAGTCCCACTGAAAGGAAAATGCGATGCAGATGAGCAACACAGAAACCACGCCAGGAGATCCATTCGTAAGAAGTTCTATTTGCCAGTCAGGGTCTGAGAAAGGCCCTCCCTCGAGAAAAGCAAGAGAGGCAGGAGAAACTTAGCTCTGGGGTATTTTATGGGGTGGTTTGGATGACTTGGATAAGGTCACATGAGCTCGTATGAGCTGCCTGCGTAAGAATTTAGGATGGGCTGACAGGACAAGTAAGGGGGTGTTCTGGTGGGGTGGTTAATGAGGGGTGGGAAGGGAGGTTGCATTTTAACTCTTGTTTTCTCTGTAAGTGCCCCTCTAGGGTGGGAAGCAACTTATGGTAAGAATTTAAAATGGTTGCATAGATGCTAAGCCTTGGACCTAAAATTCCTCCTTTTTGGTTTATACTGGGCAGGGATGTGGGCAGACTGCTGTTCTAGCTATTTCCAGCTGGAGTGGTGCATAGTCTCAAGATGTTAGGGGTGTGAGAGGTCATTAGGATGCTGACGGGGTTCTGAATCTAGAGCCAGTGGCAACATTCAGAGGTAGTCCTCATCTTTGGATAAGTGGGCATTCCCCAAGGACCATCTGGTTTGATTAGTGAAGATTTGGGGTTTTTTCAGGATGGCTTCCTGAAGGCACTTGAGGAGACAGGGGACTAAGAAAGTCAAGGTTAGTATGACAGTTAGGGCCTAAGAGAGGGAGTTCCCAGGACAACTCCTTGTTCCCATTTTGGGTCCCAAGAATCTGGTATCCTGAAGGTGAGATATGGTTCGATTTGTTGTCACCAATTAGAATTGTGCAGAAGTTTAGATAATTGACCTCTTGGTTTCCCGTAAGAGCAGTCAGTATAGTGACGATTACATCATGGGTGTCCTTTCCAGCAATTGTCTAAACATGAGCCTGTGCTTTCAAATTTCAGGCAGGGGAAGAACTGATGATGTTCATGTTCTCCCAGGAAAGGCAGCTGTCCTCGCATGCTTTGGAGAAGTCAAAGACAAGGCGATGGGTTGTGTGCAGCCAGAGGCTGGGCAAGGGAGTGATCTAAGTAGGAGGGGAGGACTAAAGTCTGTGTCATAGACTTTAAATTGCCAGGTATCTTGACCCCTGGAGGGTGGGACATCCCAAGAGGGAAGTATGCTAAATAGAAGAGAAGAGGGATGATGGGAGTGTCCTCACGGTATCAGGAAGGAGTGGGAAATAAGTAGGAAGTGTGGGTATAGGTATATTTTGTGTGGGGTGAAGTTAGAAAATGATCCTTGGAGATGGAGATCCTGTACTATTGAGAGTAGATTGAGGGAATGGAGCTGGGAAAAATCAAGAGACATAAGTTCTTCCCATAAGATTTGGAGAAACCTGTAATACCAGGAAAGGGTGATAACTTCACTCAGTGGGTGGAATGGTTCTCTCCTGGAGTGTGGTTGTTGGTCTCAGAATCCTCAGGAATTGAAGGGAGGCCTGGAGGGGTGGTTCTTGAGAATCGCAGCCTGAGGGGCCCTGTGGGTGTGACCGGACATGAGGGAGAATGGAATGATCTTAGGTGAGAATGGTGCGTCCAGTAGGGGACACCTCCAAGGTGAGCTGCTGTGGGAGTGTTGAGCATTACCCAGCGAGGTCCAGTCCACTTTGGAGTAAGGCAGAAGAGGAGGGGGAGGTCTTATTGGGAGGATTAAGAAATGTCAGGTCGCCAGGTGAGAGTTGAAGGAGAATGGGGGTCAGCATTAGGCTTAGCCAGAAAGTTATCTGCATGTTCCCAGAGGAGGTTCCTAGTGTAAGTGAGCACAGGGGAAATAGGGTGAGGGGGCAAGGGTGACTCTGGGGCCGGTAGATTGAGGAGGGAGATAGGTCGCCCATACAAGAGCTCAAATGGGGAGATGTCAAGGGTTTCTTTGGAAGAGCATGGAGCCTGAGGAGGGCCAGAGGAAGGATCTTCATCCAGTCTAGGTGTACTTCAAGGGATAGTTTGGTGAGGGTAGTTTTTAAAGTACGGTTGGTGCTTTCTACCTTTCCAGACGATTGTGGATGGTAGGGAGTGAGGAACTGCAGGAGAGGTTGAGGGCTTTGGCCACCAGCTGTGAAATATGAGAGGTGAATTCAGGACCATGGTCAGACTGAAGAGAGGCAGGGAGGCCGAATCGAGGGATTATGTGTGCGATAAGGGCGGTGGCTACTGCGGAAGCACAGGAGCACCTTTGTTGGTGGTGGGAAGGCTGATTGGATGTGTTGTTGGGAAGTGAGGAGGCCTCCATAACTGATGTTAAAGAAACCAAGGCAGATCCTGCTTGGCGGGTTCCTTCTTGTAAGAAGGAAGAGCCATTGGTGAATCAGGTGTGAGCAGCTTGGGGCACGGGTCCTTCATGTGAGTGGGATGTGGGAGAAGCTCTTCCAGGGCTTCAACACAAGAGTGAATTGGAAGAGGAGCCTGAGGGACAGGAAGAGTGTAGCAGGGTTCAATGGGGGGCAGGTTGGAAAGGTGAGGCTGGTGTCCTCCATTAGAGACACCTGCAAGGACAGGATGAGGCAAGGGAGTAGGGAATGTAGTCCCTTGTAGGTAAGAAACTCTTTAAGGTGATGTGGGGTTAGGATTATCAATGGAACCCCGAAGGTAAGCTTTTTGGATTCATTAACCAGTAAAGAGGCAGCAGCTAGCATCTACAGGCAAGGGGTCCAGCCTTTAGTGGTAGAATCGAGGGATTTTGACAGACAGGCCAAGGGGCAAAAGTTGGTCCCAGCATGTGTCCTAAAACTCCAAGGGTGGATCCTTGTTTTCACTTACATAAAGTAGAAAGGGGTGTGAGAGGTCAGGTAGGTGGAGGGCAGGTGTGTTAAGGAGGGTCTGCTGGAAGTAAAGTATGTGATGATGGGTTGCAGTAGGGGTTCAGAGAGTGAGCCCCAGGCTGTGTTATATAGGGACTTGGCTAGTATGGAATAGTTGGGGATCCAGGCATGGAGGAATCCTACCATTCCTAAGAAAGAGAGAATTTTTCCCTTAGTGGAGGGAACTGATTGGTTAGCGATAAGCCTTTCCTATCAACAGTAATGGCCTTATGAGTTGGTGTTAAGAGGAGGCCTAAATAAGTGACCACTGCTGAGGAGAATTGGGCCTTGGAGGGAGACACTCTATAGCTACAGGAGGATAAGAAATTAAGGAGCTTGCAAGTGTCCTCATGACTGTCCTCATAAGAAGGACTACAGAGGAGATCATCAACACATTGTAAAGTCAGACTTGTTAAAATGCAATGAAACTAGATCTTTGGCCAAAGCCTGTCCAAAGAGATGGGGACTGTCCTGAAATCCTTGTGGGAGAAGAGTCCAGGTCAGCTGAGAAGAGGTATGGGAGTGGGGATCTGTCCATGTGAAGGCAAAGATATTTTGAGAACTGGGACGCAGGGGAATGGAGAAGAATGCATCCTTTAAGTCAAATACTGTGAAGTGAGGGGTGTCTGAGGGGATGGTGGATAAGAGGGAGCAGCGGTTGGTGACTGTGGGGTGAATGGGTATGACAGCTGAATTAATGAGGTGCAGGTCTTGAACCAAGCGATAGGAGCCATTTGGGTTTTTACTGCTCAGATTGGGGTGTTATATGGAGAATTGGTGGGTTTAAGAAAGCCCTTTTGTAAGAGAAGTTTTTATTGGGAAAGTGGATATTGGGGTTGTGCTGGGAAGCAGCAGGGGTCCTTGAGATGGACGTGTATAGGATCATGGTGTAGACAAGGGAAGGACTTGAGATATCCTATACAATGGGATTAGCCTCTGAGGGAGGTAAAGGGAAGGAGCGAGTGGGGGTTGGTGAAGAGGGACTGGTAGTGAGGGTTAGGATTAGAGGGGCCACAGGTGAGTCTGGAAGGGAGCCCATGGAGGAGGCAAAGGAAGTTGTAGCCCCCAATTTGGAAAGGATATCCCTACCCATAAGGAAAATGGGGAATTTTGGAATCACTAGAAAGGAGTGGGTAAAAATCAAGGACCGAAAGGTACAGACAAGGGCAGGTGTCTTTAACAGTTGAGACCATTTGCCCTCAACCCCAACAACAGAGGACCTTGAATGAGAGGTAGGCCCCCAATATTCTGTAGGACTGAGCATGTGGCCCCGGTATCCAAAAGGAAAGAGACAGGCCTACCTGCAACTCGGAGAGTTACCCAGGGTTCCCATTGAGTGATGGTGGTGGTCAGGTGTGGTCAGGTGTGGGGATCCTGGGCCTCGTCAGTCCTCTAGAGCCAGTCCTAAAACTTGGAATGAAGGGCTAAGGGGACTGGATGGTCTGGAGCTACTATGTGCTCAGGGACAATCAACAGCCCAGTGTCCCTCCTGTCCGCACTTAGGACAAGGGCCTGGGGACAGGCAAGGCCTGGGACTTGCCTGGGCCCAGTGACCCAACCAAGAAACAAGGTCCTGGTGGTCCAAATGGACCTTTTTTTGGACCAGAGGAACCTTGGGCCAGTGCAGAGCTGCATGGACAGCTTGAGCAAGCATCTGGTACTTCTGCTGAGGGCCTCTTCATCTCTCCCATTATATACCTTGAAGGCCACAGCTAGAACCTCAGCTTGAGGAGTTAGGGGTCCCCTCTCTAGACGTGTAAGTTTTGCTCTAATGTCAGGAAAGCTTTGGGAGAAAAAGTAGGTCATTAGGAATTGTCTTCCATATGGGGTTTCGGGTCTAAATTGGTGAACTGAAGTAAAGCCTGAGTTAGGTGATCAAGAAATGCTGAAGGGTTCTCATCTTTGTCTTGGAGATTGTCTTTCTCCAATCTCTTGGAGTTTATCATAACTAATGACCTTATGGGCTGCTTTCCTTAGTCCTGCCATAAGGCAGGTGATAAAGTGGTCTCTATTGTCGATCCCCCAGGTGAATTGTAATTCCAATTGGGGTCATGGTCAGGGTCTGCCTCAGTGCCTAATGGCCATGCTGGGAAGGTCTGATGTACTTCATCAGCAGAGACTCCAGCCTGCTCCCAAACTCAACTGTGTTCCTTAGGTAAGAGTGTAGGATAAGCTCATGTGGATATCGTGGAAGGTCAGGTCATAGGACTGGGTTAAGTATTGGAACTCTTTGACGTGGGTTTTGTGGGGTTGGAGGGATAGGACCCGAGCTGCTTCTCCAGTTGGGAGAGATCAGACAAGGAGAAAGGCACGTGAGCCCTGACTATGCCATCCACTCTTGCCAACTCACACAGAGGAACATGGAGGTGGGCTGGCAGGCGGCTGTTCAAGATTGAGTGGTAGGGGGAGAAAAGAAGGAGGGGAGGAGAAGGAGGAAATGTGGCAGGTGGAGGCAGGGTGTGAGGGGCAGAGGTTGTGGCTGGGTGGTGCCCGGGAGTGGCGGCTGCCAGTTGCCAGCAGGGCAGAGGCTGTAGTAGTCACTGAGGAAGGTAGAGAGCTGTGGGAGGAATCTGATAAGGCGGAGGCTCATCAGCAGGGTCAGAGGGGAAGAGTCTGAAGTAGGAGTTTCAGCTTTAGGTGGAATAGATGCTGGTTTAGTGAGAGCCCAGAGGATCTGAGCTGGAGAGCAGGCGTTGCAAAGAGAAGTTTAGAACTTAGGAAAGAAAAATTCTGAATATATGGGATCTCCTTCCATTTTCTCAAGTACTCACAGAAGTTAAAAGGATTCCTAAGAATGTTGGGATCTAGGGAGCCATAAGTGGCTATTTGGAGTCATTACCTAGAATCTGGGATGGCCAAATTTGATTACACAAATGGACAAGCTTTTTTGGTTTGAGGTCGGGTGAGGCAGAGGGACTCTAAGTTAGCCCAGAGGCAACCCAGAGGGCTATGGGTGGGGATTGAGAGTGAGCTGCCCATTGTGAGAGAGAAATTGGTGAATATAGAGGCGAGTGTCCCTTGGCTCCTAGGGAACCACCTGAGTAAAGGGCGGGTTACCTAGGGAGTCATCACCACCACTAGGTAGGTGTCCAGGCTAAGCCTATAGGGTGCCTGGGAGCCTGGCGCCTGGAATCCCGTAGAGACAGAAATGTCATAGATCCCAGGACGGGAGTAGGGCTCACAGGAGGCAGTCCTCTCAGGAAAGGGTCCCCCGTCAGCCCGGAGCTCTCCCTCAGCAATCAGTATAGGGGTTCAGCCGTAGTTGCACGAACCATGGCTGGGGGTTCCTCCGACCTGCGGAGAGCCCCGGGGTGACAGATGCTGAACAGTCACTTCCCAGGTCTCATGGGTTTTTAACCAAAAGCTGGGGGGCGGGGAGCCGTTACCAAATGAGGCCGGTGTCTGAGTATGAAGGAGAGCGCTGGGGGAGATGGAGGCCTGGTCTCCAAAGGGGGTCGGTCAGGTCTCAGGGGCTCAGAGCCTTACAGCAAGCGCAGCAAGCAGGCTGGGGAGCCCGATCTGAGGCATGGCACTAAACGAGAGGAAAATGCGATGCAGATGAGCAACGCAGCAACCAGGGAGGAGATCCGCACATTGAAAGCTCTATTTGCCAGTCAGGGTCTGACAAAGGCCATCCCCCGGGAAAGCCAGAGAGGCAGGAGAAACTTAGCTCTGGAGTATTTTATGGGGCAGTTTGGGTGGCTCAGGTAAGGTCACATGAGCTTATATGAGCTGCTTGCATAAGAACTTATGATGGGCAAGTAAGGGGGTGTTCCAGTGGGGTGGTTAACGAGAGGTGGGCAAGGGAAGTCTCTGCAAGTGCCCCTCTAGGGCAGGAAAGTCACTTATGGTAAAATTTAAAATGGCTGCATAGATGGGAAGCCTTGGACCCAATACCCATCAGTGCCTCACCTACCTGCCCCAGCTACATTTCCCCACCTCCCCACGGTCCTTTCCATTATGATCCATCCGTGGACCGGGTCAATCCACCAATGAGGACAGAGCCCTCATGATCCAGTCACTCCCCAAAACCTCACCTCTGACCATTGCTGCTCTGGGGACACAAAGCCCTCAACACGGGGCCTTTGGCAGCAGTGAGCTAGCACAGAAAACTAACCAGCACTTAGGAAACTCCAGGAATCAGTGAGGGTCTCAGTGATGGTCTAGTCAGGAGACAGAATCACACCGATTATTTTAACTGAGAGAATTGAAAATTAATAATGGTTAAGGATACATAGTGTTAATTAGACAACTGGAAAATGAAGACGAGAACTCTGAGGTATCAGGGAGGTAGCAGCTGCAGAGGACAGGTGTCACCCTGAAACCTAAGGCAGAGCTCAGACAAACTGAAGCCTGGAGGGAAGCCCCCAGAGCAGAGGTTCAGCCCTCTGTGGGGGCAGCTGAGCTGGGGAGGTGCCCGGGGCTGCCACCAGACTTCTGAGGAGGTGCTGGTGCACCTGAGGCTCAGGGTGAAGCTGGTC
The DNA here is from genome assembly GCA_020662805.1 of Glaucomys volans. Classification (NCBI taxonomy): domain Eukaryota; kingdom Metazoa; phylum Chordata; class Mammalia; order Rodentia; family Sciuridae; genus Glaucomys; species Glaucomys volans. The sequence continues at coordinate 423,949 of JAJEJO010000715.1, read as the reverse complement.
TTTCCTGAATCCAGATCCAGCTGCTGTTTCCATGAAGTTGCTACCGGGGGACTCACAGACCATCAGTAAGCAACCAGAAGAAACCGAGAAAGATTAGGGCCTTCTGCTCTGCTCTCTCCCTCTCTCCTTCTTCTCCCCGCCCTCGCCCTCTCTCTCTGTCCCTACTGACAATGCTTAAGAAGCAACTGTCAGAGCTGAAATGAAAAGGAGCTGGGTGGCAGGTCTAGCTTCGGGTAGAATCTAGTAGAGTCGGTAGGATTGAGGGAGAAATACCACAGGTAACTCACAGTCAGAAGAGATAGAAAGCACCAGAAGCAGAGCAGCTGGGGAAGACAAGTGGAATTGAAAAAATGAAAGAAATAAGGTAATTCAAATACAGGATTAAAGAAAATTTACACATCTCCAGATAACTTGAAGAAAAGAATAGTCGCCCCTGAAATCTGAATTGGTAGCGTGGAAAATCAAGGGGAATGAATATCAGGAAAAGCATAAAGACAGAATAGACATTGATTGTAAAAAATCACACAGACACAGAAACGGATCCAAAGAAGGTGATGGAAGTAACAGGACCCCACACACGAAGTTCCATGAACAGGTGGAGATGGAATAACTAAACCGGTAAATGAAGGTTTCCCCGGGTTTCGGGAGTATCCACAGTCCAATCTAGAGATAGAAGAGCTTGACTTAGAGTGAAAAAAAAGCAAGCAAACAAACAAACAAAAAAAGAACTTCCAAGTTTCCAGGCGTATGGAAAAATTTCCATTGAGAGAAAAATAATTGGTCTGGCATCAGAATTCTTGTCTAAAGCCCTGGGAGCCTGAAGCTAGAAGAGAGTAAGCTTCCACCAGTTGATTATGAACAAAAAGGAAGGTAGCTAAAAAAAATCAAATAATCAAGGAGCAAATGCAAACTCAATTCCTCTAGTAAAGAGGAAATAAATAAAATTTTCACCACCAAAGTAGTAAACAATAGAGGCTGTTGAGCAATAAACCATTGAATGAATGTGCATGTGCATGGAATGTTTCACATCCAAGTTCTTATAAGACAAAAAATAAGAGAAAGATCCAAGAATTTATAACCCAAAGACTACTCTGTATATTGTTGGTGACTTCAAGGTATCGAATGATGTTAAAGATGGTTTTTGAAAAGGAAACCCCAGACCACTGAAATTAATAATTTAATCAGGTGCACTTAGAAAGCTTTGCAATCAGAAACTCAGACTAACAGAACTCTGGGCAAAGATTCACTCACATAATAAAGATGGAAAGTGGAACGTCTGGAGAAATCCACTTATATGTACAGCTACCAATAAGAGCCATTTCCAGAAAATACTCTTAGAATTAATACATCGAAATTAGTCTCCAGATAAGCAAAATTTGATGAGCATAAAATGAACCTTAGCAAATTTGGTTCGTTCAAGGTCATTTAGGAGAAAACACTTACTGCACCATCTGTTAGCTCTCTCAATTTACATGCAGAGGGAACCCCGGGAACTCAACCTGCAAAGCATTCTACAATAAAGCATTCTGCAATGAAAATATATCATTTTCACAGAGAACAACTCTAATCTGTGCCAAAAGGTGATTTTAATTGATGAAGATAAAAATAGCACAATCAATTCAGAATTAAACCAATTATTTTTAAGAATGTACCTAAATCATAATCTCCACATTTCAGACCTCTGCCCTGTGCCTTGGAAACACTTTGGTGACGCTCTGATTTTTTCACCTGTTATTTTTTAACTTTTTTCCTCATGAATTTGGTACCAGATCCACACGTACAGAATGTTGCCCTTGAGTACGGAATTATTGAAGGAAGAAAACAAAGAATCGTACACCAAGGTAAAGATCAACTGAATAAAAAAGAATCATTATTGATGATGGTTATGCGCTATTTCATGTTTGTTCTTAAGCACCTGAAAAACCAGATTTTGTTTGTTTTTGTGAAGTTTTAAAAATTTCCTTCCCACTTCTATGCAGCCTTTTTGCTTTATTACCACTCTGCTTTAACATCTGCCCATACCTTTCTCATTTTGTTCCCCATTGCTTAGCTTTCTAATCCTGTAGAAACAGGAACTGGGTAGTTGGTGTCCGGGCTGTACTCGGGAACAGAGATACGTGAATGGGAAGGAAGGGACTCTGCATTGAGAAGCACTCATTGCTGAGCCCAATATGCCAATGAAACATTCTCATTTTTAGGAGAAGTTTTGTATGAAATTTCTTTTATGTATATGGAAAGGGATGCCTGCTTATTACGATAGATTACAAGAAAGGAAAGGAATAATCAGCAATTCTGTGAATACAAAGCTCAGGGAATTATATTGAATTTAAATTGATGCAGAACTTGGAGAGAAATGAAAGACTAAAGAGATTAAGAGAGTAAACTACAGGTAGGAAAGGACTCTGTCCAGGAGCTGCACTTGCTGGCTGAGCTGGTCGTATCATTTATGAGCCACCCAAGGCAACGTTGTGAAAATGAATTCTGCTTTTCCCATTCCCTCCTCATTTTCTGGTTTCTTTTCTTTATGAAGTATGTGTACATCCACGCTCCCTGGAAGAGGTCAGAACAGCCGACAAACTAGTGCTCGTCACTGGCTGACCTACGATTTTTGACACTGCTGCCGAGATCTATCTGGGCCTCTAGCCTTGACCTCTTATGGCTTTCATTGGCGTCAGCGGCATAGGGTAAGTGTCACTTGGCTCTGATTTTAATTTCTGTAGGTAACTGCCTTCATTGTAAGAAAATACAAATAAACAGTAATGATAAAATCCACAATATTTATACTGTCAACATCCCAAAATGTCATTCAAACTTGTTTTCAAGACTATGTATATTATACGTAAGTGAGCGAGTGAGGGAGACATGAGAGAGAAATAAATCAATGAACTATTAGATAAGTGAGACTAGTGAAGGAATGACTAGTGTAACCACTGTGTGTGTGTGTGTGTGTGTGTGTGTCCTTAACAAACCCCGTCCACCTCTGAATGCCAGCAATTGTAGACGTGATCGTTGGAGACACCTTCCAGAGTGAAGGACCTGAAGGGTTATGGAAAAAATATTCCTATAAAATATTTCTTGATTGAATTCAAGTCCAAGGGTCATCTGGGGCTGGACGGTGATCCACTTCAGACTTCGTAAAAGGTGCAGTCTCTGAGTGGCCCTCCCACTCAGCTCTTGTAAGAGCTGCCAAAGACAATACAGGACAAAGGAGCCCAGTGTTTCCAACAGAACTTAACTTACAAGGTTTTACTTGCCCCCTTCTGGTGGGCGATCTCTTCTAACATCCAACCCCATCACACCCACTAAACCCAAACCTTGAAAAACCTTGGCTCAAGGTCAGACAGCTAGTCAAAGACACAAGAGCAACTAGGATTTGTGCCCATTAAGCCCTGGTCCCGAAATTCTAATTTTTATTTTTTGTCCTTTCTCAATTCCAGTTACAACAGTAGGCCACCCAAAAGAAACTGTAACATACATTTTCATGTCTCACATTTGATCAATCAATTCTGTTTTCAAGCTATGCTTGGAGATATTTGGCATGAGCTCTTCTTCCACCCTGCTCCCCACCCCATGGTCACTGGGTAACCAGGTGCACGAGCCTCGCTGGCTGCCTCTGCTTCAGCCTCCGCCACCAGTTCGTTGTAAGCCAGAGGGGCCCTTTCCTGGCAGCCCAGGTCTCCCTAAGCTGTTGCTAGAGAGGATGGCCTGGCTCCCACCGCCTCCTGCTTCTGACTTCCTCTCCCACTTGGGACTCCAGCTGGACTCCGCTCAGCAGCCTGGTCACCTGGCTCTTCCTTAAACTCCCCAGACATGCGGCCTCAAGGACCGGCGCCCGGGGGCCTGGTCCCTGGTGTTCTGAGATGCAGACCCCAGTGGCACGGCTCAGGGAGGTCCGCCCTGGCTGGCAGGCCCAAGGTTGTATTGTACCCAAAGAAAACAAAGTCATCCAAGCCGATCGCGTAAAGCCAAAAGAAGCCTTTATTTTAGCTGGCCAGCGACGATCGCCCTTACACCTAAAAGCGGTGTGCCAGGAAAAACGCATGTTAGTTTTTCCACTGCCAACATTTATAGGGTGGGGAAGGGATTAGGGTGGGGCTATAGGGACAGGGATGGACTGGAGTGGGCCATAGGGAGGGGATTTGGTATTTGGGTGGGCCATAGGGAGGGGATTTGGTATTTGGGTGGGCCATAGGGAGGGGATTTGGTATTTGGGTGGGCCATTGGGAGGGGATTTGGGATTGGGGTGGGCTATAGGGAGGGGGAGGGACTGGGGTGGGCCATAGGGAGGGGATTTGGGACTGGGGTGGGCTATAGGGAGGGGGAGGGACTGGGGTGTGCCATAGGGAGGGGATTTGGGATTGGGGTGGGCTATAGGGAGGGGATTTGGGATTGGGGTGAGCTATAGGGAGGGGAT
>JAJEJO010000715.1:377168-407600 GCA_020662805.1 Glaucomys volans | reverse complement strand
AGGGGGCGCTGTGGCTAGAGGGGCAGCCACTCCTGCAGCCAGGGGGCTGGAGCTCCAGGGGCAGCCACTCCTGCAGCCAGGGGGGCTGGAGCTCGAGAGGCCGCTAGCCCGAGCCTGCAGGGAGACAGGTCTTGCTCACCAGGGTTGCTTCCCAGGAGGAGGTGACATTTTTGTCAAATAACACATTTTGGTTGAAAATTCAACTTTCAGATCCCTAATTATCCCTTGTCTGGAGTAGAGATATTCCAATCAGGTTAAATTTTACAGAAAATAGACTTCATGCTTATGATCCCTAACCCTAACCCTAAGAAGGGGCCACAGAAATGACGGGAGCAATTGTGACCCTGGGGGCGAGCACGCTTCTCGAGGGTAGTGGACCTGGACAGGAACAGCACGGGGGGAGGGGAGGGGAAAGAAAGCTCTTCCTACGTGAGCGACACCCCCGAGCACCACAGAAACGCACATTTCTATTTTATATCGTGACAACCGATTCTGTTATTTGGCCCAAATCAATGAGTCTGCAGGCTCAGGTTGGAGACCTAGGTTGGAGACCTAGGTCGGCGGTGAGCCTTGGGGCGCACGCGCGGTTCCCAGGCTCCGTCCTGTCTGCTCAGCGGGGAAGCAGCTGCCCTCACCCCGCTCTCCCGGGGGTGCCCCGGTTCACGGTGGGCCCCGCGCAGGGACTGGCTGACGGTGCCCTAAACCTCTGACACCGGGAGCCAAGATAAACTGCGCCTCCTGAGTTGTTCTTCTTGGGAACTTAATACAAACGGTTGACTGACACAGCTAATCTAAATCAATCTATGAGCGACCGTGTTCAGTGACATCAATTATCTCATTTAATCTTTATGATTTTTCCATAAAGTAAATATTAGTATTACCTTCATTTCAAATGAAACAAAACTCCAATTCCATTTCTGTTTATTTTCGGCAGCCACAAAGTTAAATTTTATGTTCTGCTTCCTTTCCTCTTGTACTTGGATTTTTTAAAATGTCACTTAGCTTTCTCTGCTGCTGGAGGAATTTAATCGGATTTCATTGCTGTATTCAGTGAAGGGCAAAGACAAGGTTGGGGGTGGAAATCAAGATTTATTGAGCATCAGCTTGGCACCAGGCACTACCTGGCTGCTCTCCATACAGTTTCTCGTTTGATGTACTCCACCATTCAAGGAAATTGCTGGAACCTGTGACTGTGCAAATAAGAAAGCTGATTTTGTCATTTGCTTAAGATCCATCAATTACTAAACAACAAAACTGGAATTTGAGGGAATTACTGACTTCAGATCCCACTAGTGGAACAATTGGTTTATATAAATTCCCCCAAATCATTCTTATCACATACACATTGTGTTAGAATTATGCAGAGGAAAACAACCATTAGAATGAATGAATGAATATATGAATGAATGAATGAATGAATGAGTGAATATATATATTATTAATATATATATATACATATATATCTCGACACTGAGGGGATTACAGGATTAGAGGCTGGATAGCTCCACAGTAGCCTGGAGATCAGTGAAGCCAGTGGCTGCTCAGTCCAAGCTGGAGCCTCAGGACGAGAGGGACCAATGGCGCAGCCCAGCCTGAGACTGGAGGCCTGGAGCCCTAGTGTCACTGGTGCAAGTGTGCACTCAGGCTGAAGACACTGGAGCATGAGGTGCTGGGGTGACAGCAAGAGCACAGGAGCCACCTGCTGCAGAAGCCTGGAGCACATGGGGGGCAGCCTCCCTTCCTTGGCTTTTGTTCCCTCTGGGCCCAGCCCCCGGGTGGTGCTGCCCAAGTTCAGGGTGGGTCCTCCCCTCAGTTCACTGACCCTGGTGCAGGCCGTCTCTGGGGACACCCTCACAGACACACCCACACGGTGCTTCACCAATGTCCCAAGCATCTCTCAATCTAGTCAAGCTGACCACCAGTATGACCGTCACATGTTTCTGTAGCCTAAAATGAAATGCGCTCTTCACACCCCGGCTCCATGCCCACTGGCTAACTCCGTCCTGGTAGTGTTCCAGCTGCACTGAGGTCCCCTCATCCTCCATAGTTACCATGTGTGTTGAAGTCCTGTCTTGCTTCACAAGGGCAATCCGTGTGCTGGACTCTCTCTGGTCACTGGCCACGCCACCACCAAGTCTAACGCTGTTTCTGAGAATCCCTTTCCTGGTAAATGAGAAAAACTTAGAGGAGTTCAAAGAGAAGTGAGGCAGGAGTCCAGACCCTGGGGTCAAACAGGAGGGCTTGGGCATCTGTCCCTGACCTCCCACTCACTGCTGCAGGGCTTGGGGGCCTGAGGAGCCACCCTGAGGGGACTCCCGCTCACCCGTGAGTGGCAGCTCCTCCACCGGGTTCCTCTGTGCCACACTACTGACTTCTGTGAGCACTGGCAACAGCCCTCGCTCTCTGCCCCAGGCTCTAGGGTCGGAGGCAGGGTTTCTCCACCTCACCAGCACTGAGATTTGGGTCAGATCATCCTTTGTTGGAGGAGGAGGGTGGTCTTGTGCACTGTGGGATGCTTAGCAGCACCATACTTTTAATCTCTGTAATTGATACTTTCACATCCACGAAACGCACACTAGCTGTTCCCAAGTTAACCTTGGCCATCCCGTCTCCCAAAAAATGGGAACAACATCTGGAGATGTTAGATGATCCTAACAGACCCCTGCTCCAGGGGACCCCAGTGAGCCCAAATTGAGCAGTGGCTCCACTCCCACACACAGGGGGCCCACCCTCAGTCTGCCTGCCCTGCCTGGCCACCCCTTTTCTGGAAGCCACAGGAAAGTTCTTGAGCTGGGCTCCCTGCTCTCTGCCTCCTGGCTGACCCGGGGCTTCCAGGAGTGGCTCTGGATGGTGCGCTCTGTTCTCTCGCAGGAACGTCCAGTATCCCAAAGCTGCAGAACTGGCCAGTTTCTCCTTCTTGGTCTGCCTCTTGTGTCTCCAAACATCAGCCAAAACACTGTAACTACACCATGTGAGCTCTAAGAATGGGGAGCCAGGAGGAAGCTTCCCACCAGAGGGTGATAGTCAGTCACGTCCCCAGATCACTGGACATTCCAAGGGGGACAAAATCACCCCAGTGAGGTCTGCTGATCTGAAATAATGCATCAGCCTCCGACCTTCAGCAATGCTTTCCTGACACCCAGTTCCTCCAGCAGGGGCACAACACTGACATGGAACCATTTCCCGGAGAGCTTCTGTTTCCCTAACCAAACCCTACTGAGAGATGATACATAACGGAGAATCTCTCTTTTAAAATTTTCTTTATTTTTGCATATAAGTAATTCAAAGTGAATTTAATTTGGTCACATAAAATATTTTCCAGAAGAAATTAAACATTCACATGATTTATGAGATAATATAATCTCTTTTGCACATATAATTTTACAGTATTAGAGCTTCCTAATTGTGAAGAGACTATTGGTTTAATATTTGGAGAAATACTCATCTTTCAAAATATATTGCATTATGGGGGGTGTGTACCAGGGATTAACTCAGGGACACTGGATCACTAAGCCACCTACCCAGCCCTATTTTGTATTTTATTTAGAGTTAGGGTCTCACTGAGTTGCTTAGCACCTCCCTTTTGCTGAGGCTGGCTTTGAACTCGATGATCCTCCTGCCTCAACCTCATGAGCCGCTAGGATTACAGGAGTGTGCCATCGTGCCTGGCAACATATTGAATTTTTAAGAGAAAAAAATATGACCTATTTGGCAAGGTTATTTCTTAGGGGATAGCTGCTGGCGTACATTTTTAGAAAATGTTTATGCAAGGGTTAGATTATAATTTACCAAAATGTTAAGGAGGAAAAAGATGACTAAAAATAAAAGCATGTGATGTGGCTGTGGTGTCGATGATTCCGTACCAAGGCTGCATACGCAGAAGCCGTGAAGAAGAAAGCAGCATTTTCCCCTCATTGTCAAGGGCCCAACTGGGCTGGAGCCAAGGAGCCAACAGAAAGAGTTTTGATGCTTTCAAACTGGATTCATTCTACCTGACGTGAGATCTTGATGACAAAACAACAAACAAAACCCCCAGGCCCCACTTCAGTTTGTTAATTATAATGTTACCTTCAATGCTGTTTGACTAAACCTCCCACAGATAATAGTTGTAAAAATTGATCTAGTTATACAGCTGTGAGAGTCACGATCTTTGAAATTCTCCAAGAAGGGTACCAGAGAGGGGTCAGGTAGCTAGAGCTGCAATGTGAATCCTGACTGGATGTTGCCGGATCTTTTCTCTGCCATCTGCACTCTAATCCTGTCCTTGGGAAACAAAGTGTTGGGGGCCCTTCACAGTGTGGTGCAGAAAATATAAATAAAACTTAACAAAAAAATCCCTTTTGGGAATTCAGCACCCACTGAAGCCATGCCAGGCTGTGAATTACAGTTTGCTGAAGTTTTAGAAATGAGGATGAAATTGCAGAATATTATAGCCCACATGAAATGAAGAAATCGCTTTTCCTTGTATAGCCCAAGAAAGAGAACAAACCTCTGACCTAAATGGATTCACTTTCTGAAATACTGTAATTCTCAGGCTCCCAGAGCTTTGCCAGGCTCCATCAGCCCAATGTGCGAGTCTGTAAAGCTCAAGAGCTGGCCCAACAGTGTCTGCAGGGCTGTAGCTGACCTCAGAGCCTATGCATTTTAGTCTTAAGAAAGAAAAACAATTGCAGCACATTGAAACTAATACATTTGTTTTCTCCCTGGAACATGTTGTTTTATCAGTTGCTAAACGTTAATTGTAGGTCTTACAGACTCTGTTCTTGTATGAATGAAATAAAAATATCATGAAATGAAATCTCTACTAATAACAGCATAGAAAACTTCTAGACCTAAAATAGAGGAAATTGCAAAGATATCAGTTGCCTTTGGTCTGAAGGCTGTCCTCTGGTCTTTGTCCCTCCTACAAATATGCTAAAATATGTCCCTGTAAATCACTTCTTCCTTCCCTGCCAATCATGCTTCCCCATTCCTGTGTTTTGATTTATTCTAGAAATATTTGCTGGGTTTCTACTGTATAACTGGCTCTTTTCTTGGATTTATTTTAAAAAGGAGGTGAGGGTGGGGAGGAAAGAGAGCATGATTCCTATTGAAAATGAATTGATGGTTTAGTGTGGCATAGCCAGAGCTGGTGGTTCATATTTTGATACATCAACAGTGGAATTTCCCTGTTGTGTAGGTCTGAGACCTTCCCTGCAATCCAGACATCGCCCACTACCTCAAGGAAGTCTTGTCACAGCAGAATCAGAGGAAAAGATTTTAATGTCAAATACTTAGCCCTTGAGGAGAGTTAGGACAGAATAACCACAGGGAGTAAGAGGAGAACTTTCCATTTCTGCCAGGTGAGATAGAGTTTCCTGGGAGAAGTTGGGGGAAGGAAAGCCTCATCCACACCTGCCCCAGAGCTCAGCCCTGCACTTCCCACAGTGGGGGACACTTAGCTTGCTCAGGAGGAAGGGGACAAAATGGCCCCACTGTCCTGATTTAAATAGACTGCAGGAAGGAGCAAGAGCCAGGTTACCTTTGGCACCATGGTGGAGACTGTGATGGGAAGAGTAGCTCATAAGACGACCCCCAGGACCCCAAGTTCTCCCTTAATTCCATAGGATGCAGGAAGAGCCATGCAAAAGTATTGTTTAAAAAGGTATAAATAATAGTGTAACATAACAATAAATGGGAACATGTAGGTTCATCAATTAACCCAAAAGAAAGAGAATAGGAGAAAGAAGCAAAGAACAAAGAGAACAAAGAGAAAACCTCTAGCAAGTTGGGAGATTTAAGCTTGTACACGTCTGGGATTTCACTGAATGTTAATGCTCTAAATACATCAATCAAAATAGATGAATTGTTAAGTCGAATAAAGAAGCAAGATTCAAATATGGAACTTCTAAGAGTAAACCTATTTTAAATACAGAGAAGATAAAAGGACATAAGAACAAACACCAAAAGAAGACGGGAGCCATAATATTATTACAGAAGCAATCTCTCAACAAGGTAGATCAGCCATTAACCAAGCAAATATAAACACCCCAAAAGTGTGTTCAATGCTCAAACTTCAAAAACAACACAATAACTGAAAAATCCAAAAGAAGAAATAGTCGACTCCACAATCCTAGACAGAGATTTCTATGGTGTTCTCTCAGAACCAATAGGAGAGCTATGCAAAAATCCTGGAAGAATTTAGAACATCTGAACACCACCATCACCACTTCAGTACTGAAGTAATTGACAATTAGAGCCTACCCCACCAATGTGATCAGAATGATCGTTTGTTTAAATTGTACATCTGTTTAATATTCACAAAGACAAACCATACTCTGGACTAACAGAAAAACCTAAACATATTTAAAAAGAATGAAAAGCATACAAAATACATATTAGAACAAACTAGCAAATGAGGTCATATCTGAGTTACTGGAGTTAGGGCTTTGATGCATGAATTTTGGAGGGACAAATGCAACCCATAACACACTTTAGGCCCTTAAAAATCTCAAATATGATGGAAAAATTCCACAGAAGACACAGTCCAAATAGTCAAAAAGAAGTAGGTAACCTAAATAGTTCAATGTACATTAATAAATTGCATTTGTTGAATTTGTAGCTAAAAGTCTTCAAACAAAGAAGACTCCATGCCCAGGCAGCTCTGCTGGCAAAGTCTACCAACATTTAAGGAGGAAACAATAACAGCTTTACATATTTCCAGAAGTTTAAGAGCAGGAAGACACACCTCACACCTCACTTCATGAGTGTGCATTAGTCTGATGTCGAAACTCGGCAAAGACATTATGCAACACCTGCAAGCCAGGAGTGGTGACTTGTCAGGAGTGCCATCCCAGTCACTGGGGAGACTGGAGCAGGAGGATTGCAAGTTCAAGGCCAGCTTCTGCAATGTATTGAGACCCTTGTCTCAAAATGGAAAGCAGTAAAGGGCAGAGAATGTAAAAGCTCAGTGGTAAAGCAACCCTGGGATCAATCCCCAGTACTGGAAAGGGGCGGGGTAGGGGGCAGAAACTGCAGACCAATATTCCTCATGAGCATTAATGCAAACTATTTCCAAGAATGCTAGCAAGCAAACAAATGCAATAATATATATAAAAAGGATAATGCATCATGTCCACATGGGGATTATCTTAGGAACTCAGAACTTAAAATTGTCCACTCTAACACAAGTTGATATAATTCACCATAAGCTAATTAAGAAGAACCATGGAATTCTCAATTCATATAGTCTGTAAATTTCAACACCTATGCATGATAAACAGTCAGATGAAATAAGTGTGTATGTGTCTACAGAACTATGTATGAAATTATATCATAAATCAAATAAGAAAACAACTCAATAAATAGCCAAAAAAATTAAGTAGGTACTTCCCCACAGAAGACATATGATAAAGAAAAACATGAATTATTAGGAGGCAATGCAAATGTTAAAACAAAGAGTTACTACAATACCCCTGTAAGAATGGCAACAATTTAAAAAAAAATGGTGTCCATAGGAAGCACCCCCTGGGATACAAAGTAACTAACTGAGACTGTCATATACTCCTGATGGTAATACAGATGATTCTGCTACTTTGGAACACAGTTTAGCAATTTGTTACAAAGTTAAACACACTATTTATATAACCCAGTGACTCCCATTCTTATGTGTTGACCAAGTAAATTAAAATTCTGTGTTCTTCACCAAAGTCTGTACATGGATGTTTCTAGCAGTTTCATTACTAACACCCCCACACTTAAAATCCCAAATGACTCCCAACTGGAAAATAAACTGTGGTCCATCTGTACAATCCAGGAGTAATGACGATGGAAACGAAAGAGCTAGTGGCATTCTCAACGAGGCGGGGAATATCCAAGGGTTTTGCTAAGGGAAAAGAAGTCCAGATGCAGGAGCAGCGTGCTGGGATCCCACGCTGTGTGACACTCTGGAAAGGTGGAACTACAAAGGCGGAAATTTTACAGCTGCTGCTGTTCCCCTGGGTTGTGGGGAGCAGGGATGTCATTCAGTCACAGATGCACAGATGGAAATAGGGGATCCTGGGGAGGGAGTAAGGGAGGGAGGATCACTTTTCTGAATCTCGATGGTGATGGTGGTGGTGGTGGTGGTGGTGGTGGTGGTGGTGGTGGTGATGGTGGTGGTAACCGGAATGTATGCTTTTGCCAAACCTCACCAAATGAACACCAGAAAGGAGACTGCAGGGCTGGGGTGTAGCACAGTGGAGAGCCCTGGTTTTGATTCCCAGCACCAGAGAAGAGAGAGAGAGAGAGAGAGAGAGAGAGAGAGAGAAATCTTTATAATATGCAGATTATATTTAATAATTAAAATAAAAAATGAGCTATGGCAGCATACAGCATGGGTATCCAAATTAGTCCCGCTCCTCTAGAATGACCCCAGTGCATCTTGCTTTCCTGCAAGCACTACAGCTCTGGAGAGTGGAGGAGCTGTTCGTGTGTTTCTGAACCCAGCATTTGTTCCTGTGAACAAGTCAAGGGACTAAGTGAAGATTTGTAAAGTGCAGCCAACACTGTCCAAATTGATATACAATCAGTGCCAGACAAAAAACTGTTATTGGGCTGAGGATGCAGCTTGCTTAGCACGAATGAGGCCCTGGGTTCAATCCCCAGTCCTGTGAAAAAAACGCACAAAAGAAGGAAAGAAAGATAAAAATTATGATGATACAAATTAACTACACACACACACACACACCACAGGGATGATACAGAAGCTGAACAGAAGTGTCCCAAATGGTCCCTTCATGACTTGCATGCAGCATCTATAAATTGTAATCTGTCCCCCAGGATTGGTGTGATTCACAGTAAGGCCATTGAAATGGTCACAGCTCAAATTGGGCCAAGAGAAGTGAATGACATGACTTCATGTAAGTTTTCAAGGTCCCAAGGATCCAAAAGGGTCTCTTCTAGCTGGAAAGGAAAGATTGACTCCAGCATGGAGTGGAGACACCCTTCCCCTGGGGTGGTAGCAAGAAGGAGTCTGGGACAGCTCAAGTCAGCTGTGCTGGAGGCTCCCTGGGTTTTGATTGCAGCCAGCTTACACTGGGGTCCTGGGAGGCTCTTGCTGGGCTAGCTGAGCCCTTTCTTCACAGTGTGCTTAGGAGCAGGTTTGTGTCCGTAGCTCAGAGTTTGAGGACACCCACTCCCCAGCAGGGGACGGTCCGCCTCGTGTGCTGGGAGTCAGGCTAGTCAGTGGGAGTCCTTCAGGAAGCATCCTCTGAGACCACAGGGGATGGGGTGGGAGGAAGGGTTCTGCTTGAAGACATTAAATAAAATCATTGCTGTAAGAATAATTGAATGTAGAAGGGAGATCAGTGCAGCAGAGAGAGGTGATCTTGGAGGGAAGAGGGACAGGAAAAGGGAGGAACTGAAGAATGAAACTGACCAAATTATGACCTGTACATATATGAACAGACCTCAGTAGAGTCCACCTTCCTGCATATCTATAATGCACCAACTAAAAACACTGAACAAACAGAAGGAAGACCCTAGAGTAGAGGGAGGGGGACAGGGGGAGGGAGGAGAGGAGAGAAAGAGGAAGCAGTGGGGACTGATGTGGAGCAGATTATATTCCATGCATGTGAGATCATGTCCAAATGAATGCCACTTTGCACACGATATTATTAACTATAACCCACTAATAGAAATATGAAGAAGAATAAACAGATGAATAAACAAGTCAATAAGTGAATAACTAGATGAACAGGGCTGAACTGATGTTGTCTGGTGCTGAGAAGATAGAAGGTGGGAGAAGAATGGCAAGGAGGATTTGCTGGAATGGAGCAGCTTTGGAAGGCGGCCACTTCTCACTAGGCCCAGTTTACACCTGATGTGCTGTCAACATGGTTCATTGGCTTCTCCAAAATTCTAGACAGGGTTCTCCCTGGGGAGTTCTTTATCCTGATGCTGTCTCCTGTGGACATATGCGGGAAGAAGACGCATGCCTTCATGAGCCCATAGGCTGGTCTTGTGTCTGATGCTTCCGATCCAAGAAAAACAGTAACACATGCTTTTTAAAAAATTATTAACTAGAGATTACGTCTGCTGTCTATGCTGGTAGCATCTGCATCCTTCCAGCTTAGAATAACCTAGGAAAACATCACCTGTTCACTAATTCACCAGGTTCGGCTTCCCATTTCAGGTATCGGGAAGACAATCACGAATGACAACAGAATGGATGTTTGGGGTCACTGGCTGAGGGGAATCACCCTCTGACCAGTCTCAGCCCTGCCGTAGCACTGTGGACCTCAACACCAGGCACAAACTGCAGTGAAGCCCCGCCTGCTCCAGGCCAGCCGGAGATACACACGCCAGGCTGCCTAAACTCACTTGGACTTAACCTAAAATTGCATTACCTTAGAACCTCCCAGAACACTGCTTGTGTTATTCACTGTAGAAAAATAAGAGTGGAGGAAGCCACATGAGGGACGGCGGGCTGGAAGGAGCTTGGTCCTGTTGTGGTTGTGTGGTTTTGTGTGATTTTCCAGCTGTACGGATTTTGTAAGCAGTGTGAGCAGAATCCTGTAGTGCGGTTGAAGGACTTTGGGGGTCACATTTCCTGCAGGCTCCATTCAGCACGGGGAGTCGGTGGGGACGCTGCACTCCACTTCCCTCCATGGGAGAGCAGATGATCGGCCTCACAGAGCTACTGAGGAGGCTGGATGAACACGGAGCGACACTGATCTCACTGACATGCACAGGAAGGGAAGTATTGCGCGTGCCATTCAGGTGACTATGACCTCCAGAGTCCTCCATTCTGATTAGGTGTCAGGTCACGGAATCTGTTGGTGTTTCTAATTGAGGTATTGGCATTCCAATGACTTTTTAGGTTCAGTTTCTCAGAACAACCTAAAGACGCTCACTACCAGGTTAAAAAAGTACAACTTGAAGACAAGCAGAGGCCGGCTGCCTGAGGACGGGCAGGTGCGAAGGTCCCTCTCTGTGCAGCTCATCTCCGACGCCCAAGCTGCAGCATGATCAGGAGCAAGCCATACAAATGCTGTTGGAAGCGCTTCTTTAAAAATACTTGACCTGCACTCCCCAAACTGTTAAGGCTATTTAACAAAGGCAAGTTTAAAACCTGCCCCAGCCCAGTCCCATCAGAAGGAGACACAGTAACCAGATGCAATGAGGAACAGAGAGGGACACTGTGTGGAAACCACGGAAATCGGGGTAAATCATGGGCTCTTGTTAACGATGTAGCAAGTGCACACACTAATGTAAAGGGTGGATAACAAATCAAACTCTGTATGTGCAATTCTTTGTACTGTTTTCTCAATTTTTCTTGAAATTACAGATTTGTAAAAATTAGATCCAGTATTTTTTTTTAATTGGGCATCTGTGTTGAGCAGGGAAGGTAACAAAACAGCTTCTGGGAAGTCGGGGTCTTCTAGGATGAAGTAAAACCCAAATTAGACAGGAAGCCACTGAGAGGCACATTGTCCCCTAGTTACAGAATGGTTTTAAAAACATTCGTGTGCAGGGCGTGGTGGCGCATGCCTGTAATCCCAGCGGCTGGGGAGGCTAAGGCAGGAGGATCGAGAGTTCAAAGCCAGCCTCAGCAACTTAGCGAGGCCTTAAGCAACTCAGGTAGATCCTGTCTCTAAATAAAATACAAAATAGGGCTGGGGATGTGGTTCAATGGTGGAGTGCCCCTGAGTTCAATCCCTGGTTCCAAAAAAAAAAAAAAAATACATTTGTGCATGTACATTTTTATTTGTTACAATCTCAGAATGCAGGGACACTGGAGGTCATTTTAAATGGAGGAGAATGTAAATCTCTTTCTTAGTACTTTTTCTGGTATTTCTCTTTCTTGTTCCTTTCAGTCATGAACTAATTGTTCACAAAGCTGTCTTCTGTTAGAAAGTCTGGCTCCATCATCCTGCATTTCTGGGTTGAAATGCATCTGTGATTGCCTTCTAGTTGTAAGAGGGCTAACAGTAGTTCATTTAAAAAGCTAATTACTTTTGAAAACTTAATAGAAATAAAATGAAATGAAAGGAAGATAACATCATTCAGAGGTTGTTTTCTATTCCTGTGACTTATTCAGAATGTGATTTGCTATGATCCTTGGAAATAAGGATGACTTAAATTCCCAAAGCAGCTTTGGTTTGTGTTTTCTTCACTTGGGTTTAACTACATTAAACTCTTTCTTTCCTTCTGGTACCAGGGATTGGGCCCAGAGATGCTCTACCACTGAGCTATACCCTCCCCCCCCCCTTTTTATTTTTTGCTTTGAAATAGGGTCTGGCTAAGTTGCTGAGCCTCAGGCAGGCCTTGAACTTGAGATTCTAGTGCCTTAGCCTCCTGAGTTGCTGGGATTACAGACGTGAGCTCCCATACCAGGCTCATTACATTCATTTTATGAAGAACTTATATTGAAAAATATTCTTAAAGCAGTGGTGATTTTATTTGGTATAGACATAAAAATATGTGGTTATCTTGAACTATGATTTTTCTGCTCTATTAAATAATATTGCTAATTTTAAAGTACTGCCATATTTAAATTATGACAAGATTAGTTATAGGTCACTTAGAAGTACAACAAATACAATAAATGAAAAGAACTGATAAAATATTAAACCAAGCCAAAACTACAACCTCATGTCTGTGCCCTTTTATTATTGAATATCTGTTAATATTTTTGGATTTGGAAGATACAGGCTGTGCACACGGTTTAGTTCAGATGATATATTTCAGCTATTATTCTGTTTTCACTAGTTTTGCCAAGTATTTATGTGCAAGAAATCAAAACATCTGTCAAGTGCTGAATATCAGATGCATGTTTATTTCAAAATATAAACCAAACACTTGGTTTGTAGGCCTTCATTGCAAGGCCTAATTCTCAAAATGCAGCTTTTATCTCATTTGATATTGGGTACTTTAACAATGTAAAGAGCAGAATTATGGCTCCAAAATCTTTGGTAATTTTCTTAAAATGTTATGCTGCTATAAGCCAAGACATTTCCACATAGCTCTGTAATCTTGCAAAATTCCTAGAAACAATACCATTCCTAATATTTAGCCATGCCCTCTGATAAAAACTTTTCTATATATACATTTATACAGAAAAAAATATATATATGTATTTAGTCAGATTTTTCATTGCTGCAATCAAAATACCTTACAAGAACAATTTTAAGGAGGAAAAGTTTGTTTGGGGGCTCACAGTTTCAGAGGTCTCAGTCTATAGATGGCCAGCTGTACTCCTTGGGGCTTGAGGTGAGGCAGAACATCATGGTGGAGGAGGGAGAGGAGTACACTATACCAGAAAGCAGAGAAAGAACTTCTCTCAGCAAAGACAAACTATAGGCCCCAAAGGCACTCCCCAGGGACCCACCTCCTCCAGCCACTCCCTACCTGCCTACATTACCACCCAGTTAACACACTGATTAGGTTAATGCTCTCAACCCAATAATTTCACCTCCAGACCATCTTGCATTGTCTCACACATGAGCTTTTGGGACACCTCCCATCTAAACTTTATGGTTTAGATGTATTATCCCTTTAAAGCTAAAAAAATAAAAAAAAGGCCTTGTAACATTAGTACTATTTACTGATACCCTTTGACAAATGAGATCATTTAGGCAAAGTGGGTGCAGGTGACTTTCCCTGATAGCAACTGAAGGGGAGAACTGGAATTACGCAGGTTTGGGGAAGGGTTCAGTTGCTCAGGGAGGCTAGGACACTGAGTAGATAGATCTTTGCATGTCAGTTAACGCTGCTGCGTAACTCAGGAACTTACAAGTTAGTGGCCTAGAACTTGAAGCATTTTTTATAACTAATGAGTAACGCGGATCAGCTAACCGATTCTCTTTATGTCAGCTGGGTCCATGATGCATCTGCAGTCCGCTGGTAGGTGGACGGGGCTCCCTGGTCCAGGAGCTCAGCAGGAGATCCTTGCAGCCTCTCACCTCCAGCAGGGCAGCTGGGCCTTGTCCACCTGATGGTGACAGAGTTAACAAAAGAAAAGGAAGCAGAACCCAAGGCTCCTAAGATCGCGACTGGAACTGGTCCACTGTCCTGAGACCAAAGCAAGTCATAAGGGGATTATTTATATTCCCTGTGTTCAGAGACATTCTTGGTAAAACACAACCTAATCAAAATCAGGGTCATGTGTACGTTTATACACTTTCATGTTTCCCACCGACATTGGAAATCTTCTGATTGATGGAGGACTTCAAACTACATTAATGGCATATTAGAAGCAAAAAATTAAGTATTGAAGATTATCTCTGGGACAACAATAATACCAATAGATGATATGTATGGATCTTAAGCTACCATGCTCACCGCTTTATACATGCAACTTTATGAAGGAGACACTTGGTGACTCCAATCTTGTGCATAAGGCACGGAGCTCAAGAAGTTATTTCCTAAGATCATATGATTGCAACCGTGAGAGCCCAAACTGGGCAAGGCTTCCTGACCAGCAGGACTCTCACCACCTGGTGGGCTCAGCCCTGTAGTTCACTAAAACCTTCCAGAGACACTTACCAAGGGTTAGGAAGCTCTAGAGTGTCCTTTCTGCTATCAGACTTCCACCTGATCATAAGTATTAATGTCTTAACATTATAATACCAATTTCCCTTCAAATTCCATGGGAAATTTCCCTCTTCTCCTTCCAGAATACTTTCTCTCCTTTGGTAAAACACTAATTTTCAAATGTAGGGTTTAACTTATGTATTTGTAATGAGTTTATTTTATCTATATCCCCGAAGAGAGAATTTTTACATTTTACATTTTCTCATGTCTGACTCCCTTGTTACAACCTACATCCATGGGCCACCTTTGTGCTTCAGTGATTTTAATTTAACTGTAATAATTTTTATGAATCTGCAGCACCACATAAATCCAACCTTTGAAGCACGATGCATTTCCTGCTTAGTGATGTGGGTTTCATCACAAAGTTGTTCCCGGTTTTGCTGTGATCAGAAAGAATGATTTTGACTTCTTATGACTATACTACATGCTGTGATTTGTTTGGCTCCTTTGTTGAAGCCAATATTCTGTGACCGTGGATGCAAACCAGAGAGTTAGAATGCTTTCTCAGAATACTTGGTTAATATAGTTTCTAGCTGTCAATCTAAAAGAGGTTATAGTGTAACTCAAATTCTAATTTAAAAGCAGAAACTGTCCTATGTTTATGTTTTTATACCTTGCATCTACCTTATAATTACAGTTACCAGTTATAATACAGTAATTTAGAAGTAATGTGGCTTTTGTGCCCTCTAGCTTAAATCTTTTACCTCATCTAATGGAAAAATTACAACTCAAGACATGCACAGAGAAATGAGCACATTTAGAGTGGATTTTTTTCTCTTTATCTGGATTGTTAATTATGGTGCTATAACTTGCAGGAATAACCTCAGTTACTAAGAATATGCATGCGAAACTTATTGGTTATTCAAATATATCAAGCCCTTTCATCTAGAAAAAGAAATGAAAACTCTAGGAAAAAATGACTCAACAGTCATTCCTTCCAGATTGATTTAGAAATTGTCTAAGAATGGCCACTGAAAGTTGTGCTACTTTTTTCTCTGACATTTAATTAATTATTTTCAACTCTTGGAAAGTTATTTTACTTGAAATACTATAAAATTGATACATATTGATAATTGATATTTCTCTCTCAAGGGAACTATATATGAGTAGGCTAAATAAAAATCTAGAATTCTCAATGCCCTTTAATCTTTCAATTCAAAAGCTTAGACAAAATTGAAAGAGAAAATTGGATGCAATTTCCTTGGAAACAGGAAAAATAGACATCACTGATCCTACCAGAGAGCCAGTGATAGCTCTCAGAAAAGCCACTTACTCAGAATGCAGAGTCACGTAAAAACATAACATTTACCAAATGGGAGTTGAGCCATGTAGGATCCGAGACCCTGTAGTCCCTAGGAAGGATGTTGAAGACAGATCACCATGACCAGTTATGAGCTTTTCGCAAGTCAGGACCTGAATCAGCATCTACATTTTTAAGACTTGCACTGGAGTCTGTTAAGTAACCAGTGACCTTGTACTTTATTACACATTCCATCATATTAGTTAAGAGTGAATTAAAATTCAGGAATTGTGAAGGTTGATTCTGGCTTGTAGGAAGCCATCCTTATTTAGCAGAATTGGACTAGATTGAGCCATGGGATGCAGATGCCTGGCTTCTAGGAACTGCCGGGAGGCATGTGGCCCTGTGGGGGAGTGGTTCCCTGTCTGCTTCTGGAATTTTCCCCCTAAGAGAATGGCTCCCCTAACTCCACCCTATCCTGTCCATCACAGAAGAAACTCCTCCTGGTCCTTGCCCCCTTTACCTGTGTGTCTATAAATAAAAGAGAGTTGACCTACTTCACATTGTTAGAGGCCAGAGCTAGTATGGCCAGACCTGTCATACCTCCTCTCATTTAAAAAAATATTGGCTCTTGTGCGTTTATTGAGTAGATAAGTTTTTTGGGTAACAGATAGAAAAACCACCACCAACATCCTTCTCTGGCAGTTAACCCTTTTCTCCTGCACGCAGGACATGGCAGAGAGAACCCACAAACTGGTTGTCAACTTGACTAGATTGAGATGCTTGGGACGTTGGTGAAGCACCGTGTGGGTGTGTCTGTGAGGGTGTCCCCAGAGACAACCGGATGTGGGTCAGTGAACTGAGGGGAGGACCCACCCTGAACTTGGGCAGCACCACCCGGGGGCTGGGCCCAGAGGGAACAAAAGCCAAGGAGGGGAGGCTGCCCCCCACACATGTGCTCCAGGCTTCTGCAGCAGGTGGCTCCTGTGCTACTGCCGTCCCCAGAGTCAACTTGCACCAGCGAGGCTCAGGGCTTCCAGGCTGCAGCCTCAGGCTGGGCTGCGCCATTGGTCCCTCTCGTCCTGAGGCTGCAGCTTGGACTGAGCAGCCACTGGCTTCCCTAATGATGTCCATCCTGCACAGGGCCACTCAGGGCCACTGTCCAGCCTCACAGATCTCCTCTCATGAATGCATATTTATATATACATATGTACATAAGTTATGCATATAGTTTATATATATACATATGAATATATACACACACAATGTCCTATTGGTTCTTTCCTCTGAATAACTCTAATAGAGTACTAAACTAATTTTAATATTCTTAACAGAAGTGTCCATATGACTACCTAACCCCTGGGAAATTCTTTCTCTGATACAATTCTTATTATAATTTGGTCAATTTCAAATATCAAATATCAATGTCAAATCCAGAATAAAGACATCAAAATCCACTCACTCCTCAAAATCTCTTCTGATAGCCACCAGCCCCTCCTCCTGGATCCCTGCAGAAGAATGGATCTCATGCTTCAGGCTGATTGTCAACACAATAGTGAGAACGGTTCTTTCAACATACAAACCAGATCACATCCTGTGTGGCTCAGACCATCCCCTGGCTCCACCCCTGTGCAAAGGAGCCTCACAACTGCAGGATCTGGGGCCACCACTGCCAGGAGGGGCCCAGCTAATGGACTTGCCTCCCGTTCCTCTCCCTGCTCCCTGTGCCACACCAGGAAAGCCTTCCTGCTTTGCCCCAAGCACAGCCATCAGGGTCCCGCGGCAGGACCCTGCTGTTTCAGAGTCAGAAACACTGCCTGTCCTGCGTGGGGCTGAGAAGAAACCAATGAATGAGAAGAACTCACGCACTCCAGGGTCCCTCCAAGTCCCTGAACGGGTGCGCTGATCCTGTCACATCTTCTTTTGAACAGACAAAAAACAGCCCAGGTGCTCTCTGCCCAAGAGCATTAGCTCTGAGCTTCAACAGACAAGTGAGAATCAGGAGCACCCTGGGGGGCTCATCAGACCCCAGGAGAGAGACCACCCGCTTCAGCGCCCTCTGCACTGCCCCTCTGCACCCCAGAAGCCTCAGCTCTGGGTCAGCCGCCTTTTTTAAGCCTTTATTAGAAAGCTTCTTATTTTCACGCTGTAAGCAACTTGCAAGGATAAGCAAGCTTTATTTTTGAAGTGTGATGTGTTCCTTCACTAGGATGGGGCAGCAGGAATGGAGCCTCTCTGCCTTCCCAGTGGCCATAGTGCATGTGAGTGAAAAGAGAACATTATCACAGGAAGATGCAAACAGCCAGAAAAGTCGTTCTCTCTGATCATTTGACTTAAAATGACCTTCTTGAGAAGAGTTGAGCGTGAGCTAAACACTTCCTTCATATGTGATTGTCAGCAAAGGACGCATCTATGTCAAGTTTGGAGGCCTATAATGGCTAGGACCATGTGT
This sequence comes from Glaucomys volans, assembly GCA_020662805.1. Classification (NCBI taxonomy): domain Eukaryota; kingdom Metazoa; phylum Chordata; class Mammalia; order Rodentia; family Sciuridae; genus Glaucomys; species Glaucomys volans. Next base: position 389,352 of record JAJEJO010000715.1, on the reverse strand, counting down.
TTTACTTACAAAAATCTGGACAGAAAAATCTTTAAATATTTGTTTTAAATTAAAAATAAAAGTGGAAAAATGGAACTGCCTTCTGGATCCTGTTTTTATAATTCACGCTTTAGTCTATAATTTTAACTTTTTGAAAATGGTAATGAATTCTAGGTGTTTATTCTTATTTCATATACGTAGGACTAGATTCAGATAATTATGTCATAGTGCTGTTATGTTTCATTGAAAAAAAAACTTCAAAAAGAGAAAAGCTTCTAAAGCAAGAACTCGGGGCTGACGATGGGCTGTGGGCTTCCAGCAGGATGCTGCTTCGGGAGCTCAGACACCCGCCCCCACGCCTGCCTCACCCTGTGCATTTCTTCATCTTTTGTAACATCTTTTATACTAAACTGGGAAACATAAAAATAATCTAAAATATAACTGGTAAGATAGCTAATGGTATCACTAGGCAAACAAGCTTAGGTGGGCTCCAGTAATGGGGTATAGTCACATTGAACAGCTGCATCCCCAAAGTTTTGACTGATGCTTCTGTTAGACAGGGAAGGTTTTCTACTGCAATTCGTGGATAGATTCTTGAACGTATCTTCAGCTCTGGAATTCAGACGAGCTAGCAGTTGAAATGCTCACTGAATTTGGAGAGGTCAATAGTAGCTGCCTATATGCTGGACACTGTGCTTTATTTCAATTGGTCCCCATGAACTTCCTCTAAGAGAAATCTTATCATTTTGTATTAATACAAGAAAAGTGAAATTCAGTGAGGTTCACCAGTTACCCCCCATCCCAGCCAGCAAGCAGCAAGCTGAGGGTGGAGCCCTGGTTGGTTAGACTCAAGGAGCAGGTTTTACCCTCTCCACAGGCTCGTCTTATGAAGGCCAGAGCCCTCGCTGAGGCAGCCTCTGGAGGGGAGGCCAGAGCAGATGCTACAGCTGGCTCACAGTCTGTGAGGAGCCCTGAGCTAGGAAACTGGATTCAGCCCTGGCTCCACCAAGAGCCAGGTGTGTTTCCAGGTCACTTAGGTTTCCGGTTCTAATAAAATGAGGTGATAACATTCAATAACTCCAGTTAGGTCTCTATAATGTTTCCCGACTCAACACTTCTCTGAGAATTACTATTTTCAAAAAGTTGTATGCAATCTATGGTTCAGTGACGTCCATTGGTAAAAGAAATCTGGATGTTTACTTAATCATGAATTTAATGTCATCTGGTTGCTTGAAATTAACACATCTTTAGGGGTCTTCAATATTCAAAAAAATAGGGCATGATTTAGGAAATGAAGGCTCTGTGGAGTGGCGGGGCTCAGACGGTATCTTCAGTGTCATTCAATTCTAAACCCAGGCAAATGGTTAGGTCGGAATTTCTGGATCCAGGCCAGGACACAGAAGTTGGTGGGACTTGTCCAGAAACAGGAAGATGTCTGGGAAAGCAGGGACTACAGATTAAAGAGCAGATCCAAACAAGTTCTGCCTAAGAGGACCAAAGCTCTTCCCACCCAGAGGCAGCCTCCCTGGCTCCCAGCAGAGCGCCCCCTGCAGCAGGAGGGGTGCAGGAGTACAGGACTCCGGATGGAAGTGAAGTATAAAGGGGTGGAGAGGAGGAAGAAGGGAGTGGAGGGAGGAAGAGGGGGAGGGGAGGCCGGGAGGGAGAGGGAGGAAAGGGGGGAGGGGCGTGGGGAGGAGGGGGAAGAAAAAGAAGAGGGCCAACTCGAACAATGGAGTGGGTTTCCAGGGGAATAAACAATCACTCCAACAACATAATAATAAGGCAGTGGGTTTGGCAGATCGCTGGGCAAACAGAGTGCACTTTGGCAATGGAAAGACTGTTTGTCAGAGGGTACATTTTGCATGCAGGGAAATGCTGGGTAAAGGCAGGGGCTCTGAGGGAAGGGAACATTCTGTAAGTATCTCCACAGAGTATCCCCAATCTTTCCATGACATCCAGGTTACAGACTTGTTTTTCCGATAGCAAATTTAATTGCCAAAATAAAGAAAAATATTCTTTATGTACAAAAGAGCTACAGACACAAGGTTTCACCCTTGTCTTGGAGTACATTTCTGGGATTTCGTTAGATTACAGGATCCAAGGCCTCCTGGGTTTCTTCTGTTCCTGCCTTTTGGAAAAGTGAGGGTACTGCTGCTCCCTTGTGTGGTCTGATGCACACGTGGAACAGCCTGGCTTTGCTGGGCTTGCTGGGGCAGGTGGCTGGCTGGGCTGCCCTGAGCCTGAGGCCTGTGATCCCAGGTTCTCGGGAAGAGCTCAGAGGGTGCTCCCTGCGGCAGGCTGGCTTGCTTTTAGTTTTAGAAACTATACTATTGTCATTGACAAATCACAACCGTGCACACTCGGGGGTACAGTGTGATGTTTTGACATTGTGTACACAAGGAGCATGATTACGCCGAGCTCACCCACCATCTGTTTACTGCCCCTCCCAGTGACAAGAGCACAGGTGGAAGGCCCCCCTGCCTCTACCAGGCAGCCTCTCCAGCGCCCAGTGTCCTCTGCCTGCCAGGTCTGTCCCTGTCCCCCTCTCTGTATTGTCACCTTTTTCTTCCTGAGAAGGATGGCTTTTGCTATCTGTTATTTTCTTAAATTTGGTCTCTCAAGAGAAAAAGGAATCTTCTCTATATATGTATACTTTTTTTTTTTTTTTTTGGTCCTTTCTTATCTCAAAACGCACACACAGAGGCACACTCATTTAGTCTAGTTAATGATCTTATTCATGGAAAACTGCTAACCAAGTGCACAGGCTATCACTACTCCCCATCCTTTTCCATGACTGACCCGCACTGTGAGTATAACATCACTGTCCAATTCGGAGGACAAGGAGAGGAAGTCTGATGACATTGCTCTTCAGGGAAAGGGGCAGTCTTACACTAGAAAAAGAGGGGCGATTGCTTAGATTGGACACCTTGCATATAAGAGTAGCCATGCCACACACCTGGCATGATCGCTGAAGAAGTCGTCCAGACACATAAGGGACCCTAACAGAGAAAAGGCAAGAAGACTGGGACAGAAAGACACCAACCTGGAAAAGACACAAATGGGGTGCTGTCAGGCTAAAAGGTGATATCATTTGGTTCTCCAGCAGAGAACCAGGAAGGAGGACTAAAAGTAAAGATGCCCCTTTCCCATCACTGCCTGTCCCCTCCGCCCGACGCCCAGTTCAGCTCTACCAGCCCGGCCAGCGCTGTTTGGAGCCGTGTAGATTCGCGGCTCAAGCAGCCCAAGCTGGTGCTCCTGCATTCTTGGTCTCCAGGAAGAACTGGCCGAGAGCCGCCCCAGTGGGCGCTCAGGGCTCTCCTCCAGAGCCTGGCAGCCTAGTGCTTTCTGGTCTTCACCCCGCACTCAAATCCTCCTCCAAAACGTGAGTAAGAGGGAGGATGAGGCTCAGGAGCGCAGCTGGAGTGAAATGCGTATTTGGGGGCAATGGGAAGAATTATTTGGTGACCCTTCAAACTAATCATTTTAAATAAACACCTAGAGAATAATCACTCTTTCCTCTCTCTCCCTGAGAAATTCGGGCTCCAAATTCGGATGCCCGGTTCAGTAAAATGAGGGCTGCAGTTCCAGGGATCCAACTCCCTTTGGACCCAACCCTCAATGCCAGCTCACAACCCAGGGGGAGAGGGGCGGAGGGCGGCCCCACTGTCACCCCTGGGAGGAGCCCTGGCAAGCGGGAAGTCTGGGCACCCTTCCACCACCTCGCCCTCCCACCTTCCAGAGCGACCAGCAGCCTGCCGGGCTCCGGGCTGCCCTAGTCGGTTCTGCAGCCCTGGCTGGGCCTGCGCCCTCCTTGCAGAGCGAAGCTGGTCCCAGAGGCTCTTTTTGCAGAAGAGACAGACTGACACCCGTCCTTCCGAAGTCTACTCTCCCTCCTACTCCAGCTTCTCGGTCTCTTGTCACAGCTTCATTTTCTTTCATTGCAATGACGTCATTTGTATGAAATCAGGTGATCAAAGGGGAAACGTCCATCTTCCAAGTGGATCACGGGGCAGCTTAACCGAAAGAATTTTTCATCAAAAACCAAGTCAACATATTATTTAGAATAGAAATCTTCACCCTGTGCAGAAAAAACAACAACATGTAGTAAAATTTATTATCTTGCACCTATTTTTCTAACACCCACATTTTAGCCCTCAAGTTGAGAAGGTGAAGTTTCTTGTATTATTGTTTTTCATTTGTGTTTTACAGTGAAAGGTTCTCCTTTGAACTGTTAGCGACTAATTTATGGAAATTTTGTTTTTGAAGCACATTTTTAATAAAACAAATTATGAACCAAAAAAACCAAGTTATTTCACAATCTACTTATAATAGTGAAAAAAATCAGTATAATCCCAAATTTTATCAATTTTCTCTTCATGCCTGATTCTTCTGGGTTTTTCTCCATCACCAACATTTGGTTTAATAGAAAAGGGAACTAGCCAGAAATCCTTGCGCCTCGGGAACTGCGCAGTGAGCAGCCTCTCTGGGACGAAGTGGCCCCTGGTGCTCACGGGAACCAGGACACCCGCCTGGGGTCCGGGTTTCCGCAGATCCTTTCCCGTTAGCTGTGCTCTCGGGGTCTTGGGGTTTTCTCAAGCGTCTCAGCGTCTCCATGTAACTGCTTCCACACCCCTGAAAAGCTAAGAGCTGGGAGCTGTCCCCAAGACAAGTCCCGAGTCCCAGTGTGCGAGACGGTCCCACTTCAGATCTTGCCAGCGCCTCCAGTTGCTTTATTCCAGAATTCCCGGCCTGCCTGCCCAGCCCGGGCACCCTGCGCGTCGGTGGGAATTGCGTCCTGCGCGCTGGGTCTGCCAGGCCAACCTGAATCCTGTCGCCTCGCCAGGCTCAGCTGCATCCCAGCCACAGCCGCAGCGCACTGCGCCCGGGACGCCTCCACGCATTGTGATTCCCTGGGGCCTGGTGTCACTGACCCTCTCCTCTAGAGTGACACCCACCTCCACCCGTGCATCTGACAACCTGAGAATTATCTCGATCTCGGTGGTTATAGTTGAAACTTAAAAGACCAAAAGGCCCAGTAAGCGGGTTGTTCCCCATTACTACGGTGTTCTGATTAACTGAGAATTCTCGAAATAATTCTATTTTTTTTGTCCCAAGGAAGAATACATTGATCTACTTTGTGACCTCAGGAAGTTGGATACATTGAATGTGACAGCTGTTTTTATGAGGATTTTGCATACCCTAGGAGCAACATTATGGCATGGATAATCACTATGAAGAGAATCGTGAAGTAGAAAAGCTTTTTCTTTATTTTTGAATTTTTTGGTGGGCGTAGGTACTGACACCAAAGTATGCTCTGGAAGATTTTGGTAGAATTTTGTAAAGTCAAACTTTGATATGACCTTGCTTCTGTGTGCTTCATCCTTTCTTCATCATTTTGAGGGAGAAAAATAATTAAGGGCTTCAGTCATATGGGTTAAGCTTAATCAGGATTGACGGTACTGGAGCTAAAATTCTTAAAATGGCAACAAACTTGGGTGCCTTCTTTCTCTGAGGTTGTGTATTGCATTAGAGGCAGTGATTAAATAACCAGTCCTTGAAAAAGATTACGGTTTTCTTTTGCCAGCATCATTTTAATCACAAGCTCCCATCTGCCCACTTCTGCTGCTTGCTGATGTGTGTCCGGCTTACACAGCACCCTGGAGTGTGTTGGTTCCCCTCCTGCCCACAGCTGACGCAACTCAATATTTCCCCCACCTAGAACCTGTGATTACTAATTAAGTGTATATAATTTCCAATTACTTATCTTTCTATACTTTTAAAATTTGAATATGAAACATTGGGTCAGCATATCGATTTCAGAAGTCCTGTTATCCCATGACATCCCTTGAACTCAAATCCTCTTGAAAATGCTTATATCTTAAATTTGGTGTCCTATAAACAATTTTAGTTTTAGGGACTGGAATTTCAATCCTAGAATTATTTTACATAAATACATCTTACATTTCCAATTTTTGAAATTTGCCTCTTTTTCCTAAATGAAAGCACACTATTTATTTAAACAAGCAGTGATTGCATCCTGTGTTTCTCTTTACTTGGTCCTGCCTGTATATTTATTTGGTATAAAATATGCTTTACTAAGGAAAAGTAGCTCTCCCCTCTCCATAATGAAACCGACCACTCATCACACCACAGCAGTAAGATACAGCAGCCTGGAGAGAACTGCGGAGGCCCTGACCTGCCCCCCACCTTCTGCCTCCTGAGGCTGCCACCCCAATATGCTACTCCATGGAGCAAGTCCTAGCCAACACCTAGCACTGAACAAGCCAGCATCTTGATCTAGGACTTCTGGCTATTCTCCAGAACTGTGAGAAATAAAGTGCTTTTTTAAATAAATTGCCTAGTGTCAGGTGTTTTGTTATAGTAGCACACATGGACTAAGACAGTGGCTTGTTGTACAGTAATAAATAACCAAAGCAAAAAGATAGCCATCATGTTGCTGTCTTGATGAGTCTCGGAGCACAGGGCAGGGCTGGGCAGGCATTCCCTGTGGAAGAGTCCAGGAGTGAGGTGGAGAGGAAAGTGGGGGGTAGAGGGTGGGGAGGAGGCGGCACTAAAGGTGAAAACAGAAAAAGGCGTTTGAAGGGAGTAAAGAGATCAAGGAAGTCAGTCGTGTGCAGGCTGTGGTCCCCGTGCCTTTCAAGGGCTGGCACTTCCAGAGAGAAGTCGCTCTCTGCCACCACGCTCCCCGCTCTCCCTCAGGAGCCACCCCATCCCTCATTTACAAGGTAATGGCAGCCTTGTGGGGGGATTCAGTGTGAGATTGCCCTGAAGTTATGAGCTTTCACTTCATTCCAGAATATTAGCTTAACATCTGGCGTGCTTACATCACAGGAAATCATACACTGAAACCCACATTTTCTCACCTACTAAATGGTGTACTAACAATCCATTTGACGGTGTTATGGATATGTTAGATGCCAGAAGAACTGTAGATTTTATAGATGCAAACTGTATGAGTTACTTTCTAAGCTCAAAGATACTACTTGTCCAAGGCTGAACCTCTTTGCACTAAAAGGAAAACCACTCAACACACCCTTTCTTCCTTCCTTCCTTCCTTCCTTCCTTCCTTCCTTCCTTCCTTCCTTTATATCAGGGATTGAACTCAGGGGCACTCAACCACTGAGCCTCATCCCCAACCTATTTTGTATTTATTTAGAGACAGGAGCTCACTGAGTTGCTTAGTGCCTCACTTTTGTTGAGGCTGGCTTTGAATTCGAGATCCTCCTGCCTCAGCCTCTCCAGCTGCTGGGATTACAGGCCTGCGCCACTGGGTGGGGCAAAGCTTCCCTTGTCAAGGGCCCCTCTGCTGTGTTTGTAGCCAGCAGGGTGCTCCGAGGAACTGCCCCAGATATTCATCTGGCTGCGTCAGCAATGTGGGGCAAATTCACTCTGTTCTGCCACACTTCGCAACCAGACTTCCTGAGCAGGTGCCTGCTTGGATGAGGATTTTAGGACGAGGTTTCATGAACTGGGCACAGAGTGTGTGAGTTCTGCCTCGGCTCTGAGCAGTCACTGGTGGAGGAGGGAGAGCCCAGCGTTGGTAGCAATAAGTCAGTGACCAGGAGGTGAAATCATGAACCCAGAAGCCATTTGTGACACCCAGCTGCGCCCAGCTGTACTTCAGCTGCTCTGGAGGCTGAGGCAGGAGGATCCTGCAAAACCAGGGTTTGGGGCCAGCCTAGTGTTAGCCTGACTCAAAAGAGAAAGGTGCTAGTTCATCTGTAGGACGTGGCCCAGGACAAGACTCACACCCTGGGCTGTCCTGCTGTTTCTTACCTGGCTGTCACTGATGGGAACTTTGGCCCCAAATGGACTCATGGTGACAGGTAGGATATTAGTGTTTCTCCTTTCAGACACCCAGGCACAGGTGGTTTGTGACAGCATGGTAACGACAGAAGCAAAGACGGTGTCATCTGCCATAGGAATTCATCGGGAGCACCAGGGCAGGCAGGGCGCCTGCCCCCGGGATGCCACACCTGGGCAGCGTGTGCTGGGAGGTCAATCAGAGTCAGGGAGGTCCCTTCTGATGACAGCAGCTACTCGTCAGAGAACCAGGCTTGTCAATGTGCAGCGGCCACACCATTCCTGGCTCCCGGTGGGGACCAGCAGAGATCATCACCGGGCGGTGACTGGGCCAGTGAGCTTGTCAGTGGGGCTGTTCTCTATCACGAGCCTGAACGAGCAGTCTAATACACAGGTGTGTCTACCATATCCAATATGTCCATCAAATCAATCACGATTCCAAAGGAAGAAGAACACATGGTGGCTATTTTATTGACCTAATATTTCCATTTTTCTAAAACATGGCATTCAAAATTATCAGCCTGTTTGGAATAAATAATTCCACAGAGAACCTGCTGGGGGAGAGTTGAGCACAAAAGGTTTCACAGTGCCTCACGTGGGGAAGTTTGCCTGAGAAGTTCAGTTATCGTTTAACCTACGGTTCCACATTTAATAAAAAGGATTTACTCACTTGGATCTGATGTCATCGCGAATCTCATATATATGTGCACGCGCGCACACACACACACTCACACACTTTGTATTTTTAGGATCATATTTCCTGATGTGGCTTTACCAGGTGTAAGAACACATTTCGCCAACATGTCTGAGCACAACTGTGAGAAGCCTTATTTGCAGAGATGGTGTCTAAAGCTCAGCATGTCACATTGATGAGACCCTGCTTCCTGTCTGTAGCTCTGCTGGCAGCCTGGCTCCTAGGTCACTGACACAGACACAGTTCCTCCTCCTGCTGCTCTTCCTCATTGGCTCAGGGTCACTGGTGCAAAGACACTTTAAATGGGTTTCAAAAACAATCCCATTTTTTTTTTTTTTTTTTTCGGGTACCCAGGATTGAACCTAGGACACTTAACATCTGAGCCAGATCCCCAGCCCTATTTTGTATTTTATTTAGAGACAGAGTCTCACTGGGTTGCTTAGGGCCTCACTGATTTGCTGAGGCTGGCTTTGAACTCGCGCTCCTCCAGCCTCAGCCTCCAGAGCAGCTGGGATCACAGGGGCGTGCCACTGCGCCCAGCCAAGAATCCCACTGGAGACACACACAGGGTTTTCTTTACTTTGTTTTTTGGTGTTGTAAGAAGAGCATAACGAGAAGGTGTTCGTTCGCTGTGGTCTTCGATTCTTGAAGGCTCTGGAATGCAAAGAAGTTAAATGACTTCTCTGTTCTGGGGTCACAGAACAGCCACCAGAGACAGGAAGCCAGCCTGGGAGAGGGGCTTGTTGCGCAGCCCATCCAGAGCCCATCCTCTCGGTGAGAATCAGCCATGGACCATGTCCTAGCAGGCTGATGTTGCACAAGTACCCTGAGAGAGCGTCTTACACCACCACCCTACCTAAGGACACTGTCTGCATATCCCCCGGGGCCGTGGTGAGAGGTGGCATGTCAAAACTTCACTGTCACCTCGCTTTTGCAAAACCCAGAGTTTGGCAGTCTGCATTTGTGGTAACAGCTGCATTTTCTGGGTTGTAATAGAAACACATAAAAATCAAAGAAAATGATCAACGTTTCCAGCAGATAATCATCTTTCTCACATAACATAAAACTCCTTGGTGCACTTCTTCATAGGCATCTGACTGTCCTTGCATGTACTTAAATATTTTGGTTAGGTGTTGCCTAGTGGCAGATGAACTCTTGCACAGGGTAACTGAGCAAACCTGGGGGGCAGTGAAATTGCATTTTCAATATAATTAGCTCTCTAATTATAAGGCCTGGCTTATTTGATGCATCTAGAAACACAATTAATTATGATTTATTTAAACACTGTTTAAATGCATTTTGTGAAAGCTGATTACACAAAGAAAAAAATTCAGCTTTGAAATCAGTAGTGTTTATAAACATCTTATTGTAATTTTTAAAAGTTCACACAGTAATTATGAAGTTAGCTTCAATTGCCTAAATGCAATTTTAAAAATACAGCATCAAGTAGTATAAATTACAAGAAATAAAAGTCTGTTTATGTCAAATCAGCATGTAATAGAAACATTTCTACTTGGACAAACCAAAATATTTTAGAGCAAAAAATTCTCGGCATAATTTATAGTGCAAGGAATGTGAAAATCTACAGCCAACCCTTTGAGGACTTCTGGAAATTGTTTTTATAGAGGTAAAAATCATATAGCATAAAATTTGCCATCTTGATTTCTAAATGGACAGTTTGGTAGTGTTAAGTATACTCACACCGTCGTACAATTAATCTCTGCAATTTTTCAACTCATCAAACCTAAAGTCTATACGAATTAGACAAAGACCCCCCTTCTCCTCTCCTCCCAGCCTGGAAACCACTGTTCTGCTTTCCTTTTCTATGAGTCCATCTGCTTTAGAAAGCCACAGAAATGAACTCCTAAAGTATCTCTCCCTGTGATCGGCTTGTTTCATTCAGCCTCAGGTCCTCCAGGTTCATCCACGTTGCATCATGTATCAGGATGTTCTTCCTTTTCAGGGCTGAGTAGTATTCTATTGTAAGTGCACACCACCTTTCCTTTATCCATCTCCTATGAATGAACACCTGGCTGCACCTACTCGTAGCCACTGCTACTATGAACTTGGCTGTGCAAATATGGTTTTTGAAGGCCTGCTTTTAATCTCCTGGCCATGTACTCAGAGGTGGATGTGCAGGGTCCTGTGGTATTTTAACTTCCTGAGCAGCTACCGCTGTTTTCCAGAGCGGCCGCACCACTCCAATCCCACCCACGACACACAGCGTTGCGGTTTCTCCACGTCTGTCAGTGCTCCTTGTTCTCTGGTTTCTAGTGGACACCCAAGAGGGTGTGAGGCTGCACCTTCTCTCAGTTTTGATGCGTTTCCCGAGTGACCCACCTCTCTGTACGCTCGCCAGCCTGTGTACATAGTCTGTGGAAAGGGTCCATTCAAGTCCTTTGCTCAGGAACAAATGTTCTAGCAGCCTTAGAAAGCTCGCTGAATCTCCTCACGAAAGACAGAAGAAAGGGTTTTTAAAGAAATCAGGGTTAAGAAGGTTCAATGTCAGAAGAAAAAGACTTTGTGAAATAAACAGTTCTCAAAAAAATTTTATTTCATCTTTTATTTGAGGAAATGAGGGAATCTGACGTCCTCCATCCGGGTGGCCTCACTCACAGGTGAGTGGGCAGATCAGCAGGAACACCACGGGCTCACCTTTGTTCCAGACTCGGCAGAAAGTCCCACTGCCCTGGAGGTGCCGTCCTCTGAAGAGCAGCAGAAGTGGACGGGAAGTCTCAGGTGACTGTGATGTTGAAACCAGAATGTATACTAGCTTTAACTCTGTTTCTAAAGAATAATCTCACCTGTAATTCCAGTGACTTAGGAGGCTGAGGCAGGAGGATCACAAGATGAAGGCCAGCCTCAACAACCTAGTGAGGCCCTAAGAACCTAAGCAACTCCATCTCCAAATAAGAAATTAAAAGGTCTGGGGATATGGCTCAGTGGTTAAGCACTGGGGTTTAATGACCCTGGGTTTAATAACTGGCACCAAAAGGAAAAAAAGAAAGGAAGAAGGAAGGAAGGAAGGAAGGAAGGAAGGAAGGAAGGAAGGAAGGAAGGGAGGGAAGGAAAGAGAAAGAATGATCTCCATGCTGCTGTCCAGTTCAGCAGCCCCAAAACGTCCTGGGTGTCTGTCAGGGTCACCTGAGCAGGATGCAGCTGACCCTTCTCCCTGACCATCCTCCTCCCCAGCCGAGCCTCCTCCTGGGATGTGGGTCTGACTTCTTGGCTGGGCAGAGTGGGGGTGGGAAGGCCTGCTCTAGGACAGGGCGAAAGACCCACAGCCTCCAACCTGCGAAGGAAGCTGACCTCCAGCAAACCACAGCCTCACATCCAGAGAGAATGGACGATGCAGGGCCCTGTCCTGACTTGGTGCCACTGTGGCCAAGCTGCACCCTGTGGGCCACACATAGGCAGCCCAGCCCTTCAGATCAGGTCCTCTGTGCAGAAAGGACGCACCAGAAACACGACAGAGTGCAGCAGAGGTCTGTGAGCACGCACCTGTGACAGGCCCTCTCCGACTGTGGAGTGGCCATAAGTCCACCCGCCACTGCGTTGGGGGCTCTTCACGCAGAGCCGACCCCACCGCCCTGCGAGCCCTGGTTCTGATGGAAGGAGATGGTTCGACTGTTGGTGTTAAGAAAATCCTTTGTGCTGTTTGCTCCCATTAAGGACAAGCCCCCCCCC
>JAJEJO010000715.1:313241-376768 GCA_020662805.1 Glaucomys volans | reverse complement strand
AATCTGAAAGGTGGATGCGCTCGTCACATTTAAGCTGGAGAAAAGGCCAGAAGTGACAAGCAAACTTCAGGGATCCAAAGGGCCAACGACAGGCCGAGGGGACAGGACTCTGGCAACACTGAGGGTGTCGCCACGGGCCAGGGGGTGGGAGGCTGCCCTCAGCCCAGCGCCCAGACCCACAGACCTGCCATTAGATTCGCTTCCCGCTCAGCGTTTGCACAGGGCCGCCAGCTCTCGGCTTTGGGCGTCTGGTCTTCTTGCTTGTAATGTGTGGGATCCGCGTCGCCTGGTTATTGGGAAGGTGCTGGACTTGGTGACTGCTCAGATGGAGTTCTGAACATTTTCACTCGTTTAAAATTTAGAAGTGATTAAAATTGAATTCCCAGCACTAACAGTAAAGTCTGGATATGCTCCTCTCGTGCTGTGCTTGGCCGCGTGTCCTGGTCTAATCACAGGGACAGCGGGACACACGCGAGCTGCGCCTTCTGCTGGCAGACAGCGGACCAGGAAGGCGGCGCTGCAGAGCAGAGCGGGAAGTCCTTCCCTCCTGTCTCATGCTCTTAAAGGGGGGGAATCTTCATCCAAAACTTAACTATGGAGAGAACGGTCTTCACGGAGATCCAAGAAACCCGCTTTTCTTGTTTGGCCTTTTCTGCGCACTGCGCACGCCGGCACGGACGCTGCGGCCGAGGTTGCCGGGGAAATCACCCAGGAGAGGCCGTGGGAGATTCTCCCGCTCAGCACGGGGATCCTTAGTGGACGGAGTCTGTGTCATACTCACGAGAAGCACAGCGTCGCTAATCGGAGAGTTTCACTGAAAGACAGCCAACAGCGCCTGCGCACCCGGGCTGACCGCCGGACCCCTGTGCGAAGGTGTGCGGGCTTCTTGCTGTCGTCGTGATGAGCGAGAGCACTGCACTTGCAGTTGCGGGAAGGTTTGCAGGTGGTGTCTTGTTTTGCGTGTTCTGCTTTGGGCTGCTTGGTTCTGGTCTGGGTCTGGGTTTGCACCAGGCTCGTTCTGCAGTCTGTAGGCAGCAGCTCGCCGTGTTTTCACCTTACTCCTTTTGCTTCGTTCACAGGTATCAAGATGCCCGTGGCCACCCCACCAACCACACATTAAAACCCTGTGCACACCAGGCCAGACGCCACCAGGCCAGAACTCCTGGGCCTCCTCCTGGAGGTGTTCCTGGTGCAGGTCCACCTAGGCAGCCCGAGAACACGCCCAGGAGACCGTGAGCACCTGGCCCTTCCTTTACATCCCCAGGTGGACCCTCGGTTTGGGTGACTTCTCCCCATCTCACAACAGGAAGCATGATTAAAAGATCATCTCCCTGCAAACCTTCCCCAAAGTTTTTTCCACCAAAATCATGTAAATTTATATTTTTTGAATTTTTTGAGGATTGTCACCTTTAAATTCTTCCAATTACAAAATCATTCATTCCTGCAAATCTGGTTTTTTTTAAAGCTGTGCCCATTTTCCTTCTCTCACATGTAAGCACAGAGCAGCCAGAACATCTTATTTCTTGAGTTTATGAATTAGAGGTGACGTCAGTCACCCTTCACCTTCGTGTGTCATACTATGCAGTTTACTCGTCTCTTTCCTGTGGACCTCAAAGGCCACCTGCTTCTTCAGCTTTTCCTTCAACTTAACATTCAGAAGTGACGAATGCCGAACCAGCTCTTCCTTCTTGCTCTGTGACAAGGAATCCTGACCTGGGCAACACTTCTCCCCAGGTGGGTTCTCCAGCTGCCTCTCTGGCTGGACTCTGGGCTGGGCTGGTTTGCAGGACCAGGCTTTGCTGGTGGCTTTGCCTGTGGCCTCATCCTGAAGAGGCTGTTCCTGATTGCTGACACCCCGGTGCCCACCACTGTTCTCATTTCCCCAACTCATGGGCCCTTGCTGCCATTCTTCAAATTGAACCCCCCTCCCCAGGACCGAAACCAGCAGAGCCTCAGAATGAATCCCACCCCGTTGTTCCTTTCTGCTCTGAACTGCTCAGCCCGCAAAGAGCAACTCCTTAGAGCATGTGCCAGATTGCTGGGAGGGAGGGAGAGGCCCAGGAACTGTAAACCAGACGGACTGGCCCCTAAACCCATTTCAGGGCTAATTCTGCCCTGCTGGGAGCAGCCAGGGTGCCTCCTGCTGATCTTCTCCCCACAACACCTAACCCTGCGCTTGAAGGGAGTCTCCTCTTGGGGAGGAATAATACAATTTGTTGTGTCGATCAGAAATAAGAGAAATTCTCGCTCACTTGCAGCACAAACCTGGTGGATGCTGTTGGATTTTCCTCCCTGTCCTTCTAAAGAGCTGACACTGGTCTGGAAGGTGGATGGAAGCTGTGCCCATGTTCCTCTTTCTTGTGGCCCTTCTGCCTGTGACTTGATTTTTCAGAAGTCACCTGTGTCCCTTAATGAAGGATAATGGACACTGTATCGGCTTTAGAGCTTTTTATGATGCAGTTTCCAGCAGAAGAAAATAGAAATGCTTTTGGTCTTTCCCCTTTTCTCTGCATTCTGTCTTTTAAATATTCTTTAGGGACCATCACAGGGGGCTGCTTTTGCTATTATTACTGGTCAACATGATTCTAAATACATCCTTTTTTCCCCCAAGAATGTGGTAAAGGTGACAAGATGTGGGAGAGAAAGCTAGTTTTGTTCATTTGGCCCATATTACAATTTTTTTTGTTCTTTTGTTTTTCATGCTGTAATGTTGTGATAAATTAAACAAAACTACAAATTTTGCAATTTTACCTCTATTATAGGTTGCACTCAAAGATAACTACTTTGTTTATAATGTGAAATTTCAGGATCCTTCCTCAGAAATTTATCTGGGGCACTAAATGTTGTAACTTTGGGAAGTGTGTGCCTCTGTCTCATTTGTAAATCTTGACTTTCAGCTATAAGGTTCCAACAAAGACTCTATTTATCCAGGCTGCTCTGAGCCTTCTTTCCAAGTAGGTTTCAACCCTGAGTTTCCCTGACCATCTAGAGTCCAGTTGTAGCAAAAATCCTGTGTAGTCAGTTTTGAGAGTGTGTCGCTCAGCTTTCCATTACAACAGATACCTGAGACAATTGACTTAAAGAGAAGAAAGGATCGTGTTGGCTGGAGGTTTGGGGATTCCAGTGCATGGCTGCCTGGTTGTGGCTTTTGGCCTGTAGCAAGGTAGTCGCTCTGGTGGGGCACACCAAATCTGCTCACCTCGTGGAAGCTGGGAAGTGAAAGAGGAGGGAGAGGTGGGGTCCCACAATTCCCTACCAAGCAGTACCAGGGAGCCCTCCCTGAGACCCTGCCTCCTAGAGCTCTCCACCTCTACGAGGGCCATGCGGAGGACTAAGCCTTTAACAGGGGCCTTCAGGGACATGCCCCATTCAGAAGGTAGCAGAGTGAATCCCTCACCTGACCCTGAGCGCTCTTGCCACCTCGCTAAGTTCCACATGCCCCACTCTTCACACCTGGTCTCCCTGGCCTGCCTTCAACAAGAATCCCATGAGCTCAGATTCTGTGAGCAAGAACCCCCTTGGCAAGACTCCCCCCAGGACTGGTTTCCAGCCCGCAGTTTTCCCTCTGTGACCTGACCTCGGCTCCAAGTCTCTGGGGGAGTTGTATTTGGGGTTGAACCTGCTTCTTCCCTCATCTTGCTCCCTACTGTGATGGTCCTCGATAGTTTTCCTCTCCATCCTGATGATTGTCAGACCAATTGTTTTCTTTCACTGCTCATCTGGAGTTTCTAGAAGTCCCAGCAATCTGTTCATGAGAATTCCCAAGTAAATCACAGCTGCCCACTGAGGGAGCTGGCCAGGACCTCTGTTTCCCGAAGTGAAATCTTCCCAGTAGTCCCCAGTCCCTGAAGAGAAAGTTCATTGCTAACTCCAGTGCAGCTGCTGATCTGCTCTCCTCTCCTGCTTATCCATCCGGTTCATCTTCGTTACTAACAGGTCCTTCTTCAGGGAGGAAATTCTGTTCGACCCTCAGTCTCTAGGTCCAAGCATCCATTGTGCACACTACTGGCGATCCTCCTGGGGGTGGGGGGATGAGGGGCACATGAATCCTGTTTTGATGGGATTCACTTTTCCCAAGAAATTGAGTAATTAGCATTTTATGAAGGAACACCCTATTCATTTAAATGTACAGACACATTCTACTCTGGTGTTAGTCACATTAGCAGGAAAAGAAAAAAATGTGTGACTGGAGAGATAAATCAGAGCTATTCATACTCACGTCAGCCTCGATTGCAAAAGTTAATAGCGAATGAATGAGCACACTTTTTTATTCAAATCAGTTAATTTAGAATCCCAGGTTCTAAAGTAGCAAGTTTTGTGAGAAGTGAAGAGCAGATGCCTGGTGAGGCCACTGGGAGCCACACCGGTGCTGACCCGTGTGACCCCTTCGCCGTCAGGGAGCCAAGAGAGGGAAGGGCTTGCCTAAGCCCACCGGCTAGCACAGCGCAGGCTCCAGACCAGAATGTGTGCGACTGAAAAAGTCCACAGAGGCCCAGCGCAGGCGGGACCTGGGTCCTCGGGCTCAGCCGCTTGGTGGGCTAGTGAGATTGCACCAGGGTCCCCAGGAGGGTGGCTGGCCATGGGGAGCCGACGGCGGCAGAGTGCAAGGGGCCGGCGGGAACTCACAGGGAGGCAAGTTCAAGGGCCTCCATGGAAGCAGTAAGATCTAAAATACTGAGCTGGGGAGAGTTCAGGAACTATATGTGACAGCGTCAGGGGCTGTTCCTTTGCCGTGGGGGATGAATTCACTTGCATTCAGTGACAAAGCTGTCCTCTGCCTGCCCCGGGGCTTGCTCCCATTCCCTGCCCCTCCCTCAGCCAGCCAAAAAGAGTGTCAGTGCAAACTCGTGGATACAGACAGGGCCTATGCTTTTCATGGAATCGTTCCAATGTCGGTTCCTTGGTTAGTAAACGTACCACAGCAGCATCCTATTGTCAGAATCTACAGAGTCTGTACCAGATCTGTACCAGATCTCTGAACAGTTTTTCAAGTAAGATAAGAAGTTTGCTTGCAGATGAACAGATTCTTGTTCTGGACCTTACATGGAAACTTAGACCTCTTAGATTTTAGCTGGAAACGACGGCATTGTTCAGTCTCCGCACACGAGTCTCACGTGTGTTGTGGCTGCATTTCATATAGTAAGGTCATCTCTCTCCACTTGAAATATTGGATGAGAGATCCCCACACTGTGATGCGTGCTTCCTGTGCTGATCTCTGGTGGGGAACAGAAGCACTTCTGTTCTCCATGTGACAGGTTGGAGAAGGAAATATGATCCACTCTCCTTTGAAATAATGAAACTTCACTCTGGATTCCCTATGGGGAAGGAAGAATATCAGAGAGATCGATGTGGGAAGTACAAACATAAAATCTCAGGGGCCGAGGCGTGGGTGGAAAAATCACTCGGCTTGGATTAAGAGGCTCCGTCATCAGATGGAGACGAAGCCTCTGAGTCACTTGTGATGAAGAAGTGGAACTCGGTGACCCTGGGGCAGGTCTTCACAGGCAGCCTGCTTTCCAGAAAACACGGGAAGCTTCTGAGAAGGTTCTGAACACCAGCTGGGTGAGATCCGCCATCCAAGGCAGACTTCAGGTCAAAACTGTTGTTCAAACCAGGACTAGAACAGCATCCATCGCAGAGATAAATGACATTCCCAACTTAATAACCCATCAACTGAAAAAGTGAGAGAGAGAAAGAAAAAAGAGAGAGGGAGAATGTTCTTAATAACCCATTTTCAGTCCTTAAAAGAATAGTTATCCTTATTTAAAAATGGCTTTTCATCCATTGGAATTTCTGGATCATCTTCAAGATTTCACTCTTAAGCACTTCCTTAAGAGTGTATTTGACTTAAACATCCCAAATATCAGATCTCAGTTCAACAGAGTCGAATTTTTCTTTCAGATATTGTGAGGTACTGTGAATAATCTGTTATGATTTGAATGAGTTCATGGAAAGCGAAAGAGGAGATGCTTTGGATAAAAGCTCTATAATAAATCAGCTAATATGTACTTTATTTTATACTCCCACTAGCTCCTGGGATTAAATTTAAAATAAAAGAAACAAACAGTTTAGCACTTTTTCTTTCCCTTAAAAAGTATTTTGAAACTTGTTTAGGTAAAAACACTTCCATGGGGCTAATTGAGCAATTAAAGCCAAGTCTTTCCTATTGCTTTAACTTCAGTAACAACAGCAACGACCACCAAAGTGTATCTTCAGCCTTTCTTCTTTAATACCAATGTCCACCCTTGGACGACTGATGCACTTTAAAACAGAAACCACGGCTGTCCCTGAAACCCTGAGGGCACACTGCAGGAAGGCAGAGGTGGGCGGGGCAGCTGGAGTGACTCCCACAGTGCTCAACTGCCCCCACCGAGATCCTGGTGGCACTCTGCGTCAAGACCCACTGCACTGCTCTCATCCCTGCCCTGTGGGAAGCATTGAGATTCAGGATGGTAGAATTTGGCTTCTGTCCTCCCCAGAAGTCCCTGGGAACCAGGCAGAGAAGCCCTTGATAAGTAAGGCTGGTGGAGGGAGTGTTTCAAAGCTTGGTGGCCATGGTGGTCTTCCCTCTAGTGTTCTGAGAAAGGCCTGCAGCCATGCGGGAATGAAAACCAAAGGAAAACTGAGCAGAGCCAGAGGCAAGGGCTCCCTCCCCAGGCAGTGGCAGCGATGAGCAGGCAATGCAGGGCAGGGGTCTCCTGCTTGAATCCCAGCAGCTCTGCCAGATCTCTACCTGCTCCCCCTCCTCCTTCACAGGTTGTTTCCATACAATTCTTCCAGTCCTGCCAAGCCGATGGAGTACAGAATGTTTACTATTACGGCTTGGGCCTTTAATGCCCCCAACAAACTCATGTTCCCCAATACAGCAGGATTCAGAAGTGGGGCTTTTGGACAAGGATTAGGTCTTGGGGGCTCTGACCTCATCAGGTAAATGCATTTGATAGGTCAATAATTTGAATGGAATGTTGGGTGGTAACTGTAGGCAGGCGGGGTATGACTGAAGGAAGTAGGTCACTGGGGGTGTGCCCTTGGACTATACCTTGTCCCTGGCTCTTCTCCCATTCTCTTCATCCTGGTTGCCTTAGGCTGAGCTGATCTCCTCTGTCAGACCCTTCCACCATGGTGCTGTGCCTCATCTCAGGCCCAGAGCAATGGACTTGGCCCACCATGGACTGAACTTCTGAAACTATGAGCCCCAAATAAACCTTTACTCCTCTCAGTTGTTCTGATCAGGTATTTTGGTCACAGGGATATAAAGCTGACTAGCATATCCACCCTGTTCTTGATTTTTCAAGCCATCCAGACCTATTCAGGTACTGAATCATAATCAGGATTTGAGGATAACTCCAGTGCTAGCCCAGCACCAGTACCTGACTCTCTGGCTTTATACAACCCAGATCTCTTAGTTATATGACCCTAATCCTATCTTTGTTCTCCAGTGCCTTCACACTTCACTTTTGATGTTTGAACATTGACCTTCTCTCTCACCTGTGATTTAACTTAGATGTCATCTTTCAGTATCTCATTACCAATCTGTGTCCGTCAACTTCTCATCACTGTGACCATATACCTAAGAAAAACAACTTAGAGGAGGAAAGATTCCTTCTGTCCCATAGTTTCAGAGGTTTCAGCCCATGGTCAGTTGGCTCTATTGTTCCTGAACCCATGGTGAGGCAGCACGTCACCGTGTCATGGTGGAAGGGCAAGGCAAACCAAAGATTTGGCCTTTATGGTAGGGGGAGAGGAAAGGGTCCTGAGAAAAGATATTCCCTTCCAGGGGACAACCCCTGTTTCCTCTTAATGGCCTCACCTCTTGCACCTTTGACACCCCACACCTCAATTAAGAACCCATAAATGAATTAATTAATTGATGAGATCATAGCCCGGTGATCCATTCCCTTCCCAAAGCTCCACCTCTGAGCATTGGGGACCCAAACTTCAAGCCTTTGGGGGACATTCCAGATCCAAACCATAGCAGGTCTTAACTCATCCTCTCACCTTGCTGGAGACATTCTCCAGGGTCTCTCATGCTGCTGTCCATCTTGTAATATTCCAGACATCCTTCCAAAGATGGTCGTGTAGTAAACAGCCCTGGGGATAAAGAATCTACTTCCAAGGCAGAGGGCTTTTGTTGTCGTCCAAGATAATAAAGGCAATGACTAATTCTGAGGCCCAGTTTGGACAAGTTGGCTAGTAACCCTTTTTCAAAAAATTGAGGATTTCTTGGAGTCTAGGTTTCTGACTGTGGCGTACACCCACCGTGCATGCAGTGACCTCTCAGCCTGCCTCCAGATCATCTGTGAGGAGCTTGGGGCAAGGAAACATGCAAAAGCTGAAGCTCATGATGGCTGCACTGCCAAGAGTAGTTATCTTTTGTCTCTAATCCAGAAGTTTCGTGTCTTCTGCTGGAATCTCTGAGACTGTGGCAAAGACTTGAGAGCTTGCGAGTAGGACACGATTTCAGGCTCTTCCTGGTTTCCGACACATCGAACTTCATTTAAACAATGTAGCTGGCATTTTCTATTTTGGGTTTTCCCAGCATTTATTTTTCTTTCCTAATAGCACACTGATTCCCCCTTGAGAATTACATATTCCCCATTGAATACTATCTTCAGGAATTTAATTAGGTGTTCTGTCCTCTGCTAGTGAAGGGATGGAGGCATGACCCAGGCTAACCCCCTGGGACTTAAACAGGGACAAAGACAATGACAACAATTGGCACTCATTCATCCTAGCAGTGACTCCCCAAACAAGCGCTTCCTGCTATTTCTCTACATCCTTTTTCTAGAATCCACGGATAAATAAGTCAAGCTCTGCCCCTGTCCACCCAGGCTCTCTCTCCACATTCCCACAGACTCATGAACATCCATCCACAAAGTACATTTCTTTTGACTTAAAGTGGTCCCTGTATCTTTCACTCAGAGAGTTCTAACATGATCATTGGCATTGGCACCTTAGGGAGACTGAGTCTCACCTCCCAGGGAGTCCTGAGTTTCCATGTGCTTTGGGGGACTTTCCACACAGCGTGGTTACTTCCGACTGCTTTTCAATCAGAAGTCACACTACCAAAGATGTAAATAAAACCCTCTAGATTCCTGGGTGTTCTGTGTTTCTTCTCTGGCCAGAAACCCTTTTCAGGGACCGCATTCACTGATTAAAGCAGTACTGGCTGAGCACCTCTATGCTGACTACTAAAACACACAGACGTCATGGAAAGAGAGAATGGGTCACTTCTCACAGGGTTGCCATTCAAATTCTGCTAGGTATCAGAGTTCCACTCTCTCCAAAGCAGACTCAGAATACAAATCCTCTGGGGGTGGAAAGTATACTTTTCTGGTTTGTCTCTTTCTAACAAGGAAACTAGGAGATACAGTCAGTGTTGGAAATGCAAATCAAAACCTAATAATGAAAATTTAACACGACAAAGAGTATTGATAAAGAGTATTCTGTTTGTTTTGCACAAATCAAATGAGATACAGACCAGAATTTTAAAATCAGGCAGAATCATAGTCTCCATTGATTGGTTTTAGTCAACTCATCTTGCTTTCCTTTGTAGGGTATTTTTTGTTTTAAGATCACACTTCATTTTATTTTCCATCCTGGTACATCTTTTCTTCTTTTATTTGACCAATTTTAGTTCATTTTTAGTGAGCTATTTTCCCCACTGATCCAACTGTTTCCAGTTTTATTAAAATTTATATCGCAAGCCTAACCGCCACTCCCCATCCCCGCCCATTCCTCCTGCTCTGGTAGACCTTAGGCGGCTGCTCAGCAGGGCTGGTCAGACAGGAAGCGGTGGCCCGGTCACAGACGCTGCCAGGCACCCCGGGCTCCTTGCAAACCTGGAAACTGGTTCTCTGCACACGCGGATGATTAAGGAACAAATGGATTGTTCTCTGGACTTCAGTGACAGCTACTAAATTCTTCTTAAGAGAATCAACTGAACTCAACTTAATTGTCTCCAGTACAAAGAGGTCAGGGCAGGGTATCTGCTAAGAGCAATTAAGTCGTCAACCGTAAATGTCCAAATGAGTGAGCGATGAATAATTGGTTTGTTTTCCCGTTGTATTCAATACAAACCGGAGGCTAGAACAGATGGGAGGGCGGGGATAAGACAGACCACTCTGCACCAAGTCGGGTCCGTGCTTGAACACGAGTCAGCCAAGAGTTTGCTCTAACACGTGTCCTGAAATAGCAGGGTGTGGGTCTTCTCGCCACCACCAGGCTGTTCTGCTGGGAGAGGAAGTAACTAGGCACTCGCTCTGCTCAAGGCGCACCAAAGGGCGCACAGGTAAGTTCAGACTCCGTGTCTCCCTCGCGGAGGAGCTCAGTGCGAGAGGGGCATTTGGCCCAACACAGAAGAACTGTCAAACACAAAGACAAGAGAGCAGCAATGAAAAAGAAGTGGCCTCTGGCTGGGAAGTGGGACAGCAGAGGTCTGACGAGGGCAAGGGGACCTCCAGAGGGTGGGGTGGCCCGCATCCCAAGAGCAGCAAGAGCAAAGGCAGGCAGAAGGCGGGCGCCGCAGGGCTGCACATCCAGGACGGCCTGGGGCACTCCCCGAAGGAGAAGGAAGAGGCCTGCTGGAGGCTGGCAGGGAGGGCCGGGCCTCATCAGGCACCAGGGTGTCCTGGAAAGAGCTGGCGGCCACATGGAGGCTGCCGAGGGGACAGACTGATACTGCTTGAAGGCTCCTTCTTTGCATGGGCTTGTGGACTGGAGAAGCCAGAGGAGGAGAAGGGTGCTGGTCAGGAGGGTCCCAGGAGGCCAGAGAGTAGAAACAGGCAGGGAACAGAGGCCCGGCAGGTGCCATCCACTCAGGTGTGACAGGGAACAGGGTCCGGGGACTCTAGATCGTACGCTTTATTCATGTCCTAAAGGACAGGTTCTAAAACGAACCGTGAGCAGGGCACCAAATTGCTGTTGCTGTTCAAATCACTAGTTACCAAGTTGAATCTTTATTTCTTGGTTGAAGGACCCGAAGGAGACTTTAATTTGACAACCTGCATGACGAGTCCCCAAGTGAGAAGAATTGCATGCAGCAATTACTGGGCCTAATGGAACATAGACATCTATTTCAGACCTATCAACACAATTTGGAAACAAGTTCAGTAAAAATTAATTTGGAGTTTTAGACGAAGTGCCCAGGAGAAAGTTGCATAGCAGGGCACTCTCATTGGTTCAACTAGAAAGGATGTCTGGTTTTCTAATCAAAATAATTGATTTTTTAAAAAGTTAGTCACAAAACAAAAATGCGCATCCTTCACTAACTTCTGGAGGAAGGGTCACAGCCCTTGCAGGGAAAGCCTCCCTGCTGCGGCCTCCCTGTTCTTCAGTGTGCAGCAGCCTGCCCCGCCCACCAGCATGCCCCACCCACCAGCATGCCCCGCCCACACAGCATGCCCCACCCACACAGCAGCAGCCACAATCTCCACATTGGGTTTCCTTAAAGGAAAATGGAAACTGCTTATTTAGAGACGTCAAAAGGAGAGCCAGCTGCTTGGCCGGCAAAGTTCAGGTTTGGATGTGTTGAACTTACAGTGTTTTTAGAATACGCATGCAGGTAGAGAATTTTAGGAGATATTTGGAAATGCGTCAGTCAACTTTCCCCATAAGAATTAATGATGATTACATTAATCACCATTTACATGTATGTGTATGTGTGCGTGCGTGTGTGCACATGTGTGTGGTTTATTGTTTCTTTTTCCACCTTCTGAAATATGTTAACAAAGTTATTAAATTACCATCTGAGCTCATACACTCACCTGAGTTATTTCGATGTCACCTCTCCCTGCACAGAAAATATCACTTTCTTCAGACGTAGGGAGGGCTACATTTAGAGTCTAAAAACACACAGAGGTGTACTGACCCTTGCCTAGGCTAAAAATCACAGAGTAGAATAAACAGATACACACCAGCGAGACCCATACTTCTTGCTGAGAACCACAAGAGTGATGAGTTGGCTGTGTTGCTAATGTTATCGTTTGGACCTGGAATTTCCAAACACAAAAGCTCATTGCTGAAGATTTGGTCCTCGATGCAGCAATGTTCAGAGGCAGGGCTTTGGGAAAGTGATTGGATCAAGAGGGCCCTGACTGCATAGGTGGATTAATCCACTGCTGGATTAATCATCCGATGGCATCATGCAATGTGGTGTATGTTGGAGGAGGGGGACTAGTTGGAAGAAGCAGATCTGGGGGTGTGAGGGAGCCCTGGAAGGGCATGTCTTGTCTCTGGCCTCTTCCTTCCTATTTCCCTCTCTTCTTCCTGGCTGCTGTGGCTGAGCAGCTTGCCTCCACCGGGCCCTTCTGCCATGATGTTCTGCCTCATCTCAGGCCCACAATGGAGCCAGCTGACCTGGTCTGAAACCTCTGAACCCATGAGCCAAAATAAAATCTCTCCTCCTCTAAGCTTGTTTTCCCAGGAATATTGTCAGAGTTGTGAACAGCTGACTAGCACACTAATATCAACAGATTCTAGAGTTTTAACTATTATCACC
The DNA here is from genome assembly GCA_020662805.1 of Glaucomys volans. Lineage (NCBI taxonomy): Eukaryota > Metazoa > Chordata > Mammalia > Rodentia > Sciuridae > Glaucomys > Glaucomys volans. Next base: position 364,269 of record JAJEJO010000715.1, on the reverse strand, counting down.
ACGCTCACCTTGAACTACTTATTTTTAAACATTAAGGTGAGCCATAGCCAGACATAGTAAGAATCTCAACATGGTAGCATGATACAGCTATTGATTCCTGACAGTGTGAACCCCTGGGTGGCTCTCTGGTGTATGGTCTGAGCTCCTCTAACAGAGCACACACTCTACGCCCTGTGGGATGCATGACCACTTAGCTGTGCCTTTTCTGAGGAAGGAGATGCTGGTGACCCATGGCCACTTGCATCCTTGGTTTTGAGTACATGCATGTCCAGCTTTTTGGCTGATTTGGTAAGAAATCTAAGTGAAAGTGATGATAAATTGAAGTAATTCCTCATTGTAGTCAGTTTTTAATCACTACTACCCTTTGTGACCTAGCCTTCCTTGATAGTTAGGACTTGGAGATTTTTTTTTATTTGCACATGGTTTAAATTATTTTGAGTAAGTCCACAAATTCTCTCTGAAGTTTTTTTCCCCAGAAAATTATATATTATTAAAGAGCAGACTTAAATCTGAGTGATTTCACAGAGGTTACAGTTAGGTTCAAGGTGATGAGCAAAGAGAAGATAACTTGAGTGATTAACTTGTCCTTTAAGGATGAGTTGGATTTTGACATGTGAAGAATGTGAAAAATGGCTTTCCAAGTCACCATGGATGGCGTGCATAGTGGGAGGGGAGGACAGAAGCACCCAGTGGAACATACCTCCTGGAAGAGCTGAAATCTGATTTTCTCTTGACCATGTCCTTAGGGTTTTGAAGACTGATCTGAAGGAATCATAAGGACCAAGTGTAAACTTCTCCATCATGATGACCGTCCTTGAAAATGTGGATATTAAGCTGAACTTTGATTACATAAAAAGCTTAGAAATTTAATACATCCTTAGTTGCAATAGTTTAGAAAGTTTAATGGAGTTATATAAATGATTTGACATATTATTATTTAATGGATGGAAGCCCAATTGCCAGTCAATATAAGGAAGATGAAGGAATGTGCCTTGGACCCATGATGTAACACCTGGATAGAAAAGCTAGGCAAGTGTCGAAATAAAAATATATATTCCCCCCATCCAAAGTCTGTAAATCAAAGACGACATCGTATTAAGAGGCAACATCACATACAGTATTTAAGGGGACAGTTCTGGAGTTAGATGGATTCTGCTCAATCTTTGCTTCGCCATTTCCCTCTGTGACCTGGACCACCTTAGCTAAGCTCTCCGTCACCACATAGCATTCATTCCTGACCAGAAATGATTCACAGACAAGGAAGAGGAGCGCCAAGGTGTCAGTTCTCCCCAGATTGTCTACAAATTCGATACCATTTTAACAAGAACCCCAGGAGGCTGTGTGTGTGTGTGTGTGTGTGTGTGTGGTAACCAGGTTCTTTGACAGTTGTCCTGAGAACGCAAAGGACGAAAAATTCAAGAAAGCTCTGAAAAAGGAAAAACAAACATCAGGACTCAGGGCTCATTCCCAGAGGCAGCGAGAGTCATCAGGGTGGTGTGGTGTGGGCAGGAGAGTGCACAGCTGGACAGACAGATCCCACACAGGTGTGCTCCTCAAATGTGCTAAGATAGATAAAGATTTTTAATCCCTCAATAAAAAAAAAACCTAATTCCAACCTATTGAACAGCATTCACTTCATCAAGGAAGATACACAGATTTGGCTCGGTACTATTAGTTGGCAGCAAAAAAAAAAAAAAAAAAAAAAAAAAAAAAAGGACTAGAATTTACAATCAGATTCAACCCCATAATCACTAGAATGATTAAAGTTTTTAAAAACAGAAAAAAATGTTTTAAACATCATGAAGTGGAGCTGACGTCTGTACCCTTATGCTGAGGCACAGGTCAAGGGCACCGCAGTAGAACCCAGACACCGGGAGAGACAGGGAACTGCACAGAAGTGGGCCTCTCACGACCTCCACTCATCGGGAAAAGGAGTCCCAGCTGACTTCTGACGGCCTCTAGTCAGAGGAGGCAGCTCAGGTGGGCTCATTCTTTGCCTGAATCAAATGTGAATCATACCGGCACCGCTGGATCTACCAACCCTGGCAGGGAGGATGGATCCCAAGCCTCCCCAGAGCTCTGGAAGAGAAAGAGCAAGTAGTCCAGAGTGGAGTAGGACAGGAACGGAATTCAAAGAACTCGAAAACAGGATAACAGTAGGACAGTCAATTAAACAAAAAGTTCTCCCTCCCCCAAAAATGAGTAGACTGATGAACTTGTAGCAAGAATGACAAATAAAACAAGAAGAGAAACAGGTCACTAATATCAGGAATAAAATAAAGACCAGTGCTCAGTGTCTTGCGATTATAGAAAACATATTTAAGAGAACACGAGTAACAACTTTTCACTCATCAAAACAACCAGCTGGAATCAAGGTATCGAACTATCAAAGCTCAACTAAAATCAGTTAGGAATGGGGAAAGTCATGTAAGAATGACAAAGGTTGAATGCATGATTAAAACCTTCCAAAGGTTTCTGCAAGCTTGGATGATTTAACTGAAGAATTCTATCCCAAAAAGAAAAAAGAAAAAAAAAAAGTGCAAACAGAAAGCAGTAGTGTAGGCTTTTCACCAAACAGTGCTGACGATTGAGCATCCACTGGTCAAACCTCACACCTTGCACAAAACCATCTTAAAAATAGAATATGAACTTTAAAGTAAAATGTAAACACTACAAAACATTTAAATATATGGATAAAAACCTTTGGAGAAGGGTTAGGCAAAGATTTCTTATACTTGACCTAAAGGACAGAATTCTAATAGGAAAAAAATGATACAATGATAAATTGATTCCATCCAAATAAAAAACAGTTTCCCTGCAAAAGACCATATGCGCTGGGGGTGGTGGCAAGTGCCTGTGATCCCAGGGACTCCAGAGGCTGAGACCAGGGATCACACAGTCAAGGCCAGCCTTACCAATGGGGTGAGAGCCTGTCTTGAAAATTTTAAAAAGGTGCAGATGGGGATGTAATGCAGTGGTACATCATCCTTGGGTTCAATCCCTACTACAAAAGAAAAAAAAAAGGACATAAAGAAACAAGCTCAGACTGAGAAAATTTTGCAAATCATGTATTTGAGAAACAATGAATGTCTAGATTTTATAACTTTAAAATTCCACAGTAAAACAAAATCAAATAATCCTATTAGAAAATGAGAAAGAGGCAAACATTTCACTGAAGAGCACATATAGATAGCAAATAGCCAGGAAGAGATGTTCAACATCATTAATAGGGAGAAACAAATTAAAACCATAACAAGATACCTGTGCACACACATCAGAATGACCGAAATGAGAAAAATAATGACGACACTAAATTCTGGCAAGGATGTGGAGAAAGTGGAGCGCTCGTGCATTGCTAGGTAGAATGTAAAATGGTTCAGCCACTATGGAAAAGTGTGCCTGTTTCTTATAAAACTCAACATGGGATTATCATGTGACCCAATAATTGTACCCTTGATCAGTAGTCCAAGGGAAGTGATACCTTATCTTCACACAAAAACCTTCACACAAAGGTTGACAGCAGTTTTACTTATAATAACTCAAAATAGGATACAGTTCACAGGGTCATTAATGAATGATTAATTAAACTTGTTCATGAATGAATGAATGATTAAATCAACTGATAAAGATCCACAATGGAATACTACTTATCAATAAAAAGAAAAGCACCTATTGATACAAGCAACTCAGGTAAATCTCAAGGGACTGCTGAGTAAAAGAACAGTCCCCAAAGGTTATACATTATATGTGCACCAATGTCTATAGCATTTTTGAAATTACAAAGTTATAGAAATGGGGATGAGATCTGGAGTTAGAAATGAAGCAGTCGGGCAGGAAGGAAGTAGGTGTGGTCATGCCAGGGCAACAGAAGGTGCCCTTTTAATCATGCAGCTGTGAACTTCTACTGTGATGTTGATAGAGGAACCTGCACACATGACAAAATTGAAATACACACACACACACACACACACACACACACACACTTGTGCAAGTAAAATAGGAACTCTGAATAGGATCAGTGGATTGTTTCGATGATAATATATTGCCTGTGATATTGAGTATTTTAACAAGATGCTACCATTACTACCAAATGGCTGAGGGTTCCCTTGGTCAATTAGCATAGAAATCTTGAATAGGTAAAGTGCAGCTCCCGTAGTGTTAACAGCTCTGAGTTGGGGGGGGCTAGCAGCTCTCAGCTCTTCATGTTAGCAGCTTTCCCTGTTGCTCTCTGGTGGATGGAGCCAGCAGTGCTTTCCTGGAGTTGTCAGTTGCTTTCTGTCTGAAAGCTGCCCTCAGTGTTGCCGGCTCTGGCTGCTGGCTGCTTAGTGTCAGCAACCTTCAGGGTTGTCAGCTCTCAGTGCAACCAGCTCAGACTGCTCTACTCAAGACAGAAATCACAACAGGCAAATAAAACCATCCAAAAAAGCTTTATTAGAACTGTGCTGCAGTGGAAGGGGAAGCAGTACAGGAACTGATCTGATAAGGGTGAGAGGAAGGCTGCTTACGTGGACACAAAGGGTGAGCTCAGGCATGCTCAGTGTCCTGCCAACTAACTGAAGACCTGATGAATCATGGGTGAGGGAGGGGCTCCTCATGGACAGAGGTGGGCACATGAAGCAGCCCCAGAGAGGCAGAGGCATTCAGAGGGGCTGTGGAACAGCGTCATCTGCGTCAGTGGTGGGGTGTCTGAGGCCACAAACAGCTGAGGCAAAGCCCCCAGAGTGACCCTGCATGTCTGACGTGCCTACAGTTGTCAGGGTGGCATCAGCGCCTGCCTGTGCTCCAGAGCAGCAGCCGGGCACAGCGGAGGGGCACCGTGGCTGCAGAAGAGCTGGTCTGATGATGCCCACTCCTACCCCGCCGCAGGAGACTTCCGCCTCGGCAAAAAGCAATAATCTATATGTAAAGGCAGAAACACAGGGAAAGCATAAAAGCACCCTTTGGGGGAAGGTCAGCCTTTCTCTTCTGTCTCGCCATGGGAGGAAACTGGACAGACTCCATGGAATCCCTGTGCTATTTCTTACTAGTGCATATAAATCCACAATCACTCCAATTCAAATTTCAACTAAAAAGACTAAGACTAGGTGAAAATGTGGAGAAACTGGAAATCTCCATTCTAGTGAGAATACAAAATGATCTATATTTCCTTTAGAAAATGTTCTGTTTTTATAAATTTAAAATACACTTACTTGAAACCCACCAATCCCACCTTTTATGTATTTATCCAAGACATGAAATCATGCCTTGACACAAATGTCTAAATACAAATGCCCACACTAGCAGAACAGTGTTAGTTATAATAGCTGAAAGGTGGAGACCACCCAAATACCATCAATCTGCAAATGAATAAACAAATCATGGCACAGACTTGCAGTGAGATACTGACGTACACAGCACTGAAAAGCCGTGCTGTGCAGATGCCCCGCGGCGGGGCTGGGTCTCCCAAGCATCACACTGACTAACACAGCCAGGTACAGTAGCCGGTTTATTATATTACCTGACTTCCTAAAAGGACAAAATTATTGAGAAATCAAATCAGTGCTTGCCAGAAGCTGGGTGTGAGGGGCGGCAAATCATTTCAAAGGGGCACTAATGAATTTTCTGAGATGATGGAAATAGTCTCCATTTCAATTGGGGTAGTGAACATATTGTATACACTTGTCAAAACTCATCAAACTAGCCCAGGTGGTGGTGCATGCTGTAATACCAGTGACTTAGGTGGCTGAGGCAGAAGGATCTCAAGTTCAAAGCCAGCCTCATGAATTTAGGGAGGCCCGAGGTAACTTACTGAGCCCTGTCTCAAAATAAAATCTACAAACAAGGGCTGAGATGCTGCTCAGTGATTAAGCATCCCAGGGTTCAATTCCTAGTACCAATAAAACAAAACAAACAACAACAACTCATCAAACTATATAGAAAGGGTGGATGTTAGTGCATAGAAGTTATACCAAACTACACTTTTCAATATGTAAGCAACAAAGGGAAATGAAATTTAGAAAACCATTTCCCACAATATCAATGAGCAAAATGTTATCCAGGAATACAGCTAATAAAAGCCCAGACCTCCACATTGGAAGCTAGGAAACATTCTTCCAAATAAAGAAGATTTTTTAAAAATGAAAGATATAACATGTTTGTTGATTGGAAAACTAAAAAGTATAAATAATCAATTTACCCAACCACAAACTGATCCGTAGATTCAATGAAAACTCAATGAAAGTCTCAGTAGAGTTTAAATAATAATTGAGAACCCTATTTTAAAGTTCTAAGGAAATGCAGAACACCAGGAGAAGCTAAGGCAATTTGGAAGAAAAAAGGGGAAAGATTCACAGTGCCGTATTAAAACTTCAGAAAACTCCCGAAATCAACTGGGCATGATATTGCTTCAGGATGGACAAAAAATTCCAAGGCATGGGAGTAAAGCTGACTTATGACAAAGTGCCATTAAAAGAGAGTGAGAAATAGGTGGCCTTTTCAATGCCTGTGCTGGATTAGTTTGATCGTTAAGGTAAAACAACACGGCTATTAGGAGAAAAGAGGTACGATCCTCATGATCTTGGATCTGCTGAAAAAAATGATGCCACAGGAGAAGAAGACTCAACTACTAACTACTCATTAAATTTTATTAAATAAGACTTTATTAAATGACCGCTGTGAGTGACAGGGCACAGCTCGAGCCTGAAGATATCTGCAGTGCATCTATTTATTATAGGAGGGACTTAGGTCCAAAATACAAAGGCATTTCTGCAAACCAGAAAAAACCCAGGGAAGACGTGCAAGGCTTCCCCAGGGTGCACAGCCAGCCGAACGCAGTTCTCTGGGAGATGAATCCAGACATCAGTGCAAGGCTAGTCCATGGCCAGGCAGAACTGGGGAGGGCGGAAGAACAAAGGAAATTACACGACAAACACTGGCAAAGACGGAGAGCAGTAAAGACTTTGAGGAGGGGCTGGTGGGAGCGAAACGCGAGCCGCTTTGGAGAGCTGGCGCGGGACCCAGGCGGCCCTACCTGCGACCCAGGGACTGATGGGCGGGCGGACCGCGCGCCTGGCGTCGCTGCGGGACTCTGGGCGTCTTCCCGGCACACCCATGGGCAGTGCGGCGGCGCGGGCGCCTGTCCTGACCATCCACGCTGCGCACTGGCCGCGCCGGGTGCTGGTCTGGGACTGCGCGGTCCGCAGCGCCAGCACCTGGACTGCCCTGCCCCGCAGCGGAACCGCACCCGGACCCGGGGTCCTGCACCGCCCAGCGGGATTCCTTGCGAATGGATCCAAGAACTCAAAGAACCTGGCCCAGAAACACCGTGGCCACCTGCGGGGGTGGGGAACAGAAGCGATCTCCAGGACCCGAGGATCCCTGGCCTCCCTGCCTGACCTACCCTGTCGTTTCACCCCCCATCCCAGCTGGAGCGCCCAGGCCACCGCTAGGACCCTTCCCGCCAGCCCCGCAGTTGTGGTTAAAGTGCAGAGCACGCAACTTTGCTTGGACACGAAATCTTTGTAGAGGACACTGGTTTTTGACTCAAGGAGCCAGGAAATGGCTCGCTCCTTCAGGTCGACGAGAAAGTCTAGTTAGACCCTCGTACCTTTTTAATTTGTAAACATCCAGTGTTTTGTTGAAAACATTTACGACCCACAACATTCCCAGCTTTCTGTTTAAGTACACAGTTGAAGGAGTGTCAGTGCTCAGGGTCATACAGCCTTGGGCACGTCTAGTTCCAGACCCTACATCAGCCTACAAAGAGCAGCGTGCCTGCTGGTTCCGTCGCAGGCGCCCGAAGAGCTGAACACTGACCGAGGACGCGCAGTGGAGGACCCTTCATCCCAGAGGCGGGCGCACTGCAGTGGTGACGGCGACCTCGTGGGGCACAGAACGGAACCCACCCCCCGGGGGGAAACCCACAGAGCTACACTCAACGGATTCGCACTAAGATGTAGAGGAAATGTGACCGAGGAAGGAAGGAGAGCCGCTTCCATAGGTACTGCAGTACCTGGACTTTCATAGGCAAGATGAAAATAAGCATCTACCTATGAGTCATAGATTCTAATGTAAAACTAGAAATTCAGAAAAATCTAAGAGAAAATCATTAGCATCTAAGGCTTGATAAAGTTCTTACCTTTGACACCAAGAACATGCACCCATACAGGTGATAAGGTTGTAGAGAACTTGACACAGGAGTGAGCACAAGGAGACCTGAGGAAGTCCCACCAAGACAGTGTCAATGCTGACATCTTTTCTTGTGATTTTGTAAAACGTGACTATTTTGGGAAACTGAGCAAAATGTATAAGGAATCTCTTGGTATTATTCTTGATAGTTGCATGTGAATTAAATTATATGACTGAAAATTCAATGAACAAAAATTCATTTAGATAAAATAATAATGATCATGTATATATCCTAAGATCCAGTAATTTCCACTTTATTAAAAAGAAATACATTATGTATGGACATCCAAAGTAAGTATGAAACTGTATTCCCTGCAAAATCTTGAGCCAAATGGGAAATAATCCAGATATCCAATAGTAGTAAGGTAGATTTTTAAAAGTGTCCTACACATAGAATAATGTACAATTTAAAGAAGAGCAAACAAAACAATCCTCTAAAGCAACCGAAAAGGGCACACCAGTGCTGGAGTGTGGATGCACACCCCGACACGCGGGGGTGGGGGGTTGGTAATAAACCAGCAGGGGAGGGTGTGTGGTTTGATCCCAGGCAATGCTAATCGGTGCTAATGAGAGTCAGTACAGTGCTTTCTGTGCTGGGAAAAGTCTGGAAGTGGTAGTTTCTGAGATCACAGTTGGGCCAGGTGATAAGCAGGTACATTCAGTTTGTAGAAATGCACAGGACAACTTAGGGCTGTGTATTTTCCTGAACATATATTGGAGTTCAAGGCATAGCTCACTGCAGTGGGAATCCTCCCATCTGCTTGGGCAAAGGTGGGAACCTCAGTCACTGCCCAGTTCTCAGTGTGCTTCTGTGGCCCACCAACTAGAAAACCCCACGCTGTTGTCACCCAGGCTGTTTTAAACTCTTCTGTGCATTTTTTTGGGGGGGGCACAGGGAAGACAGTTGAATGGATCTAGGCAGCATCCCCTGACCTCTCCCCAGCCCAGAACGGAAGCAGTGAAACAACAGAGGACCTGAGAGGTGGGAGACAGAGTAAATACTCTAAAACTGAACATTGGACAGTTTGAGGCTTGGAGGAATTTGAGGTTTGGTTACTGGAGCAGAAAGTAAGGGATGAAATTTTAACTCTAGACCCAGATTTGGGTCGGGGTAAGAGGGAGGGGAAACAGAGAGAAAGAGGAGGAGAAAAGGCAGTAAGCTCACTTCCTTGACGATGGCTGGAAGGAGAAGCAAACCAAGTCAAAAATGACAGGAACAAGCAAAATCAGAGAAGGAAATTAAGGAGTTTACCTTAAATTGTGGACTGAAGGCTGTGTGGGGTGGTGGCCACTTTGTGGAGTCCAGAGCTGGCCAGCTGCCTGAGAAGAAGTCAAATCAACACAGCTTCTCCCCAGTTCAGACAGCAACAGCTAAAACCAGAGGGAATACCTCTGAAACCCACATTTCAATGATCTGTGTGGAAGGAACTCATGGAGGGACGCTGCTGGCTGGAAGTTACTGAACCCCCCGTCCCACCCCCAGGGACGAGGGGAGTGAGTGGGTGGAGCAGACCTGAGCTGGGCATCTCAGGCAGCGCTGGCCCTGACCAGCATGCATTACAGGCTCTGTGCACAGGCTGGGTGCACACTGTGGGTCACGGCCATGGCAGGGAGAGCTCAGAGGCAGGTGGGAGAACCTTCTCTACCCCGCTCAGCAGAGGGCAGCGGCATCTCTGATTCACACCCCAGGCAGGAGAGCTCCGTGCAGACAGACACCAGGCTCCATGTCACTTTAAAGAACCTGTGGAGGGCAGCCAGGGCCATGTCCCACAGCAGTCAGAGCCATGGTCCTGAGCCCTGCACCCTGCGCTCCTGCACCAATAGAAACACTGCAGACTCAGCCAGCACCCTGAGCACACGCAGCCTCAGGTGCCTGGGCTGGAGACCAAGAACTGCTGGTGAGAAGTCCTCAGCAGCCAGGGAATAGCTCTTGTGACCCACCACCTCTAGGAGGATCCAAAGGTGAAGAGTGATGGGCATTTCTAAAGGTGCACCTATGCACATAAAGCAAATCCTTGTCAATATAAAGAATCAAATAGAGCCAGGTGTGGTGGTGATGGCTATAATCCCAGTGGCTCAAGAGACTGGGGCAGGAGGATCACAAGTTCAAAGTCCACCTCACCACTTAGTGAGGCCCTGTCAGTAAATAAAAAATTTTTTAAAAAGGGCTGGGAATGTGGCTCAGTGACTAAGCATCCCTGGGCTTAAGACCACACTACAGTGTTAGATACATCTGTCTCAGCATTAGATAGGTCCCCCAGAAATAAACTAAGTAAAGATTGTGTTAGGTTCAACTGATTTCCCAATACAGACTCTCAAAGCTGGGAGGACTTGTAATAATATATACCCAGTCCTGAAATAAAATGAATGCCAACCAAGATTACTAAGTCCTGAAAAACTATCCTTCAGAATTGTATATGAAATAAAAACCTTCTGCGATAAGCAGAAGCTAAAAGTGTTCATAACCCCTAAGTTTGCACCACAAAACACACTAAATAAAACGAAATGAAATATTCCCTGCAGAAGAAATGAAAAGCAAAAATAAAAACCAGCAAAGGGACAGTTTTTCAGCAAAAGAATTGTCAATTAAAGAATAGAGTCTGAATTAAGCCTTTAAAATAATCAATGTCAGGAAATAAAAATCATCTCTATAATAACACTGAATATAAACGATCTAAGTTCTGCAATCAAAAGACCGATTAGCTGATTGGATTAAAAAACAAGACCCAACCATATGTTGTTCACACGAGACCAGATGTGCAAAGTTTTCCACAGACTGAAGGTAAAAGGATGAAAAATGATATACCATGTAAATGGTAGCCCAAAGCAGCAGAGGTAGCTACTCTCATATCAGAAAGTGGACTGCAAGCCAAAATTAATCAGAAGAGACAAAGAAGATCATTTTATACTGGATAAGGGAACCATCCAACAAGAAGATAGGTTTTAAAATATTTATACTTATAGAATGGAAGATCTTTGTCACTTACTCCTCAGACAGGGGACTAATATCCAGAATATGTAAAGAACTCAAAAACTTAACAACCAAATGAACAACAACAACAAAAATCTCCAAATAACCCAACTAATAATGAGTAAAAGAACTAAACAAAGACTTCTCAAAAGAAGAATACAACTGGCCAGCAGTCAGGGAAACCCAAATCAAAACTACATTGAATTTTCTTCTCACTTCAGTCAGAAAGGCAATTATCAAGAATACAAATAATACTAAGTGCTGGCAAAGATGTGGGGAAAAGGCACACATTGTTGGTGACACTGAAAATTAATACAGCCACTCTGGAAAGCAATATGGAGATTTCTCAAGAGAAGAGAAATGGGACCACCATGTGACCCAGCTATCCACTCCTCAGTATTTATCCAAAAGTATTAAAATCAGTGTACCACAGTGATAAAGCCACGTCAATGGCAGCACAATTCCCAATAGCCAAACTATGGAACCAGTCTGGGTGCCTGTCAATAGATAAATGGATTAAGTAAATGTGGTATATATGTGCAAGAGTTTTACTCCGCCATTAAGAAAAATAAAATTATGGCATTAGCTCGTAAATGGAAGAACTGGGGAGTATCATGCTAAGTGAAATAAGCCAAACTCAGAAAGCCAAAGGTCAATTTTTTTTCTCTCATATGCAGAAGTTAGACCAAAAATAAGGGGAAAAAAAGGGATACCTTATGAAAATAGATCAATGGAGTACAGAAAGGGATTGAGGCGTAGGGAAGAGGAATAGGAAAAGGGAGGAACAGAGGAATGGAATTGACCAAATCATGCTATGTACATATATGAATATACCAGTGTGAATTTCACCTTTCATATATCCATACAGCACTAATTAAAACCAAAAACCCTACAAATAAGTAAAAGGAAGACCAGCAGAGTAGAGGAAAGGAAACAGTGGTGGAAGGAGGGGAGGGAAGTTTAAGTACAGGGGACTGAATTGGAGCAAATTTTATTCCATTCTTGTATGATTATGTCAACAAGAACCCCAATATTATATGTGACTATAATGCACTAAGAAACTCTTCTACTACGCATACTGCGCATTTGTGTTTAGGTGTCCTATTTTTAAACATATTTGGATGAAGATTTTTATTAACCAGTTTACAAAGAATGCAATTATGGGAATCATTGCAGAATGCTAGAATTACAAAATTCCCAAGTAGAAAACACCCTGTTGCCTTTTTTGAAGCCTCTCTTTCAAGTGGCAGAAGATCTGCACAATCTGTAAAACTGCACTGAGATTTCCTCTGGCTCCAGTCAGAAAGGCAATTATCAAGAATACGAATAATAGAAAGTTCTGGGGAGGGTGTGGGAATGGGTCCACTCATCCCCCAGATGGATGGTGTACTTACAGACAGTGCAGATGGGTGTGTCCGCCTGTGTTCTGGTTGGTTCAACAGGCTGTGAAGTGACTCACATTTTCTGAGTGAAGAGCACACAAATCCTATTTGGAAAATGGTCACCTTTGCAATAAAATTTAAAACTTCAGTGTCAGCTTGCAACAATCAAGGAGCACATCTGTACACAATTTATTTGACTATTGCAGTTCTCGGAGGTACCACATTTGACATGGAGAGATGTAGTGTCACCAGTGCTGGGAGGGGAAAGAAGAGAAAGTTCTTATAGAAACTTTGGGACACTAGAAGCCTAATCCTTTTTTTTTTCCCTCCCTTCCTTTAGACAGTGTTCATCTCATTTTTTTCCCTGAAAATGTTTCCAAATTGATTTACTCAATATTAAAATACTAACTTTATACAACTCAGGGTTCTTTTTACTACAAGCATATTGTGCACGTTCTACTGGTTCAATAATAAAATTAAAACAAGATCTCTTCTGTAATGCAAATATATTTATTATGCACTTTCATATACATAGGGATTTTTGCATAATATAATACAAGGAATAAAATAAAACTTTTACAATGTGAAATTCAATGTACATTTTAGGCTATTTACATACCCCAAACCAAGGGAAAAATAAAAAGAAAGCATTTGTCTGCAACTACATCTGCTGAAAGTGTAAATGGAGGACATTAAGCAAAATAAGCACCTGCAAGCCAAAGCCACGTGGAGGAGCATGGACTCCTGGGATTTTTGGTGAGGACTCTGGGAGGGCTGGGGACAAGACACTGGCTGTACATTGCAATATACACTGATTTCTGGTCAATTCTTCTCCCCAAACCTTCCCCAGAAACATTTAGGTCTTCATTTTTCATTCCTGTGTTTTCTCACTTCCCGTCTCGTTGCCTGGGCTTTTCAGGATGGTGTGATGGATGCTACAAAATGTTTAAAGCACACGGCAGCCGAAGTCGTATAGCAACAGCTGATTTACAAAATTTAAACTTTTTAACTTCAAAAATAGCTATTTAGGACCTTCATATTTGGGGCACTGTTCTTACTTTGAATGGAGCAGAGGCCACTTATCAGTTATGGTCTGAACTCCCCATGGAAATAAACGAGGGAAGCAGGGCGTCTCCAGCACCCTACCATCCTCAGGCCAGTGGGTCACTTCATTCTACTCCAAACATCACTGATACAAAAACATCCAGAGGAATTCGTAGGAAATCACATTTTTCCAACAGGCTCCTTTCTTACCAAATGTTTCAAATGAACAAAGGATGGATGTGAACAAGCTCTTTGAAAAACATAAATCCCTAACACAATGAGCCATCTCTTTGCCCTTTGGCCACAAGGTGCAATTTTGTAAAAAACAATAATATTAAATAAATACAATTTCAATAATTCAAGGTTAATAGAAAAACTGGCAGCTTTCAGGGTTCTCTTTCTAAAGAAAAATACACCTAATAAGAAATGAGAGCTTCGTCCTCTACAGTGATGCAAGTGTACTGTACGAGACATGAGGAAAGTTGGTTCCAATAACAGCACGTTGGCATTTATAGCATCATTAACACTTTTAAGGCTACTTTGCGAGTCCTATTAAGTGTATTTAATAAATGTCCCATAGGGACAAGAATCCGATACTTGAAACATTCACATTGGAGTTATCAATATTGCCAAGTCACCTTAATTTCGATTGAACTTCTCATCTCCTCGGTCTGATTATGACTTATGAATGACACAGGCAAATGGGTTGTATTGACTTTAAAAAGCAAAAGCAAGAAAGCCTTACACACAGATCCCAGAGGGAAACATTCGCCACCTGCTACACATTTCTGTTCCCATGAACAATGCATTACAAGTGTCCTTCATCTATGACGACACCATTGACCTCTGTTATTAAAACATGTTTGATTTTTTTTTTCAGTAGTAGCAATGATTTTGTGCTGTCCTCCAAATTCTCTTTCCCCATTCCTCTTTACCAATAGCACAAGTAAAGAACAGAATTTCTGGGGTCTGTACTGTTAACAGTGCTCACTCAAAGCTCAAATCCCCATCCGCAGTTGCCAAACCATGTCGACCTTCCCAAACACATGGACAACTCATCTACTCTGGCCCCACCAGGAGGCCAGGGCTCTGGGTCACATGTGCATAGGCACCAAGTTTACTTTCCTTGGTCACAGACTTCTCCCTTACCCTTGGCACCTAGCCGCCCTGGATGCAACTGCCCAAAGAAGAACACAGGAAAGAGCAAATGGATAGGAAAGTGCAAACCCGTCAACTGTTAAGTAATAAGGAGTCCACACGTGCTATGATGAGGGGCGAGGGCATCGTCCGTGAAGGACAGACAGAACGTACCACCTTCATCAAGAGTATTCACCCAACTAAGCCACAGCATGAACCTGGTTGATTTTGAGAGGGGCTATTTTGGTCATGCGGTGATTTACCAGCAGAAATAGCTGAGGGAAGCCACATAAATGTTCACACTGAGAAATTGCATTTCATTTCACTGGAAGGAAGAGATGAGGGTAGTCAATGGGTTGTTCAGGGATCAAACATTCTACCCCCAGACAGACAGGCGCACCTCCTTCTGCACACACATGCGGCTGAGGCACGGCTGTGTCCCTGAGAATTTTCATGCCTCAGGAATGAGTCTGTGGTCCTGGAGGTGAAGGACAGTGAGGGGGGCGAGCTGCATCCTGGAAGGAATGGAACTTTGCTCTGCCTACTGTCCACCTGTTTGCCTGTTTCGACACTTTGAGTCAGACAAGAGGAGCATCCTGCCGGGAAGATCCAGATTTAAACTACGTGGAGCAGCTCCCTAAACTACTAGAAATTATATATTTTTTGAGAATCTGTCAAAAAAAATTGTTTCGCCTTGACGTGGCATTCAGATAGAAACTCATTTTGCGCCAATGCTGAAGGTGTAGTGAACAAAAACAGTTGCAAGATTTGTTTTATTGAGCAACATTTAAAAAAATACAAGAAACAGGCCACGCACTACAATGTAAATGTGACCGGAACACTATGTGTAAGGTTCTTTTGCCACAAAAAAGAAGAAAATAAATACAAAGAACACTGCCTTTCATATATATTGACCATGGCACATGCACATTTATCAAATCTTAACTTAAAATACTTTACTCAAAGTTGTCTTCAGCTTTATCAGGGAACTGTAGTATACATCTGCATCTTTTTTTCAAAAAGTGCTTATTCTGTGTGGTGGATACAAAGCACACAAAATGGAAGTTTTTAAGCACAGAGGGTGACACTGAGAAGGCAGCCTCGCTATCAGGCACATGACAGGAATTAAGGTAACTGTACTGCAGGCAGCACGCCCTCGCTCTCTCTCCGCACATCACCGCGCGTTCACGTTCTCCTCCAGGAAGCTGAAGAGCCACTCCAACCACAGGGCCTTCGTCTCTCAGAATAGGAACTAAGGCAAATGATAAACAAGAGTGAATATCCACATTACACTTACCCTGGAACGAAAGGTAGTTTTAAGACTGTTCATAAGAACATGTATGTTGATCTATCTACAAATATTTATCATGTAAAGCATAAGTTTAATAGTCCAGAGATTGATTCTACAAATCATCTACCTTAATTCATATGGTTTACTTATTTAAAATATATATACATATATATGAATGAGGGTGGGGATTGAACTCAGGGGCACCTGAGCCACATCCCCAACCCTATTTTGTATTTTATTTATAGTCGGGGCCTCACTGAGTTGCTTAGCGCCTCACTTTGCTGAGGCTGGCTTTGAACCCACAATCCTCCTGTCTCAGCCTCCTAAGCTGCTAGGATTGCAGGCGGGATTACAGCTGTGCACCATGGTGCCCGGCTGTTTATACTTTTGCCTTTACAAAAGGCAAGAGGGTTGGAGGGCTGTACCATCAGAACTACATATTTTTAAAATAAGCTACACTGGAGAATGAATTACCTATTTCAGACAGATTATTTTTGAGTGTTATTTGTCTGGTCATCCACAAATTCAAACTGAAGGGTGTTTCTTATTGGAAGATAGAGAGAGTTTATTTATGGTAACATTTCTCCTGTCATACACCTGAGATATATCCCCAAAGACAAAAGAAGCAAGAGAGAGCTGGTGGTTTACTGGAGTATAATTTTGTTAAAGGAAGAAAACTAGTTAAGCAAAGAAAGATAAATGTAGCTTAGTATGAGCCAGAAAAGAATCCTAATGCAATCTTCAGATTTATGTCCAATATGCGAAATAACATTCTGAAAAAGTATCTGTAACATAAAAATCACGGGCCTATTTTCCCACCGACCTTCCCTACAGAATCAGCCAAGTCCCTTGAGGGAAGGGGAAAGGTTTTCATAATTACCAAGTCCTGTCCTGTGTGAATGCAGTGGGCTCCACGTGCCCATCCTGCCAAACATCACTTCTATTCTCAGCATGTGAAAATACTACATGGAAGTTTCTCAAGACATGTCATAATAAAAACTACCTTTTACAATTACACTCCTTGCTGAGTGAGGAATAAAATTAAGATTTACCAACTATCTACTGTGCATTACAAACACGACCCTTCAAACTAGCAAGAGGAACATGCAGACACAACCTCACCCTCAGTATCTCTGAGAGCAGGAAGGACTGCCCAGCCAAGAGCTCTGCTGGGATCCCTGCGTGGCAGGCTCGCTCCCTCAGGACACTCTCAGACCCTACCCCAGGGACAGGAGGTCGGCAGAGGACAGGGTCAAACACTCCGGAGCCCACCTTCAGCTGGGGGAAGGGGACAGGCACACAGTAGGAGAATGCAGTGTGAGCTGACCACGGGGAGAGGGCACAGGGTGAGATTCCGAAGGCGGCACTGGGGGTAGGGGCAGGTCTGGCGGAGAGGACCAGGCAGAGATGGGAAATCCGTGCAGCCCAGCGGGGGCCACACTCGGTAGGGCGCCTTCAGCCCAGCTCCTACCTTTCACAAGGGCGTTTCCTTCTTGTAGTTGAAGCTGGGGTCCGCACCCTCGATCTGGAGCTTCAGGGCTTGCTTAAGGCTTAACTCCGTCTCGGAGGAGGGGTACCCCTCCAGCACCTCCGGATGCCCCCGGTCCTGCAGCGTCCGTGGGACTGAAACCCTACCCAGAAACACTTGGCTGCCCTGGAGATGGTAGTTGGGGTTGGTCATGATGCCGTTCCTCCTCTTCTGCTCGCCCTGCTGCTGGAGGAGGAACTGCTGGGGGGCGCGGCCCGCCTCCTGCGGGGCACAGGGGGCCGAGCTCTTGCACTGCGAGTCCACGGGCGGTTTAGGGGGCGCGCTCGTTCCGGATTTGGCTGCGGGTCCTCTTTTGTCAAACTGGGTCATTTCGTATTCCAGGACCTTGGGCTGCGAAGAATTGCCCTGCTTTGCCTTTTTCCCCGCTGACCCAGACTTGCTGGAATTTTCCGACTTCCCCCCCTTGCTGGCTTTGGTGGACTTTAGGCTGGGCTTCACCTGACTCCACTCAAACTCGCTGCTCGGGGAGTTGTGACTCTGTCCCAGGGACTGCGTGGTGGAGGACGGCGACACGATGGACTGGCGGCTGCGGCTGCGCGGGAGCGAGTGCTGCTGGATCTGCTCGGTGAAGGACAGGCTGTGGAAGCTGTCGATCGGCACGGTCTGGGCGGTGGCTGTGGACGAGGTGGTCCTCAAGGAGGAATTTTTGGAGCTCTTCAGGGAATTATTGGACAGGGACGACTTCTGCCGGTCCACCGTGGAATCGGGAGACTCGGACGGGGAGCTGAAGGCGTGCGCGGGCCCGTTGGGTAGGCCGCGCAGGGAAGGCTGCACATCCCCGCCGCCGGTGCTGCTGGAGCTGTTGGACTTGATGGTCAGCGACTGCACTTTGGACGCCACTGCCTGGAGAGGTTTTTGCTCCATCGTGTGGACAGGAGATGGGGAGCAGCCGTTCAGACTGGATGCACCATATTTTTCTAATAATTTAATTATTTGAGAATGTCCATTTTTGGCGGCGACACGCATCGCTGTGCGTCCAAACTGGTCGGCGTGGTTTGGATCAGCACCGTGCTCTAGCAAGACCTGGACGACGTGGACGTGCCCCTCCTGGGCGGCGATGCAGAGGGCAGTGGCACCCTGGTTACAGGTGTGGTCCACCACGGCTCCGTGCTCAATCAGCAGCTGGACCACCTTCACGTGGCCCTGCCAGGCGGCGGACTGCAGGGCGGAGCGCTTCTCGTTGTCTGCAGCGTTGACATCCGCGTGGGACGCAATGAGCACCTGCACCATTTCCATGTGGCCTTGCCAGCAGGAGACATGGAGTGCTGTCCGTCCCTCCGCGTCGCTGGCCTCCACGTTCGCACCATTTTCTAAAAAATATTCAGCCATCGTAAGTTGGTTTTCTAAGGCCAAGATATAAAGCGTGGGCCTACCATCTGCATCCTTGTAGTTCACATCAGCACCATGGCTAAACAGCAACTCGACAATGTCCCTGTGTCCTTCTAAGGCAGCGACCCGCAGTGCATTTCTTCCATCGTAACCTCTCTGATCAATGTTGGACTTATTTTCCAATAATATCTGAACACAATCATAATGACCCTCCTGCGAAGCCAATATGAACGGAATTCGGCCATCATTGTCGATCTCATTTGTTCTAGCACCTTGTTCGATGAGTGCCTCACATATTAATCTGTGACCTTCAAAAGCTGCCATGTGCAAAGGCGTCCAGCCGGCATCATCTCTGTGATTCTCGTCCAGTCCCCTGTCCAGCAGAGTGCGGACCACCTCGACGTTGCCTTGTGCTGAAGCTATGCTGAGCACTGTCCTCCCTTCACTGTCAATGCTGTCCACAGCTGCGCCCCAAAACAGAAGTGTGTTCACTACTGAAGCGTGGCCCATAGAAGCTGCTGCTAACAGGGGTGTCCGGCCATTGTTGTCCGTGTGATCCACGTCTGCCCCTCCCTCCAGAAGCAAGTCGACCACGTCCACATGTCCTTCATAGGCAGCTACCAGCAGGGGAGTCATGCCATCTTTGTCACAGTGATCCACTTCAGCACCTCGGTCGATAAGAAGGCTAACGACGGACGCATGCCCTTTGCTGGCAGGCACGCAAAGTGCAGCAACAGAGAGCGCCGTTCTGCCATCCACGTCTTCGTGGTTCACCTCTGCTCCGTGGTCCAGCAGGTGCTCCACAATCTCTCTGTGCCCCATGTATGCTGCTGCGATCAAAGCAGTCCTGCCTTCATTGTCGGCTTTGTTAACTTCAGCACCGTGTTGCAGCAGATTCAGGACGATATCCTCGTGGCCTCCCCATGCTGCTGCTCTCAGAGCCGTTCGGCTATCAGCATCTGCACAATCCACTTTTACGCCAGCATAAAGGAGTGCAGACACGACCTCAGTGTGGCCACCCCAAGCAGCAGATCTTAAAGCTGTCCAACCATCTTGATCAGTGTGATTAATATTTGCGCCACACCCAATCAAACAATTAACCACCTTGGTATGACCTTGTCTAGCAGCTAGGGTGAGTGATGTATGTCCATGAGCATCTTCTATCTCTAAGTCTGCTCCCCTAGAGACAAGTAAATTCACCACATCGAGATTGCCACTGTACGCAGCATTAGCCAACAACGTTCTCCCATTTGAATCACACTGATTTACCGAAGCCCCGTTATCTAATAATGTCCTAATGGAATCCTCTCTTTCCAAGGCTTGTCGGACTATGCATGACGTGCGATCGTCTTCGCTGTTGACGTGAGCTCCGGCTTTCACCAGCAGCTGCAGCACTTCTTGTTCCTTGGGTATTGAAGTGGACAGAGAGTCCCTGACAGGTGTGCCATTCCAAATCATCCACAGGGCTAATTCAGCTGTCTCCAACTGCAAGTTTGAATTAATTAAGTGCAATGCGAATTCTTGTGCTTCCAGTGGCGTTAAATTCTTGGCTTGACAGGTGTAGCTCATGGCCAGCATGCGGTGTCCTTCCGCCGCATTACATAAATACTTCTGAGTGCAGTGCTTCACGTCCAGAAGCCACTCAGCAAAACTATAGTGAAACAGGATCTTAGTATTTCCCAGTCCATCGACAAGAAGTTTGGAGAGGACATCGAGCTTGCGCTGAAAGTCCTCCAAGGTCAAGGACATATTTTTGGTCCACACTGCATGATACAACTCCGTGACAGTCAAAGGTCGACAGGCTGCAAGAATCACATTCAGAATAGGCTGAACCTTTGCAAACTGTTTTCTTACAAAAAGTCTCTGGCAGAGCCAGAGATACAGACCATTCAGAGTTCCTGGGATGTCACGAATCTCTCTTAACATAATAAAATTTTCCACAACTCCATCTAAAACTCGTTCTAGATAAAGGAAACATCCGCTGCTTTTGATGTGCAGTTGATTTAACATCTCGGCGGTTTCTTTTGTGAGATGTTGCCGCAGAGCTTCCTCCTGGTCCAGGCGGTGAAGAATGTATTGCTGCACGTCCTTGACAATATACGCCTTCCGAAGGTCATCCAAACTAATTTTTCGAAAACCTGGAATAGGAACAAAAAAGCAGGTGTCTTTAGTTGAGAAGTATTATGGAAGCTGCCATATCTTCAGAGTATCTTCAATTTATAACAAACCAAAGAAAAATCAATTTATTAATGCTAACAAATCTATTAATACATAGTAATATATCAATCAGTTTTCTTTTCTTTCTGTAAAAACACATGGATGACAGAGAAATAATCTCATTTCCCATCAACAAGTGGCTTTTAGTGGCTCCATGCCTCTTGACCCTACCACAGGAGCCTCAGAAAGCATCAGACAGTCTGACACACTCGTACAGCACCTTGCTAAGGTGTCCTGAACTTCCAAATGATGAGGAGGAGACATATAGGTAAGGTTTGTTTTTATATGATCTTTTTCATACAAATCACTGATCTAACTCCACCATAGACCTGAAAATACATTAGCCTTTACTAGGGGGTTGAATGTTTACCCACAATTAGAAAGAATATCACCTGCCACTGCCTCTGAATTACACTATTTTACACATTATCCAATTAAAATAATTAAAATTCAGACTTTCAATAAACAGCTTGAACTAATTGCAACTTGGTCAAATTATCTTATAAAACTTTAGCTTTGTAGTAAAAAAACACATAATAAAATTCAAATCAACCTCAAAATACACTGGTTTCAGCTATCTGAAACTTTTTACGTTCTTCAGAGGGCACCATAATTTCATTTTTGATCATGACTTTCATTCATGATCTACAGACAAGAATTCCTTAGACACCTGTGCACTTGCCTTCCAGAACAAAAGGCTGCAGAGCACTCTGAGGCAGCAGTGACCAGGGCTGCGTTCTGAAGGACCACCCAACACGCCGGGGAGGAGCTGCAGCGAGTCCAGAGGAGAGGCCACTGCCTTCAGGGAGTCTGAGACACCCAGAGGGTTTGATAACCAGCAGCAGCAGCAGCAAACATGAAGATGAGGGGTGAACTTGGGATACTAACAGGCACTGACTGCAGGGGCCTGGGGACGTGGGGAGGGAGGAGCCCAGGCAGGCATTACCGTCTGGCTCTGCCAATAGGAAGAGAGATGGCGGAAAGAGAAAAACTAGGTTTTTAGAGAAAACTGATAGATCCAATTCTGTGACACAAGCTTCAAGTATTTAGATGAAACGGTCACGTTTGTTGAAAAACACAACCTACCAAAAATGAGCCATGAAGAAATAACAAATCTGCACAGCTCTAATTTCATGTAAAAAATGGAATCTAAAATTTTATGTTCACACAATTGATTATTAAATCCTCAATAGAAATGATCTCAAAACACAAATTTCAGTTATGGGGAAAAATAAAAAAGCCAGTACTAAACTGAGGAGGATTGAAAACATGCCTAGAAATCTACAGCAACACGTGTGTACAGTGAAATGAGATGACGGCCTGCAAACCTCTTCCTATGTCCAGACGCTTCTGACTTGAGAAATTCATTAAAAACAATTTAAAGTAAAAAAGGAAAACACCTGGCACATCACTAATAAAAAAGATACCAGATACAGTGTTTTAAATTCAAAGTGCTGAACCTATGGACTGACGTCCATGAAAGATCCTATCACCCATGATGACTGAGTACTGACAGTTTAAACTAATTAAGATCTCAGGATTAAAATGTGACATAATTAAAACAGAAACCAGGCTCAGCCTCTACAGGAACAGGTTGGGCTCCTTAGAATGGTGTGGAAGGAAGCGATGCTCTGTGAGAGTCCAGTCTGGAAGGAAGCAGGTAAAGCACCATCACGCATGCCTTTCCAGAGGCCTTATCTTAAAAATAAGGAAGCCAGAGCCTGTTAAGTGCATTGCCCAAGTAGCTGGTGAGTAACAGGACCAGGTTCTAATAGCTCTCGTTGACTCTCAAGTTTGCTCTTCTGGTGAGGATGGGAATAGAAAGTTTTGAGAGGAAGCGAATGTTTGACAGGGAGATGATGAGGAGGGAGCAGGGTTGGAATTAATTACATAGAACAGATGCAAAATGTTTGCAGTATGAAAATAAATCTCCCCCAAATCTAGACATTTGGGAATATGGACTCAGAAGAAATTATGCTCATCACTCATAATAGTTATTTATTCATTAAAATGGAATTAAGAATATTAATCAACAATTTGAAAAATTTGAGTAAAAGATACTAAAAATAGTCATGTTTTTGGGAGGGGTACAGGGGATTGAACTCAGGGGCACTCGACTACTGAGTCACATCCCCAGCCTTATTTTGTATTTTTCTTTCTTTCTTTTCCTTCCTTCCTTCCTTCCTTCCTTCCTTCCTTCCTTCCTTCCTTCCACAGGGCCTCACTGAGTTGCTGAGCAGCTCACTTTTGTTGAGGCTGGCTTTGAACTTGTGATCCTCCTGCCTTAACCTCCCAATGTGCTGGGATTACAGGTGTGTGCCACCATACCTGGCATAATAACATTTTTAATTGTGACTTTTGACTAATATGCATGTAATCCCCTTGTTATGAACATATACAATTTAGTACACTGATATTAAAGCACTTTTAAAAGTACAAGATAAGCTAAAAATGATCACGATTTCCAGGGAAATAGAGACGTGGGCCACGTTGCTACTGAATCCTTCTCTGTTCTTGCTCAGGGGCTGATGGTACTTGGAGGTGGTGAGTGGATCTGCACCCCTGCTTAGAAACTGGTGCCCACTGCAACTACCACATGTCCCAAGGAGCCTGGGCAGCAGGGACACATGAAAGTAAAAAATAACAGTGGGACAGGAAGGAAGCTAAGAGAATTCCAGTCTGTAACAGACAGACAAATCAGGCAGCCATGAAAATAGCCATTAAAAAGACAGCAGAAATGGTAAAAAGCTCATCAACATGAAATTTAAAACGCATGACATCAAGCTGATAGAGCCTAATCTTAAGTAGGTAGAAAACTAAGAACATAAGGTGTTGGAGGGCTTAATTAGTATTTTACCTCGGACTGATGGAATAAATGCTGGTGTATGTTTCCAAATGGAGCATGGATCACTTTTATAATTAGATAAAATCAATATGTCCAAAAATCTGCAAACATTTTTGAGGGTAAATATCTGGCACACAAAATGTTCTGAATGGGCAAATTCTTTCAATTTGCCAAGTCACAGTGAAGAGAATCAATAAGATGCTGAGAAAATTTATGGTCTGACCAATCATTTAAATCCTAGAGCCCTACTCTGCACCATTTATGTTAAAAGATTATGTAACATAAAGGACAATATATTAGCTTACATAGAACAGATTTGAAAATAATTATTACAATTTTAAAAAGCTAAAGAAAATAGTTGCAAAGAATAAAACAATACAAAATAAAAACCTTATAAATAATCAATAAAAAAAATCACTAACTTCTTGACAGAAAGATTAGGAAGGATTTACAGGAAAAAACAGACTGATAAATAAGTGAAGAGTTCAACAGTAAACAGAAAGTCCAAATAAAAATGAGGAAACATTTTTCACATTGCAAACTAACAATACTAAAAAAAGATGTAATTCAATATTGGTGAAAATACAAAGAAACCAACGCACTTTCAGGAAGGAATATCATGCAGTCTTTTCAGAAAGCAACTTGATGCTATGTATTAATAACCTCACTAATGTTCTTAGCTTTTTACTCTCAAATAAAAAATTTACCAACAGTAGAGGTGGTCAGATGTTCATACAAAGCCCACCATTTTTAATAATCAGCATCCTAGGGAGGGAGTAAGGTGGGGTAGGCTAGGAGCTGACCATAATCTAGTCCCTCCTGATTCCTACTCATTGCTTTTTCCACTAAACATGGTTGAAAGAAGACACTTATTTGTAAATCATGGCATGGCAGTTTAGACCAAAGCTGTGTTCTAGAAGCTGGGGATACAGGGCAGTGGACAGGACAGGAACAATTCCTGTTCTCTTGAAGACTATATCTTCGTGGAGAAGATAGACTGCTAAGTAAACAAATACAAAATATAAACAGATTTTAAGTAGTAATTGCATATATGAAGAAATAAAACCAGATAAAGAGTGAGTGTGTGACTAAGTAGCTGGGGAGAAAAGAGAACTAGAATAGAAACACATTCAGGAGCTTGTGTGCAACCGATATGTGAGCACAGGCCCAGTGAGAAGGTAGTAAGAAGTTCAAGGGAAGAACATGACATGATAGTCAGAAAAATATCAGTGCAGATGCCCTAAAGCAGATAGAGGCAGATCTGCAAATAACAAATGTGGGCTGATGAGCATGTAGAGAAAAGGGAACTCTCATGTTGTTGGTAGGTGTATAAATTATTTCCAGCATACTAGCTAGCAATTTAGTGTTCAAAATGTACATGTTCTATGACCCAGCAATTCCAATTCTAGCTTCACATAGACATAAATCTGTAGCACACATGTCCAGGAAGCCATAGACAAGCATTCTCCTAGAGTAGTTTTTGCAATACAGTTTGAACATTCCTTGTCTGACATGCTTGGAAACAGAAGTATCTTGGATTTTTTTCAGGTTTTGGACTATTTGCAGTACACAATGAGGTATCTTGGGGAACAGGACCCACATCTAAATGCAAAATCCACTTATGTTTCATACAGATCTTATATATATAGCCTAAAAATAATTCCAAATAATATGCTTAATAATTTTGTGGATGAAACAGTTTCATGGTGTGGAATTTCCGCCTGTGGCATCGTGTCCACATTCAACAGCTTTCCGATTAGGAGTGCTTGGGTAGTGAAACTCGAAACAACCTAAATGTCCGTGAATAGGATAATGGATAAATAACAGGAGATTTATTCACAGGAAGAAATACTATGCACCAGTTAAAACCAATGACCTAAATTTATAAATAGTAATAATATTAGAGCTCAAAAGTCACTTGCTAAAAATGCAAATAAAATGAAAACAATAATAGCACCATTTGTGAAGCACTTACCATGTATTAGGTAGGCAACATCCTAAGTGCTTCACATGTGATCTGTCATTTAACTTTGTGTAATTTCCATTTTGTGGATGAGGAAACAGAGGCGCAGAGGGCATTAAGCAACTTGTGTAAGGGCACAGAGCTAGTGAATGGGAGCAGCTGAGAGGGTTCACGGAGTGTTTTCTTTGGGTAAATTATTAAAAAAGTGATATATATATAAATATAAATAGTGATATATATATATAAAGTGATATATATATGCATATATATATATAAAAGGGGGGTATAAACTATTAAAAAGTATGAGCTGAAAGAATATGAAATAAGCTAATGCCTGGCTGCCTCCAAGGAGAAGAGACAGGAATGGAATGCAGGCCAGGGGCCTTCAACTTCCTCTGTGCTTGGCACCCTCAGTGTGACCTAAGTGTAAGTTATTTTAATTTAACCCTCAACTCTTACCAACAACCCAAGACAATGGCTCCCATGGAAGCCTGCAGCTGCATCAGCAGCCAGGGAACCTGAGGATGAGCTGACGGAGGGAAGCTGGCGATGAGGCCACTGAGCGGATTCATGAGAGAATGCCATATTGTCAAATGCGTAGGACTACTCAGAAGTGATAAGGCCAATTAATCATTAAGCCAGAGTGTCTGCCCAGGTCCACCCTAAGTCCTGAGAGAGGTTCTTGTCTTACACTCCCTCACCTCCCAGAGGACAAAGGGAGGCGTGTCATGTCATCTAATGGCGTGAACACGACTTTATTGGGGTTGGTTTGAAAAGTACAAAAGTCAAGAAAGGAGAAAGGAACTGAGAAACCACCTTCGTGCCCTTTTGGGCATTATGTAAACTGTTCTCTCACACATCAGAAAAGGAACTATTCAAGTGGCATCCTGAGGGTTTTTAACTGTCTCCGCTGTACACTGGAGTGACTGGCACTGAGTTTTTGGAGGCGTATTTGCTGCTCTTCAGATGCCAGTCTAGTTAAAAGAACACTCACTGATCCTGAGTCAAGAGCGGCGCAGGGCAGCCCCACAGAGCTGGAGCAGCGCCACTGTCCTTTACCAAGGCAGGGAGGAAGAGAACTCTGAGACAGGGTGTTTAAGCAACTTTAAAACACGCTGCAGACTGTCTTCAGCGCAACCTTAGAAGGGTACAGTTGAGGACAGTGACAGGAGCAGGGGCAACACCCAGATTCCCAAGTGTGCACTGGCTCTTGGAAGAAAATAACCTACAAGCTCACGCGTGAGAAGCACGGGGTCAGTAAGGAAGTATGCTTACCAGTAAACATTTTAGTAACAGCCTTACTCTGTTTTCGGGCAGAACAGAGAAGCAGGAGCCATGGTGGGAAGAACTCATGGTGACCAGCGAGCAGCTCCGCCACAGTCCCGGATAAGCTGGTGGCCGTCTGCTCCCCTTCGGTGACATTGCACCCTTCGTCCACAGAGTCCACCAGCAGGAACAGGCTCTGCTGCGGGGGCTCCATGCCCAGGAGCGGGAGCAGCACACACCTGTAAGACACCATGGTGCATCCAGAATGTTACTGGCAACAACGTCACACTCAGTACTCAAACAGGAATTGTACCAATTACAAATGTTTACAAAAGACTTTAGAACAAAATGTTTAAAAATGTTTAAGGACAAAAATGTTCTCAATGTCAATTCCTTACTTTAAGTAGAATACAGGACCTAAATAGCTGGTACTTCCAATGACGTCATCTTCCGCAGCACAGTGTGCTCCTGTGGACAGGGAGACAGCATGACCTAGGGGACGGCCCGGAGGAGCCAGGAGAAACCCTTCTGGATTTTTTGAGCCAGTGTTAAAAAGTTTGAATTATCTATGAAGGGGCATAAAATGTGTTGCAGAGGGAAAACAAAACAAAACAAAGCAAAGCAAATGTTGAGACCACCTTAGGAAGACCAGCATCAAGGTTTCTACAGAACTGAGATGTGTTTCACTTCTCTCGCAAGATGACTGCCTGTGCACAGCAAGGCACACACAGTTTGCTCTAAAAGACTGCAAAAAAAAAAGAAAAAGAAAAAGAAAGAAAGAAAAAGAAAAAAAGATGACTATATTCTAGGTCCCACTGGATGCAGGGTCACATTTAAAGAAAAGGAAAAATGATTAGGTTTGATTCTGCTGCATAATGCATTTGCTGCTCATGCAATTTATACTGCAGGTGAATGAAACCGTTTCCTAAATAAAACAAGGCTCATTCACTTTCAACAAAGTTACCTATGTGCCCATGTGCCCAGTGGGGTGCTGAGCAGGTAAGAGAGTGAAGGGGGATTAATCCATTCAGTGATGAACAACAGAAATAAACAAATAACACTTTCTACAACTCTCTTCTCAATCCTTCAATGCCCTGGACACCAAGATTCAACTTATCACTAGGCACAAGTCCATGTTTCTAAAACCCTCTAAGCCATCTTGGTCTGTAATAGCATCACTCAAGTCTAAACTCCCATTCTCTCTCACCTGAGCTGCCAGGCGACCCACCTGCCTCTACAGACCCTCCAGGGAGTTTCTACTGCTGTCAGTCTCCCTTTCAGGGTGGTGGTGGGTGGTGGGTTCTAGCCACGCGAAGCTTTGCTCAGTAACCCTACTAGACAACTGCACCAGCTTCATTGGCAGCTCCCTCTGCCTGTCCTACACACCCCTTCTCTCATGTGCTTGACTTCTCCTGGGTCCTGAGTCACTTTCTTATGGTCAAATCTTTATTATATGCTTTCATGGCATTAATGAGCTTTCTTCCATTGCACTTACTAATGTGGTAAGAAAGAAATGATCAACTCTAATTTTCTATGTTAGCAATCTATCATAGCAATGAGCACAGGGTATTGAAGGTATTTGTTTCCCATTCCAGACTGCCACAATGTCATTATTAGGACCTACTGTCAGCACATGCCAGGCTCTGGGGGTGTGCTGATGAGCAAAACTGCCTCAGTCCTTACCCTCTCTCTTTTCAATTTTTTGTGGTGATGGGGATGGAACCCAGGGCTTTATGCATGCTAGGCAAGTGCTCCACCCACTGAGCTACGCCCCCTGCCCTTTTTATTTTATTTTGAGACAGGGTGTCACTAAGTTGCCCAGGTTGGCCTTGATCTCGTGATCTTCCTGCCTTGGCTCCCCAGGTAGCTGGAATTACAGGTGTGCTCTTTTGATGCTTATAATTTAGAAAAAGAAAAAAATAATGACATTAAATATATTTCAAATTGCAAAGCGATAGGTGTGGTGAGAGGTCAAGGGAATTGGGTATGGAGGTGGAGGTTCTAAGGTAACAGCCAGGAGGTGGGTGAGGAGGATGCGCAAGGTGGGAGGGCACACAGGAAGCACGGGGACCCAATTAAGGTGACAGCACCTGCATGGGCTTGGAGAGCAAAGTGAGGAAGAAAGACTTGTAAAAGGAGTAAATGCTGGGCTCTATGAGCTGACTGTGAGGTGTGGCCTTGGCCCTGAGGGCTCTGAGGAGCCATGTGGTGCATTGATTGGCAGGTCCCCAGTGCTCGAAACCATCTCCACATGTCACCAGTGCTGGAAGCTGCTTCATGAGCAAAAGGCATTGGTACAGAAGATGCTACTTTAAAGCATCAGATAAAAACTCTAGTGAACTCAGGATTCCCAGGTCCAGGGCCCTCTCATTATTCCAAAGGCACCTATTTGGGAAAACTTATACCAAGGAACACAAGATCCACATTTTTCTTCAAGTTATATTTTATAATTTGTAAAAAGAAAATCCCTCCAAAGTACACATACATGAATACTGTATAATTTAGACAGACTAGGACAGATTTTTACCTGTTCGTGTGTATATACATACATATATATATATATATATATATATATAATCATTCCAACTGTGACAATGCAATAGTGGAGGCTATCAAACTCAGACAAAGATATCAATCAACATATTGAACAGTAGCAATATGCTAATGGGTCTTACTTTTGTATACATATTTTATTAAATATCTTTTAAGGTAGCTCATTAATTTGAATATATAATCTTATTAATACCTTGCATTTCTTAGTTTCATTAGTATTTGGCCAAATGCCTTATATTATTAATATTTTCATTCATTCAATTTCAGATGCTCGAGTTAGACTTCCCTGTCTTAAGTCTGAGTGCTGACAGGCCCATACTCCCACAGCTCGCCTCTGACTTCCAGACAGAAGGCAACGGAGAGCCCAGAGGGTGATTCTGAAAGGAAACACATCCTTTGCTCTTTTTTCCTTCATACTGTGAATTCCTCACTGTCTTTTTAAAAGAGGCTAATTAGCTTTTAAAAAGCTACTGGAAATACATTATAAGGCAAAAAACTAATAGATGATGCATATTTAGATTGACAGAACAATCGTCTTCTTGGAGTTAAAACTGTCACTGTGGAACTGCAGGTTTCAGAACTTTCTCTGGTCACTTCCTCAGGTATGGAGACCCAGAACGACCTTCCTCTTGGCCTCACAACAAAGGAAGCTAGACAAATCACAAGTCCAAGACAATTTTTGAATCCATCAGAGAGCTGAGGTCACAGGGCCACCACGAAGCCCAAAATCCAGGGAGGAAAAGACAACTGATGGGGACAAGTGCAGAAGAACTAGGAACACTTGCACTTGGGGTAGAGACTGCAGGGATCCCGTGGGAGATGAAGACTGGAGGGAGGAAGAACAGAGTTCAGGATGGAGCCCCTGGGGCCTGGATGAAAGGGAGAGGAAGAGTTCCCATCCGCCAGCTGCCCTGCCCCTCCCTCCTGACCCACAGGGCTTCATCCAGGTACTCCTCTGTTTAAAGAGCGACAGTCCTGGCTGGGCATGAGTTTCCTCCCCAGAGGCAGACTCTTCCCACACCCACCGATGGGGAGGGGAACACCGCTGCCCCAGGGAAATAGTCAAACCTGGGCACAGCAAGGGAGTGGGCAGGACTGCCAAAAAGACCCCTTTCCCCGCCCCAGGGCATAATGTAGGTGTATGTGGGAGGATTGCTGGAGAGAAGTGCTTAAGAGCAGCTAGGAGAGAGCTATGGAGTAAAGCCACCTGGAAATCCACCCCACCCCATGCACAGGGTATTGCCAGAGAGGGCAGCGGGCAGCCACAGCACCCCTCAAATCTCCGACCTCCTCCTTCCTTCCCACCCTGAAGGTGCCTGCAGGAAACGGCCATTGGCTCACTTGCAGGCACAGAACCTTCCATCTCAATTGTTTCACATGACATGTCTGGCTTTCAACAAGTAATTACAAAAACCTAAGGTGATAAAAATTATTCTGAAGGAGGACC
Source organism: Glaucomys volans (assembly GCA_020662805.1). Taxonomy (NCBI): domain Eukaryota; kingdom Metazoa; phylum Chordata; class Mammalia; order Rodentia; family Sciuridae; genus Glaucomys; species Glaucomys volans. The sequence goes on along the minus strand of JAJEJO010000715.1, from coordinate 333,109 downwards.
AAAGGTGAAGAATGCACACTACCTATTTTTGAGATTTACTTTAAAGCTAGTATAATCAAGACAGCCTGGTATTTGCTACAGACAGACACACAGAAATTCTAAAAACAGGCCAGCATAAACACAGGAAGTTGATGATTCACAAAGCTGCAAAGGTAGTCAACTGAGAAAGGAAAAGGGTTTTCAACAAATGATGCTCAACAAATGATAACTGGATGTCCAGATGCAAAAAGGGCTGAACCTGGATTCATATCTCACCCTTCACACAAAAAGAAGCTCGAAATGGATCCGAATGCAGAGTTGGAACTATAAAACTCCTAGGAGAAATCTTTGTGACTTTGAGTTAGGTAAACAGTTTTTAGACACTATCCCAAAGGCAGGATCCACAAAAGAAAAATAAATTGAGAACTTTTATCTTTATCAAAATTAACTTCCAGACACTGATACAAGAATAAAAGGACAAGCGAAGACTGGCAGAATAAAGTTCAGACTGAGGACTCAGAGTGGAGCACAGGAAGAACTCTCAAAACTCCACAAAAAGGAACAGTGACTTTTGTTTTTTAATAGGAAGACTGGACAGAGAGTTCAGAAAAGATACAGGGATGTCAAACAAAAATGCTCAATGTCATTAGTTAATTAGGGAAATTCAAATTGAAACTACAGTGACATACCCACAGGCACCTACTAGAATCACTGAACCGAATGAATCCTGAAAACAGGAAGGGTCGGAGCCGCTGCAGAGCATGCACACAGCCACCTGCAGATGCACAGCCACCTGCGAGCCACAGAGCTTCCTAACATGCACCGACCGATGGCTCGGCAATCCCCCTTCCTGGTATTGCTAACTAAAACTTCCAGCCACAAAAATCTGTACATCACTGTTAACCCAGCTTTATTTATAACCCCCAGAACTGGGAACAACCCAGATTCTCTTCTGCTGGTGAATGGGTGAACAAGATGAAGTGTCCATACAAGAGAAGGCCATTCCATCGTTAAAGGAAAAACTCAACGTCTCACACATGGATGAACTTCATTGCATTCTGTAAATGAAAGGACCCAGATCCAGAAGGCTGCACTTGAGACTGCCGTTATAGGACATTTAGACAAAATGATAAGGACAGGTCAGTGGTTGTAGGTTGGCAGGGAGGCAGGGTTCTACAGAAGGAGAGCACAGGGGAATCTGGGGGTGACAACTGCCCTCTATCTTCACTGGGGAAGATTCATGACTCCGTGCATCTGTCAAAATTACAGAACTGTATTCCACAGAGTCAATTTCACTGAATGCAAATAAAAATAATAAATTATTATGTTAATCTGTCTCTAAAAACAAACCTACAGCTCACTGTGTAGCCAGGAGTCATACTAGTCAGAACTCAGAGGACTGACACTGTCCTTAATTTGTGAAACAGTGAGCAATTCATTTAGAAAAGAAAGTCCTTCTTAATGGGTTGTCCTCTTCCAGTTGGTACCCAGAGGTTCCAATGCTCTTAGATCAGCTCATCATCACGGAAGTTGCCGGAGGCCATCTGCTCCTAGGAGCATGCTAAATCACAGCCATGTGTTTCTGTCTTCAGGACAGAACCGGCGATTGGCTCTTGGCACCAATCTCCTTGTGGCCGTGTGCACAGACCCCTTCACATGGAGGGCCCGCTCCTGCTGCGGCGTTCACCCCTCTTTACCCACTCCTTGGCGCTCAGCCCAGGCATCACTCACTCAGAGGTCTTCACACACACGCTCTACGACCCACTAGGTGAGGCTCTCGATACCTACACTGCTGATCAGCCATCAGATCATCACAACTGCAATTAACTCAGGAACCAGGGTATTGGAACTTCAGCATCTACCTTCAAAACCCAGGAAGGAATCACCTCCATGCCATTCACCATTGCATTTCTAGCAGTTAGCAGAGGACCCTGCAACAAGTGGCTGATCTGTGACTCTTTACTAAAGGAATGAATGAACCAGGAGGTTATTCTGCTGTTGCTCCCCAGAACCATGTGCGTTTGTTCCAGTGTGACATCTTTAACAGGACACCCAGCAGTTCACTGCTGGCTCACACTCGGCTCCAAGGGAGCTACACAGGTAATTTCATGTGTTGACTTGACTGGGCCATAGGGTGCTCAGACACTGGTCAAACGACTCTGGGCATGTCTGTGAGGGTGTTTCTGGATGAGATTACTGCCTGAATTGGTGGACTGCATAAGCAGACTGTTCCCCCCACCGAGGGGGCCTTTATGCATCAGTTGAAGGCCTGCAGAGAGGAGAGAGCTGACGCTGCCACCTGACCACCTGAGATGGGACATCAGCCTTTCCTGTCTTCAGACTCAAAACTATCCGCCCTTCTTGGGTTTGGAGAAGGCTGACTTTCAGACTAACTGCTAACTACCAGCTCTGTTGACTCTCAGGCCTTTGAATTCAGACTAGAACTACTCCATTGGTTCTGCAGGTCTGTAGCCTGCTAACTACAGACGTTGGCATTTCTAACCCTCCATAATTATGTCAACTAATTTCTTATAATAATTGATTTAGCAGGGGTTTCTCAGGAGAGCTCTAATACAGGACTGCCTGTAAAACTTTCCCCTCACGTTAGTTACTTTCTTAAATTTCTTACACACTTTGGTTTTTTATGCATGCTCTACGTCTGTGCCCACAAAACATCATTAATGGCTTCCCACCCATCTGTGCAGTGCTGTCCCCATCTCCTCGTCCCCAAAGTACTGGATACAGCCCACTTTGTGACTTTCAGGTTTGCACTCTCGGAAGAACAACTGAACTGCTCTCCAGGGACCCGTTAAACCTACCCAAACAATTCATCGTCATTATGAGAAGGGACCTCTCAAATACAGCAAAACCTATCGCCGTCCGTTCAGAGGAACAGTGGGGACTCAACATTTTCCCTCAACTTCAGAAACACTCCAGAGAAACAACCCTATGCTGACCCTGAAATTCCAGCTTCAAGTGCAATGGCCACAGGATCATCTCAGCCCTGTGCCTCCGATGAGCAGGTCAGCGCGTGCACTGAAGTCTGTGAAGACAAAGCTCACGCCATAAGCCACCTCACCGTCATCGGCTTTGGCCCAATGTCATGTTGAGGGAGTGCATTTTTCTCAGAAAAGCCATTTTTTAAAATATTCATAACAGTTCTGTTTCATGTCAGCAACAGCATTTTCCCCAAATCATGTATTTCCAACTAAAAAGTTAAAAAGAATAGGTATTGATAACTAAAACCTGAACAGAATCGGCTGGGGATGTGGTCCAGCACAGCCCTGGCCTAGCACAGAGGCCCTGGGTTTGTTCCCTAGCATCACAAAAAAGAAACAAGTTTAAAAAATTTTTTAAATGTTGGACAATATGAACTGGGTGTGGTGGTAATCCCAGCAGCTTGGGAGGCTGAGGCAGGAGGATCTTGAGTTCAAAGCCAGCCTCAGCAACAATGAGGTGCTAAGCAACTCAGTGAGACCCTGTCTCTAAATAAAATACAAAATAGGGCTGGAGATGTGGCTCAGTGGTTGAATGGCCCCAAGTTCAATCCCTGGTACCCTCCCACCAAACAAAGTTGAATAATACAGAAAACTAAAATAAAACAACTGCAGCTGTTTAAAATAAACAGCATTACCTCTTTAAACATTGTTTCGAGAGAAGGTCATGGTTTACTGGGACTAACCACCACAGGCTTCCACACTTCCCCAGGCCTTGAGTGCTATTAAGGAAGGCCACTATTTTTGTTCAAATAATAGTACCAGAGAACTCCATTTTATATTGGGGGCAAAGAGTTATATTTTGTTAAATTCATTGATCTACATGACAGAGAATGTGAGAGTAAGAAAGAAGAATAGAAAAAAGAAAGAATCCCCCGAGGAGCACACACCCTATGCACACATGTGAGCTTCAGCCTTTTCTGGGATAAACTGGTCACACGCACAGACACGCTCTGACTCCACACACAGCGCATCCCTATGGCGGACTCGGGAGTCCACAGCATGGGAGGGCGAGGAGGAACAGTCAGCAGGACTCAGACAGAAGGACGAGACCAGGTGAAAGGAGCGGAGAAAGGTGGGACTCGAACCCCAAACAGGAAGGCAGCTCTCCCCTCCACCTGGGATCCAGAACACCATCAGGTGTCCTGCACTCACTCACTGTCACCAGTGGTTCTAAAAGGGAGAAGAATACCTAAATCTTTAACTCTCCGGATGCTAAAATTCCAGAAATTGTTCTCTGGCCTATGATCAATGCAATACTGCTGCAATAATCATGGAATGTTACTGAAACAAAGTTTTTAGGAGCAATTTCTCATTTCAGCTTTAAATAGTACAAAGATGCTGATTTGTCATGCAAACAGACAAATCCTGAGTCTCCTAAAGGGTGAGTAAGAGTGAAAATTAGAGTTTTTCTCTGAATAACTGTGCATCTGGTAAAATAAAATGAGGGCAGAAGAGAACATTTTAATACAATAGCAAACCAAAATTACTGATTTCCATCTACTTGGAAGCAGTGTGTTAATTCAAGCTGCTCTACTTCCAAAAGTGGATAAAAACCCAAAATTCTCAAGTAATAAACACTCAGAATCATACACAGACCCTGAGAAGTTCGTCTAAGGAGTGACGTAACTGGTAGCTATTTTAAATCAGTGGCTTTCTGGAGGGATGTGATGGTTACAGGGATGTAAGGTATTCATCTCATAAATCAAATATATATAGTGTATGTGCTAATTTACTTTCTCCTTCAAGAACACATAAAAATAAAAATGGAACATAAACCATCATCCAACTATGGTCCAAAAGTCTGTGTTCCTCCCAAGATTCACAGATTGAATCCTAACCTCCAAGGTGTCAGGAGGTGGAGCCTCTAGGAGTGACTGGGTGGTGAGAGTGGAGCCCTCAGCAGTGGGACATTAGTGCCCTTGCAAAGGAGATCCCAGAAGTTAGCTCATCTCTTTCCCCCTCTGGGAGGAAAAGCAAGAAGGTGTCAACGATGAACCAGCAGACAGGCTGATCTGGGATTTATCAGGAGACACTTCAATACACACAGACTGCTCTGCGAGTGTCATCTTGCTGCTGCAGGACACCATGCTAGCCTCCAGAGTCGTGGAGGTACACTGACCCAAAGTCCCCTCAGACAGAACTAACACTCTTCAATTTGAAGTATCTAGACATTTTTATACATTCATTATCAATTACCTTGATATTTAAGAAATTTACAAAATTAGATTACACTTAGGCTATGTTTTGGATAAATGTCCCCCAAAGGCCCATGTGATAAAGGTCAGGTCCCCAACGTGGTGCTACTGGGAGGTGACAGAACCTATAAGAGGTGAGGCCCACTTGGAGGTCTCCAGGTCATGGGGCAGGTCTTTGAAGGAGACGGCGGGACCCTGGTCCCTTCCTTGTCCTCTTTCACCACCTGGCTGTGAGGTGAGCAGTTCCACTTTGCCACCACTCCCCCCACAGACCTAAATCAGTGAGTTCACCTGATTAGGGACGAGTCTCAAAAACCGAGCTAACATAAACCTTTTCAAAGTTGATTAGCTCAGATATTTGTTAGAGTGACAGAGAGGTGACTGACACCAGGTAGCATTACCAGATTATCTACTTTGGATACTGGAGCCTGAAATGTCACTACCGTTTGGTGAAATTTAGCACTGAAACATCAATCTGGGGGCTGTGCAGGCAGCTCAGTGGCAGAGGACGGGCCTAGCACCAGTGAGGTTCGCCTGCCCTGAAGGTTAGTTCTGAGCCCTGAGCACTTTCTAAAATCCCTGGGAGTGCATGCTAGCAGAGCGGCCCATCACTTTATGAGCGAATTGTTACATTCTTTAAAAAACCCAGGCTTTAAAAATTGTTTCTCCCCAACCTCCCTTGTTTTGGGCATCCACAAATCAGAGAAAACATTCGGCCTTTGTTTTTTTGGGATTTGCTTATTTCACTTAGCATGATAAATACACTGGACTAGACAAAAGGTAACGAAGGGGGAGGGGAGAGGAATAGGAAGGACAGTAGAATTCATTGGTCCTAACCTTCCTAGCCATGTCTACATGACCATGTCCACATCATGTACGACCACAAGAGTGGGACCCTAATAGAGTAAGTTATGCTTTATGCATGTATATTCTACCAAAATCCATTCTACTATCATGCATAACTAAAAACAAAAAATACATGAAAAAGAAGAATCTTGAAAATTAAAAAGAAAATTAAGTTCCTACTGAAGATGAGAAGAAAGCAGAAAAATTAAAGTACTAGTAATTTTTAGTCAACATATCTTATATTCTCTTGGAAAACAAACAGATTCTATCTTCATTTCTTAGAACAAAATAACCTGTCCAATAAACTAAAGCATATGGAACAAGAAGAAAAATACCAATAAGACAAATTTAAAATTTAATAATGAAAATTTAATAATGAAAAAAAGAAGGAAAAGAAGTACAATTAGTACTTTCAACCAGTTTGGGATGAAATATTACCTACTAATTTATAAGAAAAACCAAAAGGACCTAATAAATGTACTTGATAATTAAAATCAGGTCAACAGTTTGCCCAAAATGTGGGGTAACATGTGTCCCTGAATTTTTGCCAAGGGACTGAATACTTTCACATCTTTATGCTAAAACACAGCCCAGAGATATGGACATGAAAACAAAAAGGAAAAAGAAAAATACGGCCAGAAAAATACAGAGAGGAGGCATTTTAAAGTGTCAGGAACAGAAGCAGCATTCTTTGAGCCTGCCTGCCCAAAGCATGCGGTGGCAGCGGGGTCACTTGCTGGTGGGAGTGAAGGGATGACAGGTCTGGCACTAGGGTTGGGCAGGGCTTGGCCAATGCAACAATAAGGGAAGGAGGAAATGAACGCAGGGAATGCTAGCTGCAGTGGAGACCGGACGGACTCTACCAAGATCTCCCGGTCAGTGTTGAACCTCCAAGATCAGCAGCTTGCGGGGGAACTTCACCTTTCCATGTGGAGCCCTCGGTTGTCCCTCACACTGGGGACAGAACAGTGAGGCTATCAATAGCCCCTGCAGCAAGAAGAGAGGAGATCCCAAGGTGGGGGAGAGTGGGACAAAACTGAGCCTGCTCAGCAAGGAGGCAGCAAACCCAAGAAGCAAGAGTGGCACTCACCTCCATGCAAAGCAGCTTACCAAACTGGCAAAGGGCTTAAAGAATGCATTTGTAATGTTCAGAGAAATTAAATCAGGGACAAAATTGGCTTTTAAAAAAGGAAATAACTTAATAAGCAAAGGCCTAAGTCCAGTAAAACAGGCAAAGTCAAGGGACCTGCTCACAGGCAGTTCATTTGTGGGATGAAGCGCGGTGGGGCCGGCAAGCAGGAGAGATGACAGAGCGTGGCTGCTGCAGAGCGCTGCTGAAGGCGAGACGAGGCCAATCAGAACGCCAGAGTGGGACCTCCTGCAAAGCAGGAACAGAATGACTGCTGACTTCTTCTCAGGGGTCAACCGTTGATATGGGGAGACACACTGACTCTAGAGCTGCAGACTAAGGATGGGGACTGGCCTGCCCTGAGGGACTCTGCCAAGGGAACAAAGCCAGTGAGGTTTGCAGGGGTCAGTACGCCCCTTTTATGAAGCAGAGTGCAAATGTGAAGTGTCTTGAACACAGGTTCATTTTCCCCAAGAGACTTTGCTAAATTCTGGGCTGTGCTTAGAAGCTTCAGAGACAAGGCCACGTGTGTCTAAAAGCCAGCTCGAGAGCTCCCATTGGCGCCATGTTGGAAACGAATTCTGCTAAGGCAGAATGCTTGCTTCAAACACAAAACTCCAGGGATGTGTAAGCATGTGAGCCATAAGAGGCAGGAAGCCAAAGGACCACACATTAGTATCACCTGGGGAAGAAATGAATGAGCAAGTCATCAGAGCTGAGTGGACACCCATCACACCAAGGACACTAGGAAGCAGAAGTCTTCCCAAGACCAGGAAGGAGGCCAGCCCAGATTGCTCACACCTGCGTCAGCTCCTCAGCAGACCAGCCAAGGGGAGAGGGAAAGCTGGCTCTGAGAAGATAGACTCTGTAATCATCCAACATGGTCTGACATACAATTAAAAAATTGTTAGAAAAAGGCAAGAAGAACATGAGATCAATAATCTACAGGAAACAAAGATAAGCATTGTAGACTGAGAAATTACCCAGGTATTTTCATAACAGATGTTAAAACAACTGTGATTAACATGTTGGAGAAAATACACGAGTATAAATGGGTAAAAGTTGGAGAATTCCAACAACAAAAGCAAGCCATGAAAATCCCATAACTGAACTAAAAAACATGATATTAGGTATTAGGGATTCTGGATGCATTCACCACTGTCCTGATCACAAGAGAAGACAGAAACAGACATTCAAAATATTCAGAACTCTGACAACAAAGCAAAGCGGCTGGTCAAGTGGAAGAGTGGAAACTCAAATACACACCACTGCCAGCCCATAAGTGGACAAAATTTCCAAGGGCAGTTGGAGGCCATGTCACAGAGCGGAAGATGAAAACGCACCCAAGGCCAGCAATCTCGTCCCCAGTATGCGGGCTGCAGCCCCTCTCCCTGCTTTACTCTAGAACAGGCTCAACTTGAGAATGTGCTCAACAGCACAGCACCACTTCGTAAAGTAGGATAGCTGGTGCGTCTCACAGGAGTAACAGCATGACAACAGAAAACGGAACGATGGTGCCCAGAAGGGAACTCCCCCTCCACTAGCTGAGGTCAATCACTGGCCCCGCAACAGGACACACCCAGAGGGCAGCGCTGCACAGAAGATGCTGCGGGAGGACTCCAGGAGCACAGTGCATCCACACACAGTGTGGCCTGGGGATGCCCGGGCGCCCGAGGCCTCAGAGCATTCCAGAAAAACAGATTTTTCTCACTCATTCTCTCCCAAGGACGTGGAGGGTTTTCAGAGGTCACACGTAGAAGCAGAGGTGGTAATACAGCTGTCCTTTAAGTCTAATGTGGAAAACGATTTGCAAAGATGGAAAAGCCACTCTTAAGTGTTGGTTTTGGTGCTTGGTTCCCCTGTTTGTTTCTACCTTGGATGATGCGGGTATTCTTTCCTCAGAATGTTACTTATGTTAGCACGTACTATTTTTACTATTATCATTAAATATACTAAAACATATTTTTAAAAATTATCCATGTAAGTTTCAAATGCAGCAATACTGACAGACATCACCTACATAAACAGCAGCTCTTTGGACTCCTCAATAAACTTGGAGCGTGTAAAGGGCATCTGGAACCAAGGCGCACTTGAAAAGCAAGGCCACAGGGTAAGCACGGATGACGCCTACCTCCCTTCTGGCCAAGCCACGTGGCTGAAAAGCGAATTCACAGAGGTGCTCACCTATGCCTGTGCTGGATTTAGGAAGGGACACAGGGCTTCTAGAAGTGTGGATTGTTTTCTTTAAAACAAAACAAAACAAAACAAAACAAAACAAAACAAAACAAAACACGGATCTGAAGCAAATACAGCAAAAAGCGGGTGGGCATGTGTGTGTGCTTTTCTGCTGACGTCACCTATCACTGAAACACGTGGGGCTGGGGAATCTGTCACTCAGCCCACAGAGTCCTTTTCTCCAATTGCCCTTCCTTTGGTGCTGTTCATTTTCCCTGTGGACTCCTGTGAGGTCCGTGGGGTGCAAGCTATTTCTCTCACTAAGCTGCAACTTCATACAAGCATCAGCTGCCAGTCAAGTTAAAAAGTTTTTCTCCTTTCAAGTGAATATGAATTTTTACGGATGTTTCAAAATTGGAACACCCCGGATGAAATTGCGGATTTATGAAGAGGTCAAATGTGACCTCAGAGGACTCCATCACATTGCATAAATCTCATACCCTGAAGAAAAGATTTCAGAGTCAATAAAAGGGAATGTTGAAAAGATATAAATAAAATAACCAAAAGTACTGGTCTAAAACAGACCCTTTTCATCTATAACTATAAAATCTAGCTATCTATATATATTTAAATTTCTCCACACACAGAAAAAAACAGATGAAAAAGACTGACATGGTAAAGCTGAACAACTTACTGACTGAAATGACAATGTTTTACATTAAAATAAGTAGCTATCCATTAATTCAAGGAATAGTTATGGAGTCCCCAAGCCCTAAGGACATAGGAGGATAAAACAGGTGTTCCCTCTGCTCATTCCCATAGGCAGGCAGAAAGTCTAGTAACAGAGACACACAAAATAATTCCAGATCATGAGAGACACCAAAAATTCAGAAATAAAGAAAGTCAAGTGAGATGGTGTGATTTGGGGACAGGGAGATTCCAAAAGGCTCAGGGGAGAGGTAGAGTGCAAAGGCAGCCCCACAGAGGGCACCTCAGCGACGCAGGCTGGCAGCCAGACAGCCGTCCGCTGGCCCACCTCCTTCAGATGCAGTAGGGCTGCATGGGAGTGCTGGGAGCAGGGGCACAAGGCGAGCAGGGCAAGCAGAAGGCCGGGTGAGGAACTCAGGCAGGGTTTCAGCAGGGAAGTGACAGGATCTGATGCGTGGATTGCTCTGTGAAGACAGAAGGACCGGCAGCAGGAAGGCAGGCAAGGAGGCCACTACTGTGGTCCTTCAGGCAACAAACAGGTCAGGGAGCAGGAGTGGAGGGGAGGCAGGGAAGGAGACAAAGGGAGCCAGGGCCAGGACGGGTGTGAGTGACGCTCAGCAATCAACAGTGACTCCTGGATTATTAATGAAAAACAATGACTTCCCCTTTCAAATGTTATTTTCTTAATTTTATGATTTAGCTATTTTCCTAGAGTGGTATAGCAAATACCAAAACTCAAAATAACGACGACTTATGCTTTGTTCTGTTGGGGTGCCTGGACTCAGGCTGCAGTGGTCTGTCCCTCCCCACCTCTGTCCTCAGCCTTGGACTGTCTCATTGTCCTGGTTAGGGTCTTGTGGAGATGATGGCAGAAGCCCAGGAGGACAAATCCCACTTTAAACTCCTGTTTGGGTCATTTCTGCTCATGTCCCACTGGCCAAGGTAGACCTCATGGCTGAGCCAAAATCTCATGGTGGGGGACATCCACTGCTCCAGTGGAAGGGCCCGTGACAACAGGACAGAGACCATGGGTACTCAGAGGGACAAAGGACACAGACAAACTCAGTCCACCACACTGTCGGTGTGGCAAATCATGACGTGTGAACACCAGAAAGAAAATGACATTAGGACTCTTTATGAGACTGGGATAACCAGGCAGAGAAATTGATTTGAAATTTAAAAGAAAATGATAAACTCGAAAGACACTAATGAGACCAATAGTAAAGATGACGACCAATCAGAACACACTTCAAAGAGATTTATACACAAAAGAAAATAAGTATTCACTTATTTTAATCCATAAAATTAAGTAATTTTATTTCATAAAATTGAAAAACAGCAAAACCACTCAACACAAAGTAAAAGGATAAAAATGAACTCTAAAAATCTATAATATAACGAACATTTCATATTCTAAGTATACGATACTCTTACTAAACATTAAGAAAAATAAGAATACGTTTACTTGTTCATATCCCCAAAGTTTCACTGTTTAGGATGCTTAGAAAATATTTCTTAAAAGAATAAATGTGTTTGAGATGCTCTGCTGAGGTTATGGAAACATGCTATGCACCTTAGATGCGGCAGAACTGCATCAGCAGGAGATTTTAACACTAAACAGAGAAATCTGAATTTGTCATGTAGATTATCACAGGCTCAGAGGAATGACCTGAAGAAGGAATTGGGCAATTGTGTGCAAAGGAATTAAACAGACCAACTAGGAGCAGGTGAATGAAAAGGCTAATTTATGGCAAGAGAATTCAAGGAACCTTCCATGAAAAAGATGAAATACCTTAGGTGAGAGTAGTATAATGGGAGACAGTCAAAGAAAATGCTAGAATCCAGCCTAGGGCAGTGCCTCTCAACTTCAAGGACATTAGGTTCCAGTTCCAAGGCAGATTCTGAGTCAGGAGATAAAGATTCTGCCTATCCATCAACCTCCAGGGTGGGGCCAGCACTGCTCTTTTAAGATCACTCCTGAGTAGAAAGGACCCAAAAACGGAGCCGTTGTGGAAGAACTCCCTAGGCACCAGCCTTCCCAGCACTCCAGGTACTAAAGGAGCATCTCATCACATGCTCTCCCGTCATGCCTGTGCTTCCTTCGTGGCATGCACGAAACACGCCTTCTACGTTTATTTTTGATGATCTGTTTAGAGCACTTCTTCCCACTTGACTCGGTGCCCTACTTGGCTCACCACTTTAGCCCTGATGCTTAGCATGCATCTGGCATGTGGCCTGCACTGAGGATTTAAGAAATGAATGAACAGAAATACTGGAAGAGAAGCGTGTCTGAACACACCAGGGTAAGAAGGGGCAGCTGTGTGGAAAGAGATGCTGCCATGGGTGCAGATCTGATGGCTGTCAGATTAATGTGGACATTGGGAGCCACGAAAGAAAATAATGTAGGGGTATGCACAAAGAGAGCAGCTCGTGGGGGATACCCTGAGAGAACTAAGAGGAGGAGAGCAAGGAAGAGTCAGCGGGAGGTTCTCAAAGGAAGAACCTTCAAATAGTGAAAAAAGTTCTAGAACACAGCACCTGGGGCCAAAGACAGAGGAGCAGTGAGCGCAGCAGCAACAGCGCATAGCTCCTGCTGTAGATGCAGATGTGAGGAGTGCAGGGGGCAGGGAGGAGAGACTGCACCCCCAGCATGCGCTCAAGGCACTCCCCAGCCAATCTGAAGGAGGAGAGTGCAGCTTCTTTTTTCAGAAGACTAAGAAGCATGGTGTGCTTGCAAATGCCCCAGGAGCCTGGCTGACACACAGAAATGAATGACATGGTCTTTATATAAAGCAGGGTGGGGGCCTGGCTCAGATCAGAGCATGCGGCCCCCATGCAGACAGCAGCTAACCCAAGAACAAATAAAAATCTGGATACATATGTGAAACTTCCTAAATCAGGCAGAAAATATATTGAACTTGTAATTCTCTCTGGCCTAAACAAACAAACCAACAAAAAACCTGACTTATCCAAAGTGAATCAAAGCAAAGGCGTACGGAGCAGAACTGAGAGTGGCTGGCTCGGAGCAGACACGCAGAGAGCCAATGTGCTGTGCCATCGCAGCAGGGGACCGCTCAGCCAGTGGTCAAGAGCACCAGGCACTAAGCAGGCACTTCTCCGTGAGGCACAGGAGGACCAACCAGGGTGCAGAGGAAGGCCTGGAGGGGGGAGCGGGAGGCTTGGAATGAATGGAAGGCTAGGGGAAGGACCCATGCATGGCACAGCTCAAAGTCAAAAACAAGGAGACGACAGTGAAAACTGACCTGACTCGGAAAAATGTCCAATTTTGTTTATGAAAATGTATTGATAGATTTGTTCTATTTTAAGTTTGAACAATTCCGACACTCTTCAGCCATCTTTAGACTTGACGGTACTTGAGAATGGATAGTGATGGTTATCTGAAATGGTACTAGGTACACAGGACAGATCACGGAAGTAGAATATTGTGCAGAGAAAACACTCCACCAGCGAGGGCAAGAAGGCAGCAGCCCTCCTGCTCTGAGCCCCTTTGTTGAGTGTGCCAGAAACACTTGGAGCCAGTTGAGACAGGAGATAGCTATCTGGCCACTTAACTCCCTGGACGGATGCCACACTCATGCATGCTGCACAGCAGACAGCAGGTTAATAAATTAATCACCGTACCAGTCTGGTCTGCATTTAAAACTGACCTAAATAATAAAATATCTGTTTTCTCTTATTAAGAGGCTGGCCCTTCTTTCAGCTGGGCTGCAACCGTCTAGATGGGCAGCAGCACTGTGCCCTGTGCACTCACTCAGAAGACAGCTGGCATTATGATATGCAAAGTGCCGGACAAAACACCACGGTAAATATAAAAAATTCATCAGTCATGAATAATGCCATGAAGAAGCATATGCCTAGCAGAAAAGATCAGAGATACACATAAATAACTATAACTCAAGGAAAAGTCAAGAGAGAGGTAAGTGAAGAACCGTAAGTGCTCCAGAAACAGATCGAAAAGATGGGAAAGAACCTTCCATTGTTGAGGGAGTCTTATTTGACACAACCAACCAACGTCAGGGTCAGTCTCCCAGTTTGCAACCTTTTTCTACCAAGCCATGCTGCCTTCCACTGTGGACACAAGTTTCGTTCTGTCTACACTTAATTGGTGGTGCCCCTGGAGACACTTCTTCTTCCAATTCCACAGGAATTGCCACAGACAGAAGACTTACTCCTGCAGAAGGTCAGCCTGAAATATATGCAGGGACCAACATAACCAGCAGGAACACTGGATTTCCAGGACTGTACCAGCCACATCTCCACAAAGACCCCAGGTTCAAGGCCCATTAGAGTAAGGTTCACCAGGAGTTCCAACCAGACCTGAGGCCTAGAGCCATCCCTCCAGCTCTTCTCAGATACTCGATCCTGGAATGCACTTCACAGTTACAGGGCTACTAGGAAACCCCACCTCTAAGCTAACTCTAGAAAAGGCCCATTCAACACAAAAAACACAGAATTTCATAACAGAAGCTGAAGGGGAAGCAGGAATGAAAGAAATCAGCCTTTGGTTCTCAAATGAAGGAAAAACGCAACCATTGTCAACTTAGTTCCACTAACAACAGATTAAAAAATTGTAGAACTCCACAATTAGTTAAAAATACAATGAAAAAGCAAAAAGAAAAATTAATGTGTCTTCATGCATGAGTCCCTTCAGCAGATCACATGACTCCACTTGGTTAAAATGTTCATGTGCTGCACGCACACTGCAAGTACTCACTTCAACTATGCTCTCTATGGAAACCAGAATCCAAGCTCCATGAAGGCAGGGGACTGCCCATTCTGCTCACTGCTTTATCTCCTGAGAACTCAGCCTAACACACTGAAAGGTCTCAACACAGCTCGCCTGAACAGTGCTTAAAAACACACAGCATTTGCTCTCAATATATGCTGTTAAGAACTAATGATGTTAGGTAGGAGCTGGGGTTGTGACTTAGTGGTAGAGTGCTTGCCTGGCATGTGCCAGGCACTGGGTTTAATTCTCAGTACCATGTATAAATAAATAAAATAAAGGCCCGTCAACAACTAGAAAAATATTAAAAGAAAGTATTAATGATGTTAAAACAAATTTCATGACAACTAAATCTAAGAAGTGATGTACCATGCCACGTCAGAAGGGAACATGACAGTATGGAAATAGATTAACATGAAATTCCTTTCCACTTCTCTTTCTTATGAAGAAAAACTGATTTCAAAAAATTGGTACTTAATGTTACTTACTACTCAGTCATTTGTTTCATGTATGAAGTCAGCATATAATATTACATGTTTCATCTGGTGTTATTAAGAGTAAAATATAGGGAAAAAATTAGGAAGAAAAAGTGAAGAAAAGTGGTTAAAAAAGCATCTATTACTAAATCACTTCTCTGAAAGTTCCCCAGCTTTGTGGATCTGTGAATAAGGGTTTTTTTTTCTTTTTCAATTTCTTATTACTAGTAAATTGTTTCACATGACTATGTGGAACCATCAATATTATCAAATTTTAAATGTTAAGAAAGTAACAATATAAAAGCTAGTTTTGGATTTTGTTTTTGTCAAAAGTGAAATAAAAAAGATTTTGCTTATATTTATATTTCATCCCATCACATAGCTTCTTCTATCCCCTCAAAACACAACTCCTTGAAAACTGGTCCTCTGCCTCACTGTCTGCCTGTTAAATCACAACTATCCATGCCCTCATAGAATATGTTCCTATTAAAATTCTCTGAAGGACCCATTTAGGAAGTCAGTTGACTTGGTCCATTTTCTGCTTCTACAACAAAATACCAGAGACTGGAAAATGTATAAACAAGAGAGGTTCATTCAGCTCACCATTCTGGAGGGTGAGAAGTCCAGGATGGAGGGGCAGCATCTGGTGAGGGGCTTTGTGCTAGTTAATATGGTAGAAGGGCAAGCAAGTGTAGATATACAAAATATAGGTTGGAAAGACAAAGTGATTAACACCCATTATCAAGAATAGCACCTACTGTCAATCAGAAAAGGAGTACTGGTGCGGTTTTCACACACAGCTCTAATTGCTCCTTCCTTCCCTTCGATTAGTTAATAACTGTAAATCACACAAGGAAAGGATAATATGAGGAACATCCGAGTAAGAGAAAAATTACAGAAAAATCAGTAATACTATAGTGAAAGGTATGCTTAAGGATTAGAACATCAAAAAATAGTTATCAGAATTTTAAACATTTAGGGATTAGAAATTTATATGTAAATTCCAATAAACTATAAAATCGCATAATTTAGTTAATTAGGTTCTTCTTAAATTCTTTGAAAGTAATTGTTTTAGGTGTCATCCAAATAGTTTATGAACTTACTGATCGACAAAGAGATAAAACTCAGTTCTTTAGCTATTGATGGTTATCTTGAGAAAAAGTAATAAAAGAGTTGTTTTTGTGTAGAGACCATAAGTCTCCTAAAAGGGAAACGTTGATATTCAAGACTGTGTCCCTGGTTCAGCGTACAGTGATTCCACATCGGACACGCTCTAGCAGACTCGGCATCTCCCACCTGTGCACAGGCTCTAACTCAGACATCCTCATTGACTGGTGAAGGATGTCACAGTTTTAACCCTGATTTTGATGACCAAAAGATACGCCCTGACTTCTACTGAACTGTTTGACAGATTAAAAGGCCTATGAGAGTTTCACACGTCTCAAAAGCAAGACTCTCTGGCTGACTTTAATAACTCCTCCCAAAGTTTAAGTTCTACACTACCATCCCTACAGCACCACTCACTACCATTTATTTGGGTTTTTCTGAAAATTGCACTCAAGCAACACTGTGACCCAGCTCTCGCTCTCCAACTTCACTGCACACAAACTTCTAAATTACTCAGCTTTCCATCAAGTCCTTAAAAGAGTCCTATTATTACAAACATGTACAGATATACTTCAAATGCCACTCATGAGCCTGGACAGTTGACTTATACTTTCCAGCCCTCGGCTTCCTCATCTGTAGTGGGAATAACCTCCCAGGCATACTATGAAGATGGAATGGTTTAATATTTGTAAAACTCTTAATGACTAACACATTTTTTGCTACAATTATTATATATTACTAATATACCTTCAAAATTTATAGATTTCATGACACTAGATTTGAGGACATTAAACAAACAAAAATCACCCTTTTCAGAGCTATTCAAATCCTGCTCAAATCCTGGAGACACACTCACAGAAACCCCAGTGCACAGTGCACTATAATCCTTGGGGCACAAACTTTTACCTGCTAAAGCCTAGTTAATGTGGGGAGGAAAAGGTGTGTGGCAAAATGAGTCATGCAAGCAGAGTGAGGCAATAGCAAGCACAGAATAACAAATTGCTATTTTTACAATGAGCAAAGAAGTGACAGGCGAAAGTTTTTTTCAAGGAATTGTTTTCTTGAACAGATTTTGAATCTGCAGCCACTCTGAAAAGCAACTTGCTCACTTGGATCAGTCCACTTACCATGAAAAAATGCTTAACTAAAATTAGGGGGAAAAATGTTCTCTGCACTATTCATTAAAAGCACTAAAATAATTCCAAATTTTCACAATTTCATAAACAACACATAAACTTATCATTCAGCTCTTCAATTAGTGAATAGGGGAATAAGTCCAAAACCACATTAGCAAATTTTCTTTAGATTCTCAATGCCAATGATGCCTGTTAAGGAGAAACTTTTGTTTAAAGAAATAATATCCTATAAACAAAAAGGTACTAGCTTCTTCACCTAGAGTTCCTCTACTTCAGCTCTTGGTGTATTTTGTATTTCATCCTCCCTGAAAATGCAGCCTGGTTTCCAGGCAGCTAACTGTTCTCTATCATAAGAACAGACTCCCCTTACCACGGACAGTTACTGTTAGAAAAGGAACATTCTGTTATAAACAAGTGCAGTTAAGACTTACTTTTAATCCACATGCTGTGGAATACAAAGCTCTGTTTCTTCCCATACTTAACAATTGTACTGACAACCCCTGATGAGCCCAACTGCGCAGCGTAGTAAAGGTATCTCACAGTTAAAACAAAAACTCCTAGCTGAAAATTGTGGCACAGAAACCTAAACACCATGACATTCTTTACGGTTACCTTTTGAATGCTTCTGCTGGGTTCCTCTCACATTCCCCAGGCTGTAGGAGGCTTTGAACTGCTGGATCTCGTAGCTTGTCTTCATACCCTTGGAGTAGTCCACTGCGGCAGATCTGGGCAACCAGACCTCTAACGAACCCTCCCACACACAAAGTGTCAGAGTCCTGGGCTTTGCAGAAATGAAAGGCCAAAGCCTGGCGATGTAAACCTCTCTGCAGGCTTGTAGGTGAACTTGGCCATAAGAGTTCAGTGCACAGGGCTGTCTTGCCACTGCCAGGCCCTCCTACCAACAACACACCCCAGGCAGCTGCCTTTCCTGAGACAGCACCAGCATTATTCCCAGAATTCATCACAAGAGATGGTGTGTTGACAGCACTACTGCAGCAGCTGGTTTTCTCCTGGAGGCAATGCTGAAGCTTGTGGAAAACCCACTCCCTACAGTAAAACTGCTTCCCTTGCAGTAAACTCGTTTGAGCCATTTTGCAGACTTTCTCTTCCCAAGGATTAGTCATAATAGGTTTTTTTATCTTCAACACTGTCTAGAAGCTAGGTATACCAACAGTCTTTATATCCATGTGGACATATTACTTTGACTTTGACAAAAGTAACCTGTTACAGAAAAATTTAACAGCCACAATTTGTCAACACAATGTGCATGACTGTACTTGGTTCGATATTCTCAATTAGCAGATGTATCAGTTTAACTGTCAAAAAGACATAAAAATAATTGGTTCCAAAGCTTTCCAACGCTTTTCCTATATCTTGATGGGTCATATAGCTCCATCGTTACATCTGGAGTTTACGTGATTGTAGAGATTTCAGGCATACAGATGAGACAATACATCTGGAAAACTTAAAAGAGAAAAACCAATCTTTCAATTTATAACAAATGCTTCTCCAGACTCCATGTATTAATTTTGGGCCTAAAAACTTGATGTAGAAAAGCTGTCCATTATCTTAAATGTCATCAAAGAGATAACATTCATATAGTGCACAGGTAGCTCTGTATTACTTGTTGAAGGATGATCACTCCAAGTACTAGCTCTTGACAGTTTCAGGCATCTGGGCAACTGCTGCCAGAGAAGTGTTTCAGATTAGTCTCTTATGTGGCAGAAATGGCAAACCACTGTTCACACCTTCTTAATTCAAAGCATTCATAAACTGCATTTTTCAAGACAGCAGATTCTTAATAAACTGGTTCCTGGGTCTTAAGATGTCCAGGTAATCAACAATTTCCATAAGTAACTAAAATGAAACAAACAAAAATACCTTAGTGCAAAATGCTGTATGTTAAAAGCTTATTTACATTTCACCAGTTAACCTCAAAAATCCACACACCTCATCTCTGGCACTTTCAAAAAGTTGGACAATTACTCCCTCCCCAAAGATAATCGTTCCATTTCCCGATTGCATTTTTCCTCTATAATTATGACACCCAGCCAGATTTTAATAATTTAATCTCGACATTTGAAACCTTTTCACCCTACAATGGGAGAAAAGGATACTTTATGCACATGCAGCAACACCCTTAATTTTGGCCAAAGGCTCTTTCAGGCTAGCTTGGTAGAACAGCGCCTCCAAGGAAGCTCTACCAACTTGCACAGTGCAGCAGTCAAGGACTGTCTACTGGACTCGCCACACTTCTTTGTTGATAGTTTGCAAAATCTAGGAAAAGAACACCAGGGTTGCGGCTGGATGGGAACTGGTTAATAAAAAGGAAAGGCGATGATTTCTTCCTTGGATGGTAAATCAAACCCAA